>CM076674.1:60719656-60847156 GCA_038501925.1 Xenopus petersii | reverse complement strand
ACAACAACATATTTAAATGTATTCCTATTTTGCAAAATGTGGAGGTTAATAAATGCTGCCAACCCCAAAGATTAAAAATATATTTCTCTACACAAAAGGCAGTGTGTGCTAAATTTGCTTGGTTGAAGGTACACTTAAGTCAAGTACAAAGCTACATACCTTTTGGATTAACACATTTAATAGCATGAAGTTGTTGCATTGTGTTGTTGGTTATACTCTGCTTCTCCTTGTGCACACTTTAAAGAACACTGCATTAGAGCTGTATTATAAAATTGAATAAACTGATTGTCATGTTCGGCACTCTATATCCAGAACCCAAGCTAAGCTCCCTGGTCTCGGCTCTCACTTCTACCTTTAACCGCCGCCTTTCACAGCGGGAGGAGCCCTCGGCTAATTGGATGCCGCCAGGTCTTAACAGAGAGAGGAGCAAAGCTAACGGTTCTGGACTAGCAAAGGGCATGATCGTCTCACCAGGATACTGAAGGAAGAACACCACCAGAAACAAGCAGGCCAGCACAAGCAGATAGAATGGTCAGACAGGCAGGAATCAGGATAGAGATCGTAGAATAGTGGGAGAGGCAAAGGTTTCAGGATTGGAGAGGTCAATGTAGTTTCAGACAGGCAAGGTCAGGATTGGAGAGGTCAGAGTAGTAAGCAGGCAGGCAAGGGTCAAACACAGTAGATCAAACAGGAATCACAAATAAAAAAAACCCAGGAACAAGTTAATTGAACCTAACAACGTGCAACTTGCTGAAAAAAATTAGCGCCAATTCGCGTGACGTTATCACGCCAGGAAGCGGCATAGAGGAACCAGCAGAGCAGGAGACAGCGCATCGGGCGTTCAACGCTCAAGGAGTGACATTGGACCCCGCTGCCCACTAGACCACCAGGGTAAGGTTCCCTTACACTGATCCCTGCATCTGCAAACATAATCTTATGTGTTTCTCCAAATGTTTGGGTAAAGCATTTCTGTCATGGAAAAACATGTTTTTTTTACAAAATGCATCAGTTAAAAGCACTCCTCAGGCAGAATCCTGCATTTTCAAAAAGAGCAAACTCATCTTTTTTTATATTTAATTTTGAAATCTGACATGGAGCTGGACATGTTGCCAGTTTCGCACATACCACTAGTCATGTGACTTGTGCTCTGCTAAACTTCAGTCATGCTTTACTTTTGCACTGCAAGTTGGAGTGATATCACCTCCCCTTTTTTTTGCATTGCTACACATACTACCATGCCCCACCTACTGATTTTTTTTTGGAGAACAACACTCAATAGTTAGAATCTAAGTCCGGCTAACCAAGTGCAAAATCTGACGTAACAAGGCCTTCTGTCAGACTGCTGTTAGATAAAACTCTTATGAGCATATTTATCACAGGATGAACAGGTAGGTCACCAAAAAGCCTATAGAAGTGAGAAGGGCTGTGGAGTTCTCCACTGGTGAATGGTGTACTACCTTTGACAACTATGCCCTTGTACATTAGATAAGCTAAACCTGCTTTTTTGTAATATATTACTTCTATAAATATGTTCTCATTCTTTTGTGATACAAAGCAACTACAATGTCCATACAATATGTAAGAAAATGATCTAAAAAAAGTGATCTTCATAGGTAATTTGTAAGCAGGCAATAAAGACAAATATGTAGCACAGTCATTAAGGAAGCATGCTAAGAGACTGACATTTCTAAATGTCAGCCTTATGGAAACGTATTTCTACCCAGGAAGACAATAACAACAATAATATTCTATTGACTCTTAATAATAACATGCAATTAAATACTGACTCACAGGATTTAGCACAAAATGCTTATATGGTAAATTAACATTGCCACATAAGGTTACATTAAATACAAATGTCAGCTATAATTTTTTTTTTCTAAAAAAAATATATGAAATTCTGGGAAATCACATATGTGTAGCTCTTGACTCTTTCCTGTCCAAAAAATCAACAAGTCCTTTACAATGGCATATCCTATTTGTTAAATGTATCTGATCAATCATATAGACACATGCCATCTAGAAGTGCATAATCAATGCTGTCAATGCTGTCTAGGACAGTACAATGATATATTTGCATCAGGGGCTTGATGAATGGCATTGTGTATGCTGTGACATTTGATAACTGAAGTTTTTGTTTTGTTCAAATACTTTTGTTAATTTCCAATAGTTGTGTTTATTTTAGCTCCAGTCTCAGTCATTCTTTTGATTATGGCTAAATTTCATGAGTTGGTCAAACCTTGAGATGACTTGCTGAGCATATTTCAATACATGAACATTCACCCCTAAGTGACAGGTTTGCATGCAGTCATTGTTAATTGTCCACTCCTTGATTTTTTCAATACAATGTACTTTGGATGGCAAAGTACGAAAAATTATTTCAATTCACAATACATTTACCTTCTTACAGCTGTACACTTGTATGCCTTTTAATGATGCACTAGTAAACCAGTACTGAATTTAGTCCATTGACACACATAGGTAAAGGGATTTTAATTGTACTTAAGTAATCTTGTACTTAGTAGTTAAGGCAGGTATTGGGAACAGTGCACTCTCAGGCAGCAATGTGCTGTGCCGTGCACCTCAAAAGTAGGTAGGTGTAGCTAGTAAATAAGTGCATCATACTACTATGGACTGCATTTTACTGTCTGCCCATTGTTTACTTCAAGCACTTTGTATAATTCAACAAATACAACACTAAGCAGCACAACACCTAAAGGTAATTAATTGCTGCCTCGTCAATGCAGGTGTTAGGTGCAAGGTTCCTCTGTGATGTGTGGGTCAGCATCCGACCCTAACCCACCCTCCCTTGGCCCACGCCCGCCCGCATCTGCACTTCCGGGGGTTGCATACATACTTACCCTAAGTCCGGCCAGCACCCGCTTATCCGTTTTCTTGTTCCTATACTACTCAACCTGAACGAAACCCCCACTCCCTGTAGTAACCCTTGCTTTCCCTGGAAGTTATGTCACATAGCACAGAGCATAGAGATCATTTTACATGGGGAAAAGTATATTTTCATTTTTTCTCCCTTAACTGGCCAACTGTAACTATTGCACTGCAGCTAAAGGGTACCCGAAGACCACCCACACAGTTCGGACATCAACATAATTCAACTGAAACCGAATTATTCAGTTATTCTGAGTCGGCCTGCTGACTCTACCTAATGCTGCAAAATTTAGGGGCAGATATTCAAAGGTCGAGGTGAGTTTTTGAATTAAAAAAATTTAAATTATTTTGTGTACTTCAACTAGGGAATAGTCCAAATTCGATTCTAATTTCGAAATATTCGGAAATTCTAATGTCGAAATTTATCATGTACTGTCTCTTTAAAAATTCAACTTTGACCATTTACCATCAAACCCCTGCCGAATTGCTGTTATAGCCTATGGGAGGCTGTGCGTCAATTGGTGGACTTTGAAAAATCAAAGTTTTTTTGGAAAAAAACAGATTCAAATTTGATTGAATATGCTATTACTTCGATCTGTATGATATTACTTTGATCCGTATGACTTATTCGATTTGATAGAATTTGAATTTCGAAGTTTTTCCGATTCAAAATTCGACCCTTGATAAATATGCCCCTTAATATGAGACCTTATATAAATACAGTATATTTAAAAAGTTTTTTGCATTGTGAATATTTTTTATTGCATTGCTCCAAATGTATTTTGTAAATAATTCATATAATCTTGTTTAAGTTTGCAAGCTTTAACCTCTTTTATAATTTGTTTGATCTTTTCCCTCAGTTCTTGTTTATTGATCAGTACAGATTGAAGATAAAGAGAAAGTGGTAGTCACTCCAACATATCCTTAAAAACTATTTATTAGACACAAAGAACGCTGCAGAGTCCTTATTCTCACTCAGCTTGCATGAAGTAAAGTTACAAGTCATATTTTCAAATATATATAAATTTGTTTTTAAATTCTGAAGTTTAGAGTATATTATTTATCCTTATTTTTACCAATCAGGGAACCTATTCACTATTTGCAGATAACATTCTCCTGACATTAACAAATCCAAATTTATCACTTCCAAACCTCCACTCCTTGCTTAATGATTATAGGTACTCTGGCTATGAACTAAACCTGGAAAATCTGAGGCCCTACCCCTTAATCTAGTTAAGTCCATAAAGAACTCCCGCAGCTAAATATCGTTACAAATTAAAGGACCATTCTCTTAAAAAGCTTAACCAATACATATAGCAAACTTAACCAATACCAATATCTTACAGATAGAAAACTACAACAACACAACTACCCACTATACCACCATCAGAACAAATGATTAAGATTCTAAATGAAATCTTATGTTATTTCATGGCTGGGACCCTTTCAGTATTAATGCCAAAACCTTTATTCTAAGAACTACAAAGCACCTTTTTTAAAATGTATTTGAGGCAAATACAGGAACTGTATTTCCAGGAAAACTTAAGGAGGTCTAGCAACACAGGCATTTTGAATTTGGCATCCTGGGCATCCTTTTATTTCAAATATTTTTGTGTTGCATCATAGCTACTGCTGTTTTTTAGTATTAGAAATGTACACAAACATAAACTATTTAGAAACATAAAAAAACAAAACCCAAACCACAAAAATGTGTGATGCTAGGATCAATTACCAATTGTGTAAACATTACATTATGTTGAAATAATCATTACATATTTTTCAGTTTTAAATGATTCTTATTGTTTTTCCAAGTTAAACAAGCAGAAACTTTGACAAAAGATGAAGGCTGAACAGTGAAGCTCATTCAGTTATAAAACTGTAGGTGGAGCCATCTTGATTGTTCAAGAGATTAATACACATGAGTTAAACTTCAATTACACCAATTAGACTGCTCCCAGCTTACCCCCCCCCCTGCGCTGCTCCGTGTGCTCCTTGTTGGGTGCTCTGTCTGCAGCGTCCCCACCGCTTATTTCACACCAACCAAAAGGAAGACAGCACTCCATTCAAGGAAAAAGGCAGGTTTATGGCAGATCCCACAGGGATCTCACGCCCTACGCGTTTCGGGACTCAATCCCTTAATCGTAGGCATGATTGAGTCACGAAACTCATATGGCGTGAGATGCCTGTGAGATCTTCAATAAACCTGCCTTTTTCCTTGAATGGAGTGCCGTCTTCCTTTTGGTTGGTGTAATGCACATGAGTTACACCAATCATACAACCAAACTACTAAACGACCTAACTTTAACACTCAGCGAATATTACAAAATAGTACACATGTAATAAAATGAATAAAAATGAAGAATACTAAGACATTTTCATTGAACCCTTATGGATTACATTACATATTTTTCATTAAGCAGGGTGATTTGACCCTTTAAATGCACATTCTGAAGTAATAAGTGAAAAAATAAGGCATGGCCAGTAAATGGTTCTAAATAATTCAGCATACGTTTTTTGGATTGTTGTGGATGATGAGACAAATATATTTCTTTAGATATGGGTTATTTTGACACTCAAACATCAAACCTTTGAATTACAAAACAAACATATAAGCAGATGGACACTTGCTAAAAATTGATGATCTGTATGGAAGGCTGGTGAAAGTCCTTTTCAGCTGGTGTGGTGTACACTATAAGATCATGTGGAGGATATGGTTTAGAGTGCAAGTTTACATTTTCAATAAAAATATGAAGTTATTTTTGTACACAGTTAAATAAACACGATTTTCTCGTGGCCTGCTAGAATGCATATGGGTGTATGTTTTGCAAGACCAAACGTACCCGGAATAGTGGACTTGGAGCACGTAAGCACTTGCAGCTTGGAGGGAAAATGCATTCAAATAAAAAGAAAATATCTCCCTGGAAGGCTAGAGAAGGTCTTTTTCGGCTGGTATGGGGTACACTATAAGATGATATATAGGATATGGTTAAAAGCACTAGTTGAAAAATGTAAATGTATGAAAAAGAAAAGAGTCATGGTGAAGTTGTTTTTGTACACAGTTAAGTTAAAAATGGTTGTGTGTGTGTTGTTAGAATGCACCTGGGTGTATGTTTTGCAAGGCCAAACACATCTGTAAATGCGGACTTGGAGCACGCAAGCACCTGCAGCATGAAGGGCAAAGACAGCCCCATGAATTTTCCAGAACAGCAACTCCTTTTTATAGCTTTGCTATATCTGGGTCTAATGTTTAACTTATAACCTTTGATTTGTTGGGACAAGCCAAGAGAAGATTTTCATCAACCAGTTATTATTATTATTTCTGCACCAAAAAATGAAAAGGGTTATGAAGTTGACATATGTTGTATTCATGCAATTCTAGATGTAGGTAGAATTTTGCATGTTAAGTTGATTTGTTGATGAGCTATAACAACCATTTCTGCCAAAAACTGTAGTAAACAGTGATAACACAGTTCCACCAAATTGACAGTTTCTTACATTGACTTAATTTCTATTTCACAATGAATTGAGCATTCATTTTTGGAGGAAAAAAGACATCTTTACTTACTTTATTTATTGCATTGAATTAAATCAAGTCCAATATATTAAATACAAAATGCTAATATTAAAAAAGCTGATCCAAATTGTTGGCTTGAGTACAAAAATCAAAGTCTTTTTTGGGGAAAACTTAGAATCGTTTGATTCGAAGGCGCTATTACTTCGCTTTGTACGATTAAAATTCAATCAAAAACTGACCTATTCGATCGAAAATGGACCTATTCGGCTAAAAAAAAATATTTTTGATTTAACTTCGGTTTGTCTTTTTGAATTTGAATTTTGAAGTTTTTCAAATTCAAAATTTGACCCTTGATAAATCTGCCCCTATAAGTTACCTATAGGTCATGCTGATTGTTTTTTGCTGAGAGGTTTGTTTTTGTAAGTTATTGTTAGTTTAAGTTTCTAAATCTGACTGTTTTGCCAACCTATATGTCCCATATCAGCCTGTCAGTTAGAGTTTCTAATGCTAACGGACTCCTGCTGCACAAATATGGCAGCCCCCTCATAGGGGATCATAGGGAGTCAGATAGGTAATGTAAAAGCATTGGGCAAATACTTTATGGCAAAATAATAAGAAGCATTCAAAGTCAATTTTATGGTAGATGTAACAAAACTCAATAATATTGTGTGAAAACCTGAATCATAAAAATTTTACGAATTTAATACGCAAAACTTCAATTTTTTTCGTGTTATCACCCCAAATTTTTGGAACTATTGGACGAAATTGAGCAGATGCCAGATTTTAGGATTCTGACTTTAGGATGGGGTGAGATTTTGGGGTGATTTTTTTTGTATTCCGTAAGGCACACCGAAAAACACAGTCTGAAGGACAGCTAGATGAGATTTTGTGGTTAACATTTGATTGGTCTCGAAAATGTCTGCAGAACTATAGGAGTATGACTGTTTTGCTTTGCATACCTATAATCTTAAAATAGGGTCCTTTATCAAACACTGAGGGGACTTGAACCTATAGAAAAAAAACTATAACCTATACAGACTGACAATGTGTTGTCAAATAAAATAATTATGAAAATGACTTGCCATGGGTGCTCTGCATCACATGAAAAATTCAGCAAGCTTTGAGTCCAAATACTGAAAACGAATTTAAACTCAAAAATAAAATACATTACAAATTTTATTTGGTGTACTTTTTAAACATAATTATCTATTCAATTTAAATTTAAAGGAAAATATCTTTGACCTACTGTACCTAATGCTGTAAACAAGCCTAGGTTTGTAAGGCTTGATAACAATGTGGCATTGTTGAGCTTGAGCATGAAGACATTAAAACATGCTCTTTATTTATTTATTTAAATTTATTTATTTATTTATTTTCTTCTTTATGCAGAGATTGAAAGTTGGACATTTTTTTTGACTTAACTTAAACATTAATAGCTGTTCAAATCAAATGAGCAAGGATGTGATCAGTTAATGTCAAAGTTTTGTTGTAATGAAATGTGTCAGTTCATTAAGAACTTTCCTGACAGTCAGAAAATCTTTTATAAATGGGCTAAAAATTCTAACTTCAGGGTACTTCATTGTGATATTTGATAAATAAGCTGCCTCGTCTTACATTGTATTCCCTTTGTATTTGTAATACACAACACAAAAGTGATGTATCTTGCAATGTATTTGGCAAGAGCATCACTGAATAATTAATAAATGTCATAATTGTTTGATTAAAAACTGAGATGTGTTGGAATACTTGAGTTCATCTGTTGAACAGGGGAATTGAGGCTCCTTTAAATTAGTATGTGTCATTTTGTAAGAGCCCCAAGCACTTTTTTCAAGTCTTAAGCAGCCAAGCAACATGCAAGGATTCAAGGCAGCAGGGTATCACAATAATAGAAAGCACCACTAGGGAAAATACAGATTTCTGCACTGAAAACTAATTGTAATCACTAATTAAGGGTCAACAACTTCAAAACTCTCAAAACCAAATTATTTCCTTTCATATTGGAAGCAACTACTGGAGACTTGGCTTCAAAACACAACATAAGAGCTGTATAAAATGTGTGCATTTAAAGTATCCTCCAAGTTCCATCTTTTGCCCAATCATTGAGAATCCTGACACATCGCCAATAGTGTGAACAGTAGAATTATTACATATATGTATGTGTCTATATACAGGTATGGGACCTGTTATCCAGACTGCTTGGAACCAGGGGTTTTCCAGATAAGGGGTCTTTCCAAATTTTGGATCCCCTTTTAAACATTACATAAACCCTATAAAATTATTTACTTATCAATAAGGATTCATTATATTTTAGTTGGGCTCAAGTACAAGGTACTGTTTTTATTATTATAGAGAAAAAGGAAATCATTTTTTTTAAATCTGAATGATTTGATTAAAATGGAGTCAACCTTCCCATAAGTTTTAGCAGTGTCCTCTACTTTTATAAGCTTCCTCATACTTTCAGCTTTGCAAATGCTTTTTTTTAACAATTACATTTCTCAATATTGCAGTGCTATAGCATTCACAAATATAACTTTTCCATGTTGTATGCATCAGTCCCCAATTTCTCTTAGAGATATAAAATACTAAATTTCCGAGTTCCACTTAATCGCAGACCTGTTGGCACAGATATTATACCAACAATGTTCAGAGCTAAATGACAGATTGGAGATTATATTTATGTTTTTGTCCCTCCATGCCATGTTTTCTTGCTAAATCACACAAGATGTGATTGTAATATAGGACTACTGCTGCCAAGGAATTTTATTCATCCCTATAAATTGGAAATGCCTAGAGAAATCCTAAAACAGATCCATATAAAACCATTTTCATTTCCTGTCTTAGTTTTTTGCAAGCTCTGTTAATTTTACAGTTCTCAGCACATTAGACTTTAATCTTAGCATCACAATCCATGAAAGTGGCAGGTTTGCAGTCACATGTAACTTCTCCTATAGAGCATGGATCATTTGAAAATGTAGCACTGAATTCTATAATTAATCATTCTGTGGCATACAATCAAATAAAGATGGAATGCATAAATCACTTTTAATTTAATGGAGGTTCTGCTGCTCATTCCATACCGCTGATGTCTTGCCCACTCCAATTAAAAACATTTTTAATTTAACGGCAGGCTTTTAGAAACATATATGTTTATATATATGTAATATATCCTCATTGAGCAAAAAATATATTTATATAACACCAGGAGATCTATTATCATATTAACATATTTGTCTTTTCTAGCTCATTGGTCTTTATTTTATGAATAAGAAAAATGGCCAGGCTCTAACATTCCTGTTCTGCTCTCTATGAATTTAGATCTGGTTTGGAGAAGTGTCAGAAACAAGACACGTGTGTCAGAGGAAAGGAACAAGAATATGAGAGAAGACAAGTGATAACATTTCATTGCTGATAATACACAGGGCAGCAATACTAAAATACTAAAATAATAATATTTTACTAGGCAATCTTATGTCATTAATGAAATATAGTATGATCTAAACTTAACATTCCAATTATATTGTCCCAATCATCAATACTTGTTCTGTTTTGTGTTTCCATGGTTCAGTTTGATATAGTAAACTATTTTATCCTCTATTCAAATTGAAAGGGTTTTCTTATCGCTAAACAATAAAATATCCCACCTCTCCAAAGGATATGTTGTGAGGCTATTTAAATGTATGAGGTAAAGGTTTTGTCAATCTTAATTTTAGGTAATCCCTAGGAGGGTTTTAGCTCGTTTTAAAGTTGTGAAACAGTTTTCCTGGCAATTCTGCAATTGGCCAGGGGTTTCAGTCTTTCCTTGGTTTTGAATAGGGAAGCCACAGCATGGTAGATTCCTGTGTGTGTTCATATTTTGAAACCCACACCTAACCCGTACCATCAACCCGAACCTGCAACAGAGCTGTGGGTAAGAGTTCATTGAATTTGTGATGTTGGCCATCTCATCCATCTGGGTGAGGATTCAAAGACATCAGTTGTAATTTTGTCTCACTGTGTATGTCTTTTTGTATGCAGAAGAGATGACAATATATTGGATTTGACTTAACTTGACTTGATCAGACAGAGGGTCCACATGACCCAACCCACCACAATATGTGGTCAATGAACATGTTGCTCTTCTGCAGTGGAATCATGAGCAGGAATTTCATGACAGATGCTGAAAACCCTGTTGGTTGTACTCACGATAATATTAGTAAGAGTATTCAGCATTCAGATGCAGTGGTTGAACCCGTAATGGCAAAGCTACTGCACCATCGTGGGCTGATCCAGACCCTGCTATTGCAGGAGCTAGCTGATCAGAATAGCCTGATATACTAACCACAAACCAAACTTCTGACATTGCTCTTTGACTGAAGTGCTAGTAGAGGGTTAACTTTTTAATATATAACTTTATATAGTCAATTTTAATATTATGTTCATTCCAATATCTAGATGGTGAGAAAAGATAAAAAATGTTTGCTCCATTGGTTTAGAAGAAACTAATTATCCTCAATTGCATCAATTGTATCAACTTTACAACTTAAGTCACTATCATGCTAAATACTTACTTACGCATGCCAATAAAATGGGAGAAGGCACCATTGTCCAGGAAGAGCAAAACTCCAAGCAATTTCAACTTACTGGGAAGTGCCAGGTCTAGCACTATTAAGTTCCAGTATGGTAAAATGGTTAAAGCAGAACAACTTCACACATGCAAGGCTACCTAATCTAAATTGGAGGTCTGGGTGTGGTTGAGCAGCCTGCTGCTGTTAATATTCTTGATGCCTCTGTCCTTGTTGTGGTAACCAAAGCCATTGAAGGACCTCCGACTTCTTTAACTCCTGCTAGTGCATAGCCATGATGTAATAACACAAGGCCTTTTTTCTGCAATTGGAATTCTTCCTCGACCTGCCCTAAAATGTGTCCATTATTGGTGATAAATTTTAAAACAGGTTGAACCAACCTTTAATAAAGGGTGAGAAAAATTATTTGCTACCTTCATTTTGTTTTATTGACCTCAGTTGGTTCCAAAAGATCTATGATGATGTAAATATAGGTGGTACTCTGAAGAAAATGCATGCAATTACAAATACTGTAATTGGCTCTTTCTAAAGGATATGTGATGTATGTCCTTAAATAGGTAATTTTATTTACACAGCCTTTTACATGGGGAGGTGTTTATTAAATATTAAACTGGGGAATCATTAAGGATTACCACCAGCGTGGTAATTTTCTCCAATTTTACCAAAACTTCCCTATGAGTCAGTAATATTTTCCGGCAGGAAGGGAAATTTTTAATAAATTGATAAATATTACAAAGTCTGACACCTTTGTCAGTCATAATGTGTTGGACTGTTTTAAGTCAAACACCATTTTAATATATTTTGCTCTTCTGAGCATTTGTTAGGCAAGGAGAGCAAAGTTAATCATTAAAGTTAACCTGTGCTGAACACAATCAATAAGCATATACAGGTATGGAACCTGGTATCCAAAAGACTCTAAGGTTTTGCTTTATTATTACAGAGATGGTCTTCCTGTAATTCTGATCTTTGTGGCTAATGAGTTTCCAGGTAATGGGCCCCACACCTGTACTAAAGCAACACAAGAAGTTCTTAAAAGAATGCTTACTAACTGATTAACTTTAATTTATTGATTTTTATGTTAGTGGACACATAAATTTTGTTGAACTAAACACTGCAATATAATGCTACATGCAATGATAAAGGAACACAGATTGGAGTAGTAGTATAACTGCATCTAATGCATAATATTTATATTTACTATAATTCTTCATGATTGCATAATAAACATAGGAGCCCCTATTTTGGACATATAAAAGAAGCCTTGGTTGCACATGCCCTAGAAGAAATCCATAGAGGTATCAACAATATGTAACTCAAAGGCAATATACTGTACCCTATGGGCAGATTTATCAAAAAGGGTTTTTTTTAATTCACCAGAAAAAAATTATATTTTTGCCTTCATTTGGGGTTGTTTCACATGAAGTCAAAGAAACTGTTTTCCATGTAGATAGTATTACAGTAGTTGTATTCACCTAAAAGTGGATTATAGATTATGATGCATTATTGCATGATTTCTGCGATAATACATTCAAATTATCATTATGAGTTGATTGATCAAGATGGATTTGAATCACAAAGGTCAGAAACCACAGCAGTAAGAAACGGATCAATAGCCTCACAGATTTCACAGAAAAGTTTTTATAAACGATTTATAGTGTTCTATGCATTAGCTTGCTGATCAATATTTTCAGTACAAGTATATTTTTATCTTAGGTTGTTGAACTCAAAATGACCCTGTATGTATTAAATAGATTTTAATATTTATATAAACCTTCTCTGAAACCAGTCATACTGGAGCAAACTGAAAATCTGGATGTACCTGTGGAATCATAAATAGTGTAAGCTTTAAAGGGCCTGGAACATTAAAAGTGAAAATACTTTATACTGTATATAGATTAATAAACATTATCTGTATTTTTAGCATCTGCAAAAAAATAATCTTGGCAGCAACATCTCTATATAAAAGTTTACACTTGCAAACATAATCATTCACCAGACTAGATATACATGTAGCTATAACTGTATCTTCTTAGGAGATCATGAGAACTTACAATCCAAAAAGGAATTGATTGGTGGTGATGATTGGTTCCATCAGAGTCCAAAGGGCATTAATCAAGAGAAAAATTTGTTTGTGCTTTGGGGTGCCAAAAGTTAGGCATCCCTAAGTGATTCAATTTACCTACCTGGCACCCTGGGTTCTTCCAGTGAGCACCATGGAGTGATCCTCTTCCTGCTTCATCTTTCTTCTTGTTGCTGCGCATGTGTAGTAGAGTAAAAAGCCAAACTTTAACAAAAAAGCTGGCTATCTGGCATCTCCCCTGGCAAATCTGAAAAATGATTAAGCAAAGAAGATGATTGCTTTGTGGTTGCCTGGGGTGTCAGGTAAAATTTCCTTCTCCTTTAAAAATCTTCTGATTAGTATGTAAACTTACAGAGGGCATGCAATTGTAGGGACCCACAGGGTTAAAATGCCCCTATGGCTTTAATTCCCTACCCTTCCTCCTTTTCCCTAGTTGCTGGGCAAAAACCCATGTATCTAGTTTACATTTCATCTATCCAGTTATTGTCCAAGAGGTGTAATGACCACTTCCTACCACACTTCCATATAGCGGAAAGGGGTGGATCTTCCTCTTTGGCTGCTGGTGTTCTAACCACCTGGATGTGCCCATTGAGCCTGGGTACACCAAGGCCCAGTAAAACTTTTGCCCTAGAGGGATCAGCACGTCTAGTGTCTGAGTCAGGGACCAGGGAACCCCATGAATAAGGTTAGCTAGAAACAGTTTATATCTGTTATAGACTCTATAGGAGAGTAAGTTAGAGAGTACAGATAGTAAGAGCAGCTTTGTGCTCCATCAAGGATCTGTAGCAGGGAGTAGCTTTCCAATGCTCCTAGATTGCCTTTAGTGAAGGGCCCACAGTGGATAGGACTTCAGGCTTAGACTCCTTCCTGACCACTCCGCCCGGTGGGATCTGGACCACTTAAGGTACATCTGCCTGGTGATGTTCCTTACTGCTTGACTACAATGCCTATGGGAGTCACATTGCTCAGCTGTATCATCCTTTGCCTGTTTCAGCCTGCTAATATATTGCATATACCTTATAACTGAAAGTAAACCTAGGGAAATTGTCTTGTACGAATAAACTGTCACTCTTTTGTTTTACCATAAAAAACCTCCTGTTGGCCATTATTCCTTATTTTTACTGCACAGTAGCCTGAAAATTGTAGTTACACTACATCATTCCTGAAATCTATCACTTAGCAAAGGCCCTAGTCTGAAGTGTTTGAGTCACATGTAACCCATGCGCCTCTCACTAGCTGGACATTAACTCCTTTTGGTCTGTATAGCGCAAGTTAGCATTACACAATCAACATAAAAATGAAAATAGACCTTGCATTCAGACACAACATGATTGCCTTTGGTGAGTTACAGTTTTGCATTTACAGTCTGTCTTAACTGTCTTTGACCATGCAAATCTTCTTCCTGCAATGACAGATTTCAGTGCATTAGTGAGTTCTCAAGTTGTTTACCTTCAGGTTATTCATAGCATTTATCAAATGAACATACAATCAATCATCCACTCCATATTAGAACCTAATGAGCAACTGCTATGGGATCCCAGAAAAAAATATAACACACCTTTAACATGGGAATGAGTAGATGGTTTTTACTTACATACAAGATATTTGTTTCTGTCACTCTTCCTTTCTACTGATCTGAAATGGATACAAGTAACTGGGGCTTGTTTACTGAAACTCGGCAACTCTGGCAGCAATTGCAATGGCAGCAATGGCCTCTTGCACTGATAAAGACATACAATTTTAAGGATAAATATGGAGCCCTATGTAAAATGAATTAAGGGAATATGTGTTAGTGAACATTTATTTGAAAAGATATTGTGACTGCAAGCCCTACTCTGAAATAGGTCAAATGATTCAATTGATGAGGAAATAAATCTTTATTGATGATCTGTCATATACAGTCTTAAAACAAGACCTTTTATGCAAAACTAGGGGCAGTGAACTATCAGGTGGGGCAGCAAAGAGAAGTTATATTTATTTTCCACTCTGGTTTCCAAGGCAATGTTCCTATATCATAATGAAAAAATTACAACTATTTTATATCAGGTCAAATTTAATTTTTAAAGCACTTTTCCTCTTATCATAATTTCTCTTTCTTGTGTTTGCTTATGCTTTTGTTTTGTTCTTTCTGTAGATCTTTTATCCTTGATTGTTTAAGGTAAATACTATATTTCCATCATGATGGTATTTAATTATGAATGTTCCATCAATAAAACATCTTGGCTCTTATAGATCACCAGATGGCCCATAATGAAGTTGATGCATTGATGAGTTCAAAACTGCCTCCCTGATGCTTTTAGAATCAGGAAAGATAATTATTTGTAACAAAAACAAAAAACACATAAAGTCACAAACATTTTCTCAGCATAAAATGTTGGTACAAGAATAAATGTGTTCATTTATGTGTGTGTGTTTGTGTATAGTCTTCCTGGGAAACCTATAAGTCCCAAATCAGCAAAGAGGCAGAATATGTATAGTAGCTCTTGAAGTGACATTACCCTGGCATCACGGTTCACAGCATCTGTACCTGATACACTTTTATCTTTGTTTTCACACCAAGGACCTAGACACATATGAGTCTTTAAAATGGTCTTGGGCAGATGCATAGCTATTAGGCTTATTACCCCTTAAAAACCTGTCCTGCCATGGGCACATGCTATTTAGAACACAGCACAGCTATACAATAGTGTAGACATTAAGGGGAATTTTATTAAAGAGCGAATTTTAACCTTGGAAGGCTCCACCACACTTCGTGCAACTTCATCAAACTTGCAGGGCATTTGCAGTGCATGCACTTATTCATCAAAATGCGAAGTTTCATCAGCAAAAATTTGTCAGCGCAAGCATTTCTAAGTAAACTTTCACTAACGTTACTTTCTTAGTAGCAAAACTTTGTTATCCCACTTACGCTTAGGTCAATTTAAATAGGGCTGGTACATATTGGTCATATATGCCACGTGTCTTTATTAGAGATGTATGTGAAATTGCTTGAAGTGGCCACTTATTATTAAAAATGTCCAAGGAAGCAAAATAAAGACAATAGTGATCCCCTATTGTCCTAGACATGAGTCCACCCTAAAATTAATGTGGCATGACCTTCAAATGGTTAAAAAAATGTAAACAAAATATGTTTTAATCCCATTTTAAAACACGAAAAAACGCCAGCGTTTTGACTTTATGACATTTCAGCATACATGATATGATGTCACTGACATAAGATTGTTGAGGACGTAGCTTCATCTTATTAGTTCTCCAGGTATAACCCGATGAAGCAGACTCTAGTGAAAGGGGTAACGTAGAGGAAAAAATCGTTCACCTGAGTGAAAATCCGCCTGATGAAAGGGCGTGAAACTTTGTTAGCATTGACCTCTTTCGCTAGCAAATTGTCCTTTATGCCTGTTAGTAAATTGGCAGTGTCCCCGTGGATTGTCTTTCTGGTGGATTTTTGGTAGCTTAGGCCACTTCACATTTTAGTAAATCTGCCCCTACAGGAGAACTAAACCCTGAAAATTAATATAGCTAAAAATGTCATATGTTATATACTGAACTGAACTATACTAAATAGCAGCAATGATCCAGGAGTTCAAAATCGTCACAGGGGGTCACCATCTTGGAAAGTATCTGCAACACTCACATGCTCAGTGTGATTTTGGCAGAAGTTGGGAAGCTAAGCTTAGAGGTTGTCACAAATTATCAAGCTGAAAATAAGTTTGTCCTGTAATATAAATGTATGCTATGGGGCAGAATGTTAAATTCTGAGCCGGTCCCTAAGCACAGTAACTGATAGCATCACAGCTACTGGTCATCTGTTGGGGTACAGATCTTTCCTTCTAAAAGGATGTGGTTGCCTTGGGCTGCTACAGAAGCCCAAAACATATTGTACAACATTTCTAGCCTACTTATTTAGTTAAGCTTTATTTCTCATTTAAATTTACTATACAGTATGTAGGAAGATGTCTTAATCAAGAAGCCTCCTGCATATGAATTGGATCCTTCATCATCTTTAATTACTTATGAGATGTCAAAAATTTAGACAATTGTCTATTTTAGACAGGTCAAAATGGCTGCTTAAAGGAGAAGGAAACTCCCTGGGTGCAAAAATCCCTCCCCCTCCCCTGTGTTGCCCCCCTCCCCCTGGCCTACCTGTCGTCCCAGGCAAATGCCCCTAACTTGTTACTCACCCCTCTGTGCAGGACCTGTCTACGGAGTTCACTGGCGCCATCTTCTCCCAAGCGGTTTTCTTCCTGCTTTGACCGGCGTTTTTTGTGCATGCGCAGTAGGAGCATTTACCGGTACGGATCTACTGCGCATGCACCGAAAGTCATAGGGGCAAATTCACTAAGCGCCGAAGCGTTGTACGCTAGCATTACTTCGCTAGCGTTTGGCATTTTCGTTACTGCACAAATTCACTAACGAACGCTGGCGTAGTTTCGCTAGTGTTACTTTGCACCCTTACGCCTGGCGAAGTTTCGCTAGCGACGTAACTACGCAAATTCACTAACGCGCGCAGTGTACTGAACGCTACCTTTTACGCTAGACTTCCTTGGCCACCTCAGACCAGGTGAAGCGCAATAGAGTAGATAGGGATTGCTTCAAAAAAAGTCACATTTTTTTCTAAGTCCCAAAAAACGCTGGCGTGGTTTTCTACATTATGGGTGATAGGCTGAAAAAGATCGAAAAAAATTTTGGGGCTCTTCTCCTTCCTCCCTACATCTCCTGACTCATGGCAACTTACCTAGACAGTGGGCACATGTGTAGGGCAAAATAAAAATTTTATTTGATGTTTTGAAGCTTTTCTAGCCATTTGTAGTGCTGATACGTATTTCTCCATTGAAATTTGAATTTGGCGCCGTATGCAAATTAGCCTTCGCTAGCGTAACTTCGCTCCACTTAGCGAATCAACGCTAGCGCAACTTCGCAACTTTACGCTACCCCTGAGCGCAACTTCGGATATTAGTGAATTTGCAAAGCGCTGGCGAAACTACGCCTGGCGAAGTGTGGCGAAGTGCGGCGAAGTTACGCCTGGTGCAACTACGAATCTTAATGAATTTGCTGCATAAAGTGAAATTGGAAAACTTCGTGACTTTCGGCACATGCGCAGTAGATCCGTACCGGTAAATGCTCCTACTGCGCATGCGCCAGAAGATGCTGATTAATCCGACCTCTCGGGAGAAGATGGCACTTGTGAACTCCGTGGACATGACCTGCACAGAGGGGTGAGTAACAAGTTAGGGGCATTTGCCCAGGGGGACAGGTAGGCTAGAGGGGAGGAGGGAGGGGGACAACACATGGGATGGGGGAGGATTTTTTTGCGCCTAGGGGGTTTCCTTCTCCTTTAAGGGGAAGGGTGCTTTGGCTTCCCCGAGAACACAAAAATGTGTGCTAGAGGGCTTATGTTTCAGCTCAATAAATCACCACTAGCTTTGTAGTTCCTCTCTTGCAACATAATTTATTCGATTTTAATACTTTTTAATATTTTGTTCAAGAAAAATTCCATATTTACAAAATACAGAGACTGCCCAGATGTGTTTATGCACCACAAAATTATAATAAACATTTATATAGAATATGCAGATATTTTAGAACTGTCGTTTTAAATGCATCAGTGACATTTGTAACATAACTGTTTCAATCTGTGAACCTGCAGTAAAAGTTAATAATGTACTTGCCTATAGTATATTTTAAAGTAATGTATTTAACAATACTTTTTTTTTATTCTCCTTACCAATGCCTTACATGTTTTGGGAGTAACCACCCCTTTATCATAGGTCTTATATAAAGAATAGAACAGGACACATAGATACATGCATATATGTTTGGTATTTGGTGCCTAAATGGGTTTGTGATTCACTCATTAATGTTCGTTGAACTCTTGGCTGAGATTCTATATTGTTTGAATTTTGATTTTCGCTATTGAACTGTATTCCTTAAGTAGTAAGGCATAATATCATGAGCTGAGTGTAAAATTATGTTTTTTCTAAGTGAAACATGCTTTGACTATATTAACATTTTAATGTTTTTAATGCGACACCAGAGGATGCTGTCACATTTGGTTCTCTTCTTTATATAAGTGTCGAGGGAACTCTATTGTTTTATGCCTATGATTAATGGTGGTTACGTCCGAAATGCATAAGGTGCTGGTCTTTTATTGTCTGTTTAATGGCGTAAACTTATTTTTTTATGGAGCAAGGTGTTGCTGCATCAACTTTATTTTTTAAACTGTGGATACTGAGGCTTGAGACACCAGGAATCATGTACCTGTCCTCCAGTAGCCTAGGAGTATCTATGTGTTGGGGTGAAAGCATCTGCTTTGCATTATATGGTTTATCTTGTAACAAGTGAGGTTTACAATTAAGAAACTTATTTTTTTAATGGCCAAAAAGCATTTTCAAAATTATAATTTCTACTTGCAGAGTGAAGAATGCTTCCTGAAAGTCTCATGATTTGTACCCATTCGCTTCCTGACAAAAACTGTTTTCTAGTTCATGACTGACTCTCATGATACACTTTATATTAGATCATGTAGACATGCAATGGTCACGATAAGATTAAAAATTCTGTTTTTTAAGAAACATTTTATTACCTTCTCAAAGTTAAAAAATCTGATTACATTCTCTCTAATGGCATCTTGCGTTTATAAATTACATTTATGTAAGTGTCATAAAGCAAATTAACTGTAACCCTGAAGTTATTCTATCAAGAGGCTGTTGAGGAGGTGACCTTCTATTCCTCCTAAATGGCCAAAAAAACCTGACCTACATTTTGATTTAGTAAGGCTACAAAGTTTATTTTTGAGTATGAAAGGGCATTGTTATTAATTAACATGTAACATTTTCATAACATTAAGAAATTTGGTTAAGGGAAGATAAAAGGAAAATGCTGTGCATCTCACCTCACCTGTAAAACTGGGAATATTTACTGTATTTACATGAATTTACTTTAGTGTGCACTTTTCTTAACATATTTTATTAAAGGGAATGATACACAATGAAGTTAGCTAATAATGTTTTTTTAATGTTGTTAATAAATATTGGACATTTGCATGGTTAAAGGGAAACTAAAGTCTAAAACAGAATAATGCTAGAAATGCTGTATTTTGTATACTGAAAATATACATGAACTTACTGCACTAGAAGCCTAATTAAACAAATGTTTTATGTTTTCAAAGTTGGCCAAAGGGGGTCACCATCTTATTACTTTGTTAAACATCTTTGCAGGACCAAGACCATGCACATGCTCAGTGTGGTCTGGGCTAAACTTAGGGATCGTCATAAATTATCAAAACAGCAGTACAGCACAAGTCAAATAATATCTGCCATATAAGCTGATACAGCAAAACTCGAAACAGTAGCCGGCTACTCTACAGGGGAACAAACAAAGCTGCTCGAGGTCAGGCAAGTAAGGTGGGAGGGCTTCTCCCTGCTGTTTGAAAGCATGACAGTTTCCCAGCAGAGCAGTTAGGGACCATCTGAAGCTTCCTATCTACAGCTGTCAGAGCAAGTAAATGAAGGGGGAATTTCACTGCATACAGTCAGGTTTCTAGTAAAAATGGTACACAATTTATAATTAAAGGATATTGGAGATAGGTTTCTTTTTCATAAAAAAAAAGTAAAAATGGGATTTTATTTTTTTGCCTTTACATTCCCTTTAACCATTAAATTTTTCAAAAATAAAACATGAAATGAGTAAACATTTTTCTATTATAGGACCTGTTATCCAGAATGCTAATGGTTCTTTCCGTAATTGTGAAATCTACTAGAAAATCATGTAAACGTTGAAAAAAAACCCCAAAAAGCATGTTTCGCCGGTAAGAAATAATTATATCATAGTTTGGATCAAGTACAAGGTGCTGTATTATTATTATTTTATAGATAAAGGCAATCATTTTTAAAAAATTTGGACTATATGGATAAAATTGAGTCTATGGGAGATGGCCTGGGAGAAAACGTGTTTCCGCTAATGGATCCGATACCTGTACTACTATAATTTGCATAAATATTCACCTGTTTTCTCCTTTGCGGATCTTTTATACATGCTGACATACTATTCTATGTTCATGCGCTGTCCTACCTGGCCAACTGTGACATTGAGGTTTAATAAAGTTACTGATTTGACAAAGGCTATTATCCCCTTTGCCATATCAGATAGTAAGGCTTTGAGGTATATATATAAGTGCTAACATGATAAAGGCTTAATTTAGGAACATAGATATTAACAGCACAGGTTTTGTTACTACCGTATATACTCGCGTATAAGCCGAGTTTTTCAGCATCCAAAATGTGCTGAAAAAGTCTACCTCGGCTTCTACGCGAGTCAGCATTTTAGGAAAACATAATTTTTTTTTTACCGTTTTGCTGCCGTTAGGTTGCCTGTCCGTGGATTCCCCCAGATTCAGCTCAGCACTCACAGCCCGTCTGTTCTGCCTAACCTGCCCACCCACCAATGAAGAAACAGTAGGCGTGTTTAAAGATCGCTGTCCCTTTCTCTGTGCGGACAGAATGTTGCCTGTGTGTGCGGCCCGCACTGCCTCCCCGTGCCTGGCGTCCCCTCTCACCTTCTCCCGCAGGCCGCGGCCTCATTGCGCAGGAGCGAGATCGCAGAGAGTCCAAGAAAGCGGAAAGCGCCACTCGCACTCACCGGGAAGCCGAGCACCAACATGGTAAATGAGCTTCACATGCTAATATCCATTTTAAACGTGCAGGGTTATTACGGGCTTGGTCTCCGTCTAAGCCTGCCCCCAGCAGGGTCTGACAGGCAAAGGAAAGCGGACGGCGCTGCTCTAAACTGTAACTCCAGCCTCTGGGTTTTGTGGCCTAGTCACTAGCTGTCAGCACCCGGCTCTCCTAAACAGCGATCTTACTGGGGCAGGAAGGGATAGATAGAGCTAGAGTTATGGAAAAGATGTGTCTGCTCGCTATGTGTATTGCTATGAACTGTGTGTCACAATAACACTTTCCTGCCAGCCATGACTGCTGACTGAACTGCATTTACTCCCCACTAATGAAGACACAGTGAGAAAAAGCAGGAAGCATTGCGCTTCTACAAAGTTGATCTTTAAACAAGCATACTGTTTCTTCATTGGTGGGTGGGCGCGTTGGCAGATCAAATGGGCCTTGAGGATTTCTTTACTGAAATCTGAATCTTGGGAATACCATATTATTGTCAGTGAAGATGCTGGGCAACACCAAAGACACCTGATCTTCCCTAAACTTATTTTGCCAGTTCTTCCCCTAGGCTTATACACGAGTCAATAAATTTTCCCAGTTTTCATAGGTAAAATTAGGTACTTCGGCTTATACGCGGATCAGCTTATACACGAGTATATACGGTAATAACAAACAATCAGGTCTGCTTTTACAGCCAATTGGTTGCTGTTTTATAGCTGCTTAGTCACTCTTGGAAACTGTACACCAGTTTAGCACCTATTTTTTTTTTTTATAAATTATCCTACTGTATTCTTGCCTACAGCTAGTTAGAAAGAAAATAACTCCTAATGGCCTTTAATAATCAATTTTTATGATTTGCAAGTGAAATAAGACTGGACTACCTGCTATTTTAAATAAAAGATCACCAACGTCGGTTATTAAGAAGGCTATTACTACTAGCATACAGACAGTAGTCCTGAGATTGCTCCTTGTATTGATATGCTCATTTTGCTGCAACTATGAAAGATAGCTTACTTTTGGTGGAACTATTAATAGACTCCCAAACATCACAGACATACATTGGTCATTTCATCTCTTTAGAAAGTTGCTGGTTCTGTAGCATTAACTGCAACAGTTGTTTACTTAATTTTTCAATTATTTTCACGACGGCAAATTATATTGTAATGCAACACATATACAAAAGTATGTGGGCACATACTGTACCTATCCAACATGCCATTCCAAAAACCAACTGTATCAGTATAAACTGGGTCTTCCTTTGCTGCTCCAACAGCCTCTAGATTAGCTGAACTAGATGTGGCAGAATTTTTGGAGGTATCTGCTTCCATTCTGTCATAAGAGCATTAGTGAAAATGAAGAGAGCTTTCCACTTACTGTATGGCTCTATGCAAGCTACAAAACGTAATTCACTTTCATGTACGATGAAAGTTCTGTAGAGAAGTAAATCTTGCATTAGCAGGAAAGGGCCTCACTATTGGCACAAAATAGGAAGCACATACTTGTTAATGAAGTGATGGTACCAGTGGCGTAACTAGATATTACTAGGCCCCACAGCAAATTAATTTTTAGGCCTCCAAAGTGTCTAGAAGTTGAGCTGTTTTACCAATGTTTATTGAAATTGTATATGAATTAGTGCCTCATGGCCCCTATACCTTCTGGGCCCCCCTGCAGCCATGGGTCTGCTTCCTCTGTACTTACGCCCCAGACTGTAAAGCTTTGCCTTCCATGGAACCTGAAGTCCTAATTTTCCCTCACCAAGCCTTTTGGCATTGATAACACGTTCAATTCCTTTCTGTGAATTTGTGTGGCCTATCACTTTGCGAGTAAATCGTGGTTGTTGTTTACAATGCTTCATCTGAATTTGGCTGTGTTTGTATTATTGTTTTCTCTAAAGAACATGTTAATATTTTTTTTTATTGTCAGCACGATTCTCAGCAGTAACTGCTAGTGCATTCTGTCACTTTTGCATCCTCTGTCTTTATATGGGCAACATTTGTATGTCCATTGCTGCAAAAAGTTTCATATATACTGTATTAAAAAGTATATTATCAAACTAGTTCTTGATCATTAAAACATTATTTCTGATTCCTGTTATTTAAAACTCAGTTTTTATTTTTTATTTATTATTATTTTGATTGTGGTTTGTGAGCCTTGTGAGCTTCCTATATTAATATTATGCTGGTATTTTGATTGCTAGAGGTAATTTCTTAATCAGTCTTTATTTTTAATGTAATAGATTGAAACATTCACTTTTCTGTCTAAATATATTTTAAGGATTTTTTTCAGCCATATTATTATTGGGGTAGGCAGAATTAAAGATGTGTTTTTGTTTGGTTATATGTCTTATTTTGGCGATTCGTTGTCTGTAAACCCAGAAAGCTCAGAATTACAGAAGGCCCTCTTAATATTTTAATCAAATATTTCAAATTTTTAAAATTGATTTCCTTTTTCTTTATAATAACGAAACAATACCTTGTACTTGATCCAAACTAAAATATACCCTTGTTTGAAGCAAAACCAGCCTATTAGGAAATTATTTAATGTTTAAATTACTTTTTTATAGACTTTGGACAGGGAGATTCAAATTAGGGAAAGACCACTATCCGGAAAACCCCATATCGTAAGCATCCTGGATAACAGATCACATACCTACTTTTGAACCCTTAATTGTTATAATAATTCACATACATAATTCAGCCTTTTATTTTTTTAGTTGTGATCATCTATGATTTATTTCAGGTCATGTTTCTTTGTTCATATACCACATACTGTACGTTATTGTGTGGGACTTTTTAAATTTTTCTATCATAGTCTGTATTTTGGAGAAATAAACATGTCCATATGCAGGAGAAATATATCATTTGGATCAGCTTTTAAACATTAATTAATCCTAATAGGATTGTTTTGCATCCAATAAGCATTTATTATATCTTAGTTGGGATCAAGTACAAGGTACTCGTTCCTTATTACAGATACAGAGGAAATAATTTGAAAACAATTTGAATTATTTGATTATAAAGGAGTCTATGGGAGACTTATTTTGTGCAATTTGAAGCTTTCTGGATAAGGGGTGTCTGGATAAGGGATAATATATCTGTATATAAATGGAAAAAAGTACCACACTCACAGTAGCTGCTGTCATAAAAAAAAGGTTTCCATTTCCAGCAGCATCTGTGCTCTTCCTCATGTTTGTCCCTGAGTTCTCAATGTGTGGGAACTTCTGTTGGACACTGGGCTTGAAATCTTTTCACTTTTAAAGACCTGGTGAATGTTATGCTCTGTTTTCTACACTGATTATTCCCTAGCACCCCAACACCTGATTTTTAGTGGTGTGTGCGCCTTCCAGGACAGCTATAAATTCACTGGCTGCTTGACATGCAGGTGGATGGTTTGGGGCTCTTCTTTCATCCATCCCCATACTATATCAATATGTAAGATCTGACACAGACTGACCTGCATAAGTACTCATGTGGTATACCAGGCCTGGTGCCCATGTGGCTTGGCATACCTTGGCAAGGCCAGCACAACATATCAGGAATGAATGAACAATAACAGGTCTTCTATTAGGTTGATCCTTAGTAGTGAACAAGGCCTGCATCTGATAGCTAAACACTTTTTGGTGACCCAATATTCTCTGCCTAATTTGTCCATACGATTATTGATCATGTTCCCTTTCCTAGGAGGGGTGTTGATAGGAACTTAGCCCTTCTAAAACCTTAAACAGACTGGATACATAGAATGGATACAGTTGCACCAAGAGGTTTGAATGAACTGTTCCCATTATGTATTTTAATTTGACTTTTCCAACTGATGATTTAGAAGTGATACATTTGTAACTATGAGGTTGCATAATCTGCTCCCTCTGGATTTTGTTTTCATGCTTATTAGGCATTTTAATTACAATCTACCATTATCATTGTAATTACATTGACTTTTGTCTGGTCAGTCCTGTCATTGACAGTTATCCCATTACCTGTTCTCCTACTTTTGTCTTTAGATGATATAGGCTTTCTGGGTTTCAGTATTGGCTGAATGTCTTATACACTTTTATAATTTTACCTGCAGCTTGGATCTTACTCTTGAATTCATAATTGTAGCTATTTCACCTGTTTTGGTCCAATTGTGAATTACTCATCTTTACCCGTTTTCTATTTAGGATCCTCAGTGGGTCACCACTCACCCAAGTTTCTCTTTCCTAAATAAGATCATGTAAAATTTTAATAGGTTGACTATATAAGTTTAGGACAAAACAATGATGCGTGACACCATTAAGTTCTACCTATTATCAGTTCATGGACCCCCTCCCTATTTTGCTGACCCTATGAGAGTTAAGGAGAAAGACCTGCAGAGAACAAATTATTTTTCTTCCTCATTATAGGGTATGGCAAAGGTGGATTAGAAGGTGCAGACTACCCTCTAAGTTGAGCAACTTAGGCCACCTGCCCAGGGTCCATAATAGCCTTAGCACAAAAAATCAACTTATCCAAGAACACATGATGTAGGGTGGTTAGCAATTAAGTAAATACTTTTTAAACACATTTTAAACATTCCCCTCTGGGGAATGTACAGTAATGAACAAAGCACAGAAAGAACACAAAGTGTCAGTTAATGTACAGAGGAGCACAAGGGATATGAGCCTCTATAATGTGTAAAATATTTTACCCTCATCCCTGTGATTTTACCCTCATCCCTGTGTATATTTTTTATTTCAGGCAGTAGCAACAGGAGAAAAAAAAACAAAGGTAGTTTCTTTCATAAACAAAAATAGCTTAGTAGCAACTTAAAGACAGCAGAATTACAGCCCTCCACATGGATAACTGTGTGTATACAGGCAGATAGGTTCACAGACCTCACTCTGGGGCTCATTTTGTTTGCTGATTTACAAATTTGCACCTGGGCAGTAACTCTTGTAACATAAATAGTAAGTTAAGTTGAAAAAAGACACACATCCATCCAGTTCAACCTTTTAACCTGCATAACTGCTAGTTGATCCAGAAAGGCAAAAAAACATTTAAAGCCTCTCCAATTAGCCTCAGAGGGGGGAAAACTCCAAAATGGCAATCAGACTAGCCCCTCAATCAACTTGTACTATGAGCTATCTTCCATAACCCTATATTCCTTCACATGCTAAAAAGCCATCCAACCCCTCTATGAGCCTGTACAACTGATTCAGGGAGAGAATTCAATATCTTCACAGCTCTCACTGTAAAAAACCCCTTCTGAATATATCGATGGAACCTCCTTTCTTCTAATCGGAATGGGTGACCTCACGTCAGCTGGAAAGACCTACTGGTAAATAAAGTATTAAAGAGATTATTATATGATCCTGTCACGGACACGGTACTTCCAACCTCACGTGACTTTAGGTGTTGCTATCAGGAGTCACTCACTCAGTCTCTCACCCACCTTGCACACAGGTTAGACTAACACAAAAGCACCCCAAACACCAACCAACACCCACAAAACTCATTCGCTGCCACATCTATCATTCACAGGAGATAGAAACCTAATGTGACTCCTCCTGTTCTCTCTAACAGGTAATAACTCACAATACACCAATGCATTAAACACTCTCTCACTATAGTCAGTTAGTTCCTACTGATTCAACAAGTACTTCAGCATGCAGAGGGTTAAGGCTCACAGTTACACTCTTTCAGGCTAGGTTCGTTTAGAGCATCACAGACAATCTTCTTAAATTCTATTGTCATCTTATTAAATTCTCTTTAATATTATAAAAGGTATAATAGTGCAATATACAAAAAGATGTTACAAAAAGAGACATACATTCAATAATACAATTACAAACAGTTGTAAAATAAAAGGGAAAACATGGAAAACCTATACTTAACTTCAAAGATATAGTATTCCTGGTCCTGGACGCAAGGGGAAACAAACGGGATAACTTCCAATCGCAATTGGTCCTCCAAAGTAAATCCAAAGTTTAGTCAGAAGATCTGACTATTTATTAGTGATTTCAGGGCATCAGGTAACTGCACACTCCCCCTCCCTCAGGAATGCAAGGGGTGCGGCCTAGCAGGACACAGATTGAGTTTTTATGACCTCCTGTGAGTGATACTGGACCAAGAATATAATGACCATAACTCCTTATGGGAACATAGGAGAGAGATGATATAGTATTCATTGGTTATTAATTCTCTCAGGGATTCCATTGATACTAAGCATCAATACTGTGTGACCTGCCTCTGCCCAGATATTCACATCTGATATACAGACTACCAAAACTAGTCATATTTGGACTCGTTTGAAATCAGAAATTGCCTTGAGTTTTTTATACTGTTGGTACAACAGGTATGGGTTCTGTAAGGATAAATATATTTGATTATACCTTATATGTGACCTTCACTTCACCTTTGAGGGTCTTGCTGGGAACTTTACGTTCTCACTCCTTGGGCTTCCCCCTCCCATGGAATGACTCTTATCAGTCAGGGCATGGAGGAGGGCATTACAGCTCTGACCCCTCTGACCATAGTGAAAAGAGGCCTGTTATGTGTCTGATTTAGATGTTGGCAGAAATATTTCTCATGATACCTTGGCCTGTTTTATTAACTATTACAGGCCTGTATCATGACAGATCCCCTTATAAATGTATATATCATTATAATATCACCCCTTAAGCGCCTCTTCTCCAGCGTGATCATCCCCAATTTGGCCAGTCTTTCCTTATAGCTAAGATATTCCATACCTTTTACCAGCTTAGTTGCCCTTCTCTGTACCCTCTTTAATTAATAATGTCTTGTTTGAGCACTGGAGACCAAAACTGTACAGCATATTCTATATGGGGCCTTACCATTGCTCTATACAGTGGAAGAATGACCCCTTCCTGCCTAGAATCAATGCCCATTTTAATACAGCTCAAAATCTTATTTTGCCTTTGATGCTGCTTACTGGCATTGCTTGCTAAAGCCAAGTTTATTATCTACAAGGACTCCAAGGTCCTTTCCCATTATGGATTTGCCTAGTGCAGTCCCATTAAGGGTATAAGTGGCTTGGATATTTTTACATCCCAGGTGCATGACTTAACATTTATCAACATTTAATCTCATTTGCCACCTAGCTGCCCAGATTGCCAGTTTGTCAAGATCCTGTTGCAAAGATGCCACATCCTGGATGCAATTAATTGGGCTGAATAGTTAATGTCATCTGCAAACACTGATACATTACATATAATACCCTCCCCTAAGTCATTAATGAACAAGTTAAATAAAAGTGGACCCAATACTGAGCCCTGAGGGACCCCACTAAGTACCTTACTCCAAGCAGAGAATGTACCATTAACAACCACCCTCTGTACCCAGTCCTGTAGCCAGTTTCCTATACATGTGCAAATTACTTGATTAAGTCAAAAAGACCTTAGTATAGAAAGCAATCCTTTGTGGTGTACCGTATCAAATGCTTTGGCAAAATCCAAATAGATCACATCTACTGCTCCTCCACTATCCAGAATCTTACTTAACTCATTATAAAAAGCAATCAACATGACCTATCCTTCTTAAAGTCATGATGATTGCTATTCATAATACCATTCACTAGGACATAATTTTGAATGTGATCCCTTAACAAGCCTTCAAATAATTTGCCCACCACCGATGTCAAACTTAGTGGCCTATAATTGCCAGGCTGAGATTGTAATCCATTTTTAAATATTGTAATGACATCAGTTTTATTTTCCCCCCTCTGAGGCAAATTGGAGAGGCTTCAAATGTTTTTGCCTTTGTGGGCATGTGTCTTTTTTTCAACCTAACCTACTATGTTACTATATATATATACCAATTAAGTTTTGAGATACTCATTGACTCATCTTTTTTTTTGCTTACTATATTCAGACTGATGCAATTTTAAGTATAATCTTTTTGCAAGTAGTAAACAAATTAGGATATATAGCTACAGTATGATGACGCAGAAACTAGTGCTGCTAATTTTGTGACCTGTTTGGGGTGCTGTGGTTCTTGATGAATGGTAAGGAAAGCATACTTTACTTGTGCCAGCCTAGAGTACTAATATTCCTGTATGAATGACTGTGGGGCTAAGCAAACTTTTATTGTGGTTAACTGCGCAGTAATATTCATAAATATACATTTTTTAACTATTTTTTTATACAGTATTTTATACAGTATTTTGTGACTTACTGGCTTTTTGCTACACCATGAAATTCAAATGATTGTAATATACAGCTAATTAAAAGTAGTAAAAAATATATGGACTGATAAAGAAGAATTTACATCTAACATAAATTAATGGTGGCTCTGGAAGCTTCAGAAGTAGAGTCTGTTTGGTATCACAAAAGCGTTTAAAAGAATGATTGGTGGCAGGGGCATTTCTTTGTTCAGAAAGAGAAAAGAAAAAACAATTGTACACTAATAAAAGAAAATCCCAGAGGAGTAATGCTATTAGAATTACAATATTGAACTGCTGACCTTATATACTCTTCATCTCTAAAACAATAGCAGGAATCTGTAGCCCTGTCAGATTTTCTCTAAAAGAGGACATGCTATAACTTATAAAGCCGCTGAAGAATTGTAGGCAGAAAATAATATATTGACTCACAGTTACAGTGTAAAAAATATGCTTATAGTAAGTGTGATAATTCATCTGTTAAAAAATGCATTGCTCATTTACTGCAGCAAGAAATGGAGCAAAGTCATTTGAATGAGAACTAGCCTATTTCTGCATTAATATCAAGAATGACTCCAATAATATATAATTCAAAGGTTAAGATAAAGGCAAAATAACAGAGGATCAGTAAAAAATGGTTTTACTCTAACTTTCTGTATATAGCCAAGGAATAGTATACAAAGATTTCTCCTACAACATTTCAAATATTGCATGTTAAGAGTCCATAGTCAGTTCTCTGTATATAGCTTTTATCCATATAGCCAATCTAAAAATATTTTAGGTTGAGGTTCACTTACTAATTGCTTATTATTAACAAAGTTGTTCCATAGCAATAAAGAGCTTAATTGTTTTAACAACAGAAATACAAAGGTCAAAAAAAAATTGAGGATTAGCCCTCTTTTTCAGAAGTCCTTGGTAGACGGAATATTTCCTTTTGTGCCTACCCACGCAACTGACTGACAGTAAATGAATTACAGTACAAAACACAGTTAAGGGGTCATTCCATAATTTGGATCTAAAACATAATTTAAATAATAATTTACCTCCAATAAGAATTAATTATATCCTAGTTTGGGTCAATTACAAGGTACTGTTTTATTATTACAGAGAAGACAATCATTTTTAAAAATTGTAATTATTTAATTAAAATTGAGTCAGTGGGAGATGACTTTCCTGTAATTCAGAGCTTTCTGGATTATGGGCTTCCGGAAAAATTGATCCCTTAGATGTACCCGTTTTATAAAATATAAGAAAATTATAAGTCATTGAAGAGTGCTTTCATACAGGTCATGGAACTCAGAAGTAGCTTCTTATATTTTTATAATTTCAACAGGAGTAATTTATTTATTAACACAAATTTCAGTAAGTCATGTGACATAAATTACTACATCACTAAGCACAGATTATAACTGAGCATTTTCATTGCTCTTGTGTAATATGTACATGTATTTATGTTATATTTGGGCAGTAGATTCCTCGGTGAGTCTACTTTACAATCTATAAAATAACACTTTGTTTGGGAACACTGCAGAGTTTAAATATTCATATTCAAATTTTTACTGCTTTTACATTTTATGCAGCACGAATGGTGTAATTTGCCCAATTTGTCTGTTGAGCCTAAACTTGTTTTGATTAAAATATATTTAATAATTGAAAAAAAGTTAAGTAGTGTAAATGATAGAAATGTAGATCTCTAATTGACTGGAGCTATGTGCATTGCTAAGAGAGAGAGAGAGAGACTGCAGCATCTCATTTTAAAGGTCAATCATAAAAAATGGCATGATGTTCCCTTATAAATGAGTGAATCGTCTCTGTGGCTAGATTGGAGTGCAACAGTAATGGTACCCAATCTGCTACAAATCTCAGCACCAGAATATATTTATTTAGGAACTCATTCTGTATCTAAACATTTTAAATGAAGAAGTTTTATTGCATACAGCAACAGAACAATTGCCATATTAATTAAACTATAAATTTAGTACAATATCTTAAAACAATGTTACACTTTCTCCTTTCTAATGAATTGTGCTTCCAAAATAAGTACATTTTCTTTGCTAATAATCTTTATCACACTGTTGCTGCTGCCGGCAATAAATTGGTCCCTATCGGATTCAGGGTTGCAGTGGCATTATTTTAATTTCAAGCCATACTGAATTTAAGAGGCAGAGTTTGAATGTTGAGCTCCAGCTGGGTAGTGTGCATTGCTGCTAGGCCATCAAACTAACTCAAAAGTAGGCTTAATTGGCTAAAATATATAAATTATGCATGAATCATGTCATGTGTTTTTAGGTCTGGAGATTTCTTGTTGCAAAAGAGTCACATCGTGCGCAAATGCTGTATATGTCCTGCAGCCAGCAAAACTCCTCACAATAGGCAACAAAGACAATTATGTGGTATGCATTGCAGGGCTGCCATCTAGAATTAATAGCACATAATAATGTTCACTACATTAAATATTGTTAAAAGACAACAGGTTAATTTGACCTTGTAAGTTCATACTTACTGCTGGGGCATATTACCATGCATACAATTTAGTCCTCTTATTCTATCAGCACAGAAAAAATGTGCTATTTTGCAAAACAACATTGATATAGGGTTTATTTCTGAAAATGTAATTATCATACTGCAAAGGGTTCAATAGATATTTAATAGTACATTGATTTTGTTATTTTAGCATCTGCAATGAGCACATATGGACATAAGAGAACAAAGTTTCACGATTAGATAGAGAAAACAGCCTTCTGCATCATTTCTTTATCATTTCCTTTAGTGAGCTACTCCTGTGTAGCAGACATAAAGGGGTCAATGTACTAAGAAGCACTGTACTGTACTGTATAAAATAATCATTGGAAGCTTATGATGATGTCAAAAGCCAACACAGAATCTGCATCTTTGGGGTACTTATTTATCTATTTAGAAGTATTTTATTTTATGACTCTTTAAAATAATTTTAAACAATAACAATTCTTGAATTGCCTTGTAATGAATGGCTTCCACCTTGGAAATCAGTCACACCGCTATGTAAATTTATAACTAGATTCACTGGATGTGATGGGTGAATCTGACTCGTTTGGCTTTGCCGAAAATGAGTGAAAATTTCCAGAAATGCATTGAAGTCTATGGGCAACAAATTTTTTTGACACACAACAATGCGCGTCAAAATTTTTGATGCCCTGACAAATTTTTTCACCATTGGAGTCTATGGGCGCCATTTGCACTGTGAAACACGGCAACATTTTTTACTCATCTAGCATTTCAAATAAAAATAAATACATTTTAGTAAACCTAAAACTAGTGATTACAAAAGTAGTTTGTATTGGTATAGTGGTGTTCCCGTGCTTCATAAAGACTACAATGAACCCCATATTGCTTACTCATGAATAGAACTGACTCAAGAGCTATCACAAACTGCTAGTAGTTAGGCATCATGATCCTTATGTTGCTAGCCTATGAGGCATACAGACTGGGAAGCTACTGGGAAGCAGCCCAATACAATGTAAAACATCAGTATTATTTATAAATATATATAATTTATGTATAAAATATATAAATGTATTACTTTTTGTGCCACATATTGTCCAGACAGCCACATTCCAAGATTATTTTTGAAATTTTTGTCACTATTGAAAGGGAGGATATAAAATAATGTTATTCTTGATATATTACCACTGGGCTATTATTCTTAAAAGCCAGATGTGCTAACACTATCCTCTTATAGAGGATAACATGCTCAAGGTGTCTGATTTGTGGAGAGAACCTGGATAATCTACTAAGGGGCTGATTGTTGTTTCAGATACCTTCCCTACTTTTCCTTCCGCTGTGATTTATACTTCTTGACATAAGTATGGAGCTTGTTCCAGCAACTCCCTAGTATCAATCCATCATTCAGGCTTAGTTACATTTAAGAAGTAACATTTTTAGTGCCAGTTGGTTTTGGTGAACATTACTGGGGTGTTACAATAAATGGTAGCTATCAGAATAGGCAAGAGGCAGTAATGTTTTTATTATGATAAAACAATGGTTATCAGATATCCACAAACAAAACAAGCACCACTATTCAAAAAATCTGCAAGAAATCTTAGAAGGGGCCCACATATCAAATCAGTTCCTGTCTCCAATGTTTACTTATTTTCTACTGGCAAAAGGACTGTCCTAAGTTTTGACTTATAAGACATAATGCACACCCTATTTTAATATATAAAGACAGTAGTCAGCTCCTAATAAACAGTTGATCCAATAGTACAGCTCATCCAGGGTCTGGTGCAATTCTTGGAGCCCCATTTTGACTCATGTTGGAGAGCTTCAGATGGGGTTTTTTGCCTTCCTCTGGATCAATTAGCAGCTAGGTAGGTTTTATATAGCCATAACAGGTTGAATTCAACGGTCATGTGTCTTTATTAAATCTAAGTTATCTCAGCATTTAATAACATATAGAGTTATGTGATAAAATGTGCAAAGCATGCTACAGGTCTAATAACCTATAGCAACCAATCAGCTCATAGCACTTACTGGACAAGGGAAACGTGTTTACCCTGATAACACATACAAAACAGATTACAGTGTCATAATTACTTGTTAATACATTTTCTTTTAAAAAGAATGACATGTGCCTTGTATGCTTGGAGCTCTACTTAGGAAAATAATTAGAAGGCTGACAACAAAATTGTCTGACAACCTTTGTTATGATCAGCTGGTATCATACATTTTAAAGTTGCCATAAGAAAATCAGTTGGCTACATCTAAAACACATAAACTATCTGCTTGACTTTTGATCAACTGCTGATGTTTAGAAAATAATATTAGTATTCTGAAAAAATTGTATGTTAAGACACTCCACTAAATAATAGGATGTTGTGAATTTATATATGTTGTGTAGGAGTATAACTGCTTCAGGAATTGTATTTTGCTATTAATAATACATTTTAAACTCGTAACTGCTGAAAAGATAAGCAGCAAAATGAATAAGTGGTTTATGTGATTAAACATGTTTAAATGTTTTCCAGACATTTACAGCAGCTTAATATATGTAATTTATGGAAGGCAGACACTACACAGCACTTGGGACAGTATACCTGGTGCACAGCCAAAGAACAAGACATGATATATGAGTTGATCAGTACTGGTACAAACTAAAATAATTTATTAGAATCCATCTATTTCAAGTGGTTTTATGAATCGTAGTAGCTCTGAGAAATCTTCTCCAGCCACTGCAAAAATATTCATACTGGAGACTTTTTTTTTTGAGGTTGGGTAATCATTTAATTATTATATTGCAGGCAATAACTTATCAGACCTAGATTTGAGGCAGATGTTGTTGTTTGAACAACTGTAACATTAAACCTCTTGGGTTAACAAGTAGCATTAATGTGCAGCACAATTTCATCTATTGGCGGTTCTTTTATAAGTGGAACACAGATGAGATGATCCATAACAAACGATAGTAGATCAAGTAGTACAATGCACTGGATTGCTGTTTTACAATACATTTCAATCAAATACTTTGCAGGTAAAGGGAAAAACCTTAAATGGGTAATCTAAGAACAGGGACAACATTTGTATGATCCCCTTACCATAGTAATAATTTAGCAGGTAGCTTTGACTAGCCTTGTGCAGTAAGGCTATGTACACATGGGCAAGTGGTGTAGTTCATGACTGCATACAATAATTGGTCCAATTCATCCATATGGGTCAGAACTTACAAAGCTAATATTACATGAAGAAATGTACAATATATAATATAGATCAAGGCTACTGCAGCTGCAAATAGTTGTGGTCACATAACCTTAAAATGACAAACTCAATTTGAAGGAGATAGAAGAAATGACTATGGGGAACCCCTTGGCAATTTGACAGGATATGACCTAGATTAGATCTATATGTCTCCAATAACTGACTCAAGAAGCCCTTGCTAGGGAGTGTAGCCTTGTCACTCCATTCTGTTATCAAGTATTTCTTAGATACGCATATATCTCTTTTTCCACCCTAAATTGATCATTAATATCTATTCTACAAATGTTTTTTGTGGTTTGTTTCCCCTTTTTTCTCGATTTCCTTCCAACTTGCCACATGATACTTGCTTATGCCAATTCTGTGCCTACTTTGATTTTATTTGATCAAGACACTATAGTTTCTGTTAACTCTTGTAACAGTATGCCATAACAAACGTTTTATTATCAGGCAATGCTATATTGATTGGAAATTGCGAAAGCCAATAAAAATTTGAATTCCCAAAAAAATAAAAGATAGGCTGTTGCTTAGAAAAATAAATCTTCCCATATAATACAGCTGTTTTGGCTAATAAATGAATTGTTCATCCAAACAAATAAACACATAAGACATTTATGATGCCACAATATGACCCATGTTTTTTTCTCCTGATATGAGGCATTTTAAATTAATCTCAGTACACTTGGGGTCTGAACTGTTGCCAGTTCATTCCTCTGTAGAACATTGCACCCACACATGCATGCACTCGCTTCTTTTTTAAAGCCCGACAGCACAGATACTAGTTCTAGTTCCAATCACATTATATTGGAGTGGCACAATATTTGTACATTGTATGGCCAGCAATAAAATCCTCTGTTACAGAACTGCAATCAAATATGTGTTTTTCACATTGAACAATAATACCTCTGGCAACTAGTCTATCTATTGTGTGACTTGCATTTTAAATACTTGCCAGCTTTGTAATTTTTTTTCCTTAAGCAGATTGCAGATTTTGGCAAATTACATTCTAAAAAATAAAAAAAGTATTTAATGCATAATTTTATATTTATACTTTATAAAGTTTAATTAAAGGGAATAAATTATGTAAATAAAAATAGTTAAATATTTTGTAAACAACTTGAACTTACATTTCTTTAGCAAAAGAAAACATTAATAAATCTAATTACGCAACTTAATCTAATCACAATTTTTTTTTTACACTTGATTAATAACCCCCTTGACATAGAAAAGAAACAGCTTTTATTAACAAAAATGGGACGTTTATGAAGTGAATATTACTATTGAACGTGTTCTAATTAAAGGCAGATACAGACAAGCTAACAAAGGAGATCTTGGTATAATAGCCTAAAAACTTGACAACAAAGCCAGTTAGCATCTGGCAGAACCTGAACAATGGCAAGTAATTCTATACTCCCACCTATATTTATAAGAGCAAATATGCTCAGAAATATTCCTTACAGACAATAAGCGCAGCACCTTTATTTTATATATTTTGTATCCACACAAAGAGAAAGAAATGGAATGTAATGCTTACCATAGAGACATTAAATTATCCTTGTATGGGAAGGTTTATATTCCCTTTACAGTCAGACATGACAGTTATCCATTGACTTTATAATAAAAGATGAGTAAATACAAAAATAATTTAATATATACAGTTATGGGACCTGTTATCAAGAATACTCGGGACCTGCGGTTTTCCAGATAATGGATCTTCATGTAATTTGGATTTTCAAACATGAAGGGGCACATTTACTATGGGTCGAATATCGAGGGTTAATTAACCCTCGATATTCAACCATCGAAGTTAAATCCTTCGACTTCGAATATCGGAGTCGAACGATCGAAACAATTAAATCCTTCAAATCGAATGATTCAAAGGATTTTAATTCAACGATTTTCCTTCAATCACAAATTGCTAGGAAAGCCTATGGGGACCTTCCCCATAGGCTAACATTGGTGCTCGGTAGGTTTTAGGTGGAGAAGTAGGTGGTCGAAGTTTTTTTTAAAGAGACAGTACTTCGACTATCGAATGGTCGAATAGTCGAACGATTTTTAGTTCGAATCATTCGATTCTAAGTCGTAGTCGAAGGTGGAAGTAGCCAATTCGATGGTTGAAGTAGCCAAAAAATACCTTAGAAATTCAAAGTTTTTTTCCTTCTAATCCTTCACTCAAGCTAAGTAAATGTGCCCGAAGTCTTCTAGAAAATCATGTAAATATTAAAGAAAGCCAATAGGCTGGTTTTGCTTCAAATAAGGATTAATTATATCTTAGTTGGGATCAAGTACAAAGTACGGTTTTATTATTGCAGAGAAAAAGGAAATCATTTTTAAAAATGTGGATTATTTGAATAAAATGGGAGTCTATGGGAGATGGCCTTTCTGTAATTCAGAGTTTTGGTACATTGTATCGATCCAATTATCCAATTAATCCAAATTTTGAAAAATGGTTTCCTTTTTCTCTGCAATAATAAAACAGTATCTCAAAAAAATCTAGTTGTCTAATTAAATAAGTATCAATGCAATATACCAAAGAACTTTGCCTGCATAAGTCAAGCCAATTGTCATCCACATTGGTAAATCATATATTACAGGTATGGAATCAGTTATCCGGAAACCTGTTATCCAGAAAGCTCAGAATTACAGAAAGGCCATCTCCAATAGACTCCCATTTTATTCAAATAATCCACATTTTTAAAAATGATTTCCTTTTTATCTGTAATAAAAAAACAGTACCTTGTACTTGATCCAAACTAAGATATAATAATCAACATTGTATAAGTATAACTTGCAAAGGGAATCCTGGAAGCAACAACACATTGAGGTAGGTGTTAACTGCAGGTCTCCATTGCATTCATCTATCTTGTAATGTAGGCCTTGCACCTTTTACAACAAAGTTAATGCAAACAGCATTTTAGTGTAAGGATGGCAGAGCATGTGCAGATGCAAATAGTGTTTCAATGAACACAAGTATTACTTGTGTTAAAAAATAAGTCCTAAAAGCTCTGACTTACTAAATGGGGCTAAATTGCATCAGTGCAAACATCCACTGGATCAAATTAAATCCTAATTTAGAATAGATCAAAATCGTATCACTTATTGGACAGATATGTGGAAGGGCTGACCAGTGTATGGACACCTTTTAAACACGTTTATGTTATAACAGTTCTGTGTGTTCCAAAGCAATCAGTAGAATACCTTGTGTGTGCTGTGTGAGGCCTGGGTGCTTTGTGGTTGTTTATTATGAACAGCCAGGATAGCAAATGTGCAAGTTAAATGTGAACACTGAGAGTAATTTCATGTGCCATGTATTTTAGCTTAAAGAATAGAGAAGGCGAAGGAAGTCTCCTCTGATGCATCCATTATAAATAAAGTCATCAGGTTCGATGTCAAGAGTCAGGACAATCATTTTTCTCAATATTACTGGTGTCAAAGACCTGCCAGGTCAAATATAACATTAATCTCTCTTTAAGATGGCAGTATAAGAGTGTCAGAAAACCGGTGGATTTTTATATTAGCAAGTCTATATGTGTGCCTTAATGTGTCTGCTATACATAAACATTTTTAATAAAAAATAATAATTTTTAATCATTCATAGAGTGAGATTTTAAATGTTTTAAAGCATTGGGGAGGCAATTGAGCTGTGCCAGTCACTAACAGAACTGATTTGTCTAGAGATTATATAAATCTTCTTCAAAGCATAATCAGATGGTTTGGTTTATGAGTTGGATTTGGCATTGCTGGTTGACTCGCTGTACAGATAGCTAATACATCAACATATTTTTTGCATATTGATTTAATCATGAAAATCTATGTTTTTGCAATTTCTTGAATGAAACAAGGAAAATGAAAGTTACTCCATGTGTGGTCCTTGTAAGGTAGATATTCAATTACCAGAGCACAGATAACAGAAATGCATTGTGCAGGGGGATTATCTCTGTACATCTACCTTGCAAGGACCATATATGGAGTAGCTTTTATTTTCCTGTTTAGCTCAAGCTATATGCTGCTGGTACTGGGAGGGAGCACCTGGTACATTCTCATTATTTGCATGCATGTGGTGTTACACATATGTGCTTAACAATCAAGAGCTGTAACACATTACTTAAAGTCACAACGTGGCTGACCACACTGCAGGGGGCATTGTAAAAAAAACTGTTGTTTCACCCAACTGGGGGAGCCTCCCCATTTACTGGTATAAAACTGTAATCCCTTCTTGGCCACCCCCTGTGCCATAGGTTATACATCATTAACTTCTTACCACTTTCAGGCCCTGAGTCCCCTTTGCTAAGTGAAAGGGTATTGGGAATTACCTCTAATGGTAGTGCCTCCACCTAATGGGATCCGGGAATACACCTGCAGGTGGCTCCATTAGAAAAAACAAAATAAAACACACCAAGTGCTGTAAAACACATAAACTTTATATAAGAGTAAAAGTGCAAAAGTAAATATGCAGTTACATATTACTGACCCACTACCCTGGGGATATTTGCAGTAGGGATGTAGCGAACGTCGGAAAAAATGTTCGCGAACATATTCGCGAACTTGCGTCAAAAATGCGAACGGTTCGCGAACGTCGCGAACCCCATAGACTTCAATGGGAAGGCGAATTTTAAAAGCTAGAAAAGACATTTCTGGCCAGAAAAATTATTTTAAAGTTGTTTAAAGGGTGCAACGACCTGGACAGTGGCATGCCAGAGGGGGATCAAGGGCAAAAATGTATCTGAAAAATACATTGTTGACACAGCACTGCGTTTTGTGCTGTAAAGGGCAGAAATCACACTATGTCACTCAGGTGATGTTTCTGGAAACGGAATGTGAAAACGCTCACACAGCTAGGTGGCAGTTGTTTGAAGAACACACTGGGCAAACAACAATGCCTGCAAGGTCAACGTATACACTACAGCAGTGGATACGGAATATATTATTGCTGCTTGAAAAACGTCACTCAGGTGGTGTTTCTGGAGACGGTATTATTATTGATATTTAGACAGAATGTGAAAAAGCTCACACAGCTAGGTGGCAGTTGTTTGAAGAACACACTGGGCAAACAACAATGCCTGCAAGGTCAACGTATACACTACAGCAGTGGATACGGAATATATTATTGCTGCTTGAAAAACGTCACTCAGGTGGTGTTTCTGGAGACGGTATTATTATTGATATTTAGACAGAATGTGAAAAAGCTCACACAGCTAGGTGGCAGTTTTTTGAAGAACACACTGGGCAAACAATGCCTGCAAGTGCACTACTATTGGTGCACTACTATTGGTGCACTACTATGAAGAACAGCAAACAGCACTGGACACGTTAAAGAACAGTAAGATAAGTAAAATAAAAAAATATATATATATATATTAAAAGGAACAGCACACCAGTCCCACTCCCCAACACAGCTAGACTAATAGCACTGGGCTCTTATAGTAGCAAAGTAAAAAAAACAAAAAAGAAAATAAAAGCAGTCCTTACAAGGACTATTGGGTTATTACAGCAGTCAGCACTCAGCAGATGAGATCAGAAGCAGTGCCCACAGCAGCTACATACAGAGCACTGCAGTAGAAGGTAGATTACTACTAGTCAGCAAAGCTAACTAACCTAAACTCACTGTCCCTCAAATCCCTGCAGAGTTCTGTCCCTACAATACAGAGCAGTATCAAGTAGATTACTAGCCAGCAAAGTTACTATCAACTGTCCCTCAAATCACTAAACAGCTCTCTCCCTACACTAGCTCTTCCAAGCACACACAGGCAGAATGAAAAAACGCTGCATGGCTTCAGTTTATATATGGAAGGGGAGTGGTCCAGGGGGTGTGGGGGTGGTCCAGGAGGGAGAGCTTCCTGATTGGCTGCCATGTATCTGCTGGTCTGGGGGAGAAATGGCAAAAAAAAGCGCCAGCTAAGGCGAACCCAAATTGGCGAACGTCGCGCGACGTTCGCGAACATTCGGCGGACACGAACAGTCGATGTTCGCGCGAACTAGATCGCGGGTGAACAGTCCGCGACATCCCTAATTTGCAGTCACATCCTGGCACCTCCTTGCCAGGCAAAGTCCCACACTCCACTTCTGGTCGACAAAGAGTCTCAGTCTCTTTTACCCAAAGAGCTTTTAACTTTTCCCACGCTTCTGCTGGACAGAGGTAGTTGCTCCCATGTAGCAGGCACAAAAACAACAACTGTATCTTTAACAGGGGATACATGCTGAATCCTTTCACTACCCTCCCACAAGGGCTCACACAGAGCTAGAACAGGCATCCACAGCGATGAAATCCTTAAGCCAAACATACAAAGCTTGAATCTTTGGTGCATGCTCCCAACACCGTCCACTGTGTGAGCACAGCAAAGTCCATCCGACTGGCAGCATCTCTCACAAACATCAATGTCCAGTTATCCCCTAGCCCACATAGGGCATTGCCAACCATGTGGTGTCTGTCCATAGTCCCAGGACCTTGTGAAGAGCAACATCATGGGAAGGAAACAAATCACAGCTCCATTCTCCATGAAAGTGAAAGCAGCATTTGTTGTGAGCACATGGCTCTAGCTACTGTATATCAAAACAGTTACGCAGCAGTGACACAAAAGCAGCCATTTGTGAACTGCATGGTCTGCTGCAGCTTACAGGAATTAGGGACTGTTTCAGTGAATGTGAAACATGTACCTGTTAATATAATTTATATAGACTTAGTAACTTAGACTCTAATTTTCTTTGTGCAGAAAATAAATAGAATCATAATTGTATTGGTCAGTATAAAGCAGCTGTAAAAAATAACATATCTAGATGGGTGGTGAAATATTACTATTAGCATGTTCAGTTGCTTTAAGAGATGTGCACTTAATGAGTTAGCAGGAAGCGTGTAATTCAAACTGATATTGGAGACAAACATTGACAGTAGAAATGCAGATAGAGCAATTAAATGTTGAGATGAATGATATGTTTGTACATGTCTAGCACTGCAGCATACTGTAAGTGCAACATGCCCAGGGCTGGCTAGCTTAATGTGCACAGAGCCAATGGGTTTGCCACCTTTTGTAGAGAAAATAAATGACTGCCAACATCCACCCAACATATGAGCCTGTCACATGTCATTATAAACTAATTGCAGTGTGAAAAGCACAAACAACTTTTCTCTTTTTATTTTGTGATTCTGTGCTGAGCATTACTCTTCTGCAGTCTCTCAAGAGTGTTCAACCTATTTCTGTGATATACAATACAGGCTCTCTACTCCAATGTTCTAATCTCTAGAAGATAAGTGGTCAGTTGCATTTCTATAGTAAATTGTTCCTAATTGTGCATTTAGTTTGTCACTAAGCTTTGAATCATAGTGAACAGAGATCATGCTGCTTAGAGGGTATTGAACCTGGACCTGGTATTTCCTGGACTGTTTAGTAAATGCTCCTGTAAATCTTCTAAATGCTGCACAATTTTTCTATGTGCTGCTGTTCCGTACAGTGCCATTTCCGGAACCTATTATCCTTCAAATGACACTTTTTATCACCATATTTACAGGGCTACAGCCTCCCAAGCCATCGTGGTTTAAAAGCAGTTTAGGCAGACAGGTTTGTATGTATTTCCATAGAGAGGGATTTCCATTTCTGAATTGTGATAGGGAGCGAGTGCTCTGTCATGCATGCAGGACATGCTACAAGCAGACAGCAGGCAAAATCAGTGTTCTGGTAGTGCTTGGAAAAAAACACAGGGACAGATAAATGAGCAGGCTAGCCTAATAGGCTCAGATTAGTTTGGGCCCATCTAACTTTTTCAATTATTTCATTTTTTTTATCAAATATTTTTATTTTATTTTATCATTCTCTTTGAGCTGCTGGGCCTGGGTCCAGTCAGGATGGGTACACGTTACCTGCTTGAAGAAGACTACCAGACAGACAAGGCAAGGCGTGTGTCTGAGCTCTCCAATATTCGCCAGATTCAGTGCACACCAGTGACATTACTAGCGCATGTCAAAACTGCCATGATTTAGAGAGCTCAAACGTACACAACACACACATAGGAAATACAAATACTAATTGAAAAACCCGACATCATGGGCCCCTTGTTTCTCCAGGTGCACTTGTGACCCTGATTCATCCTTTTTACATTTCTAGACTCAGGGTCGGACTGGCCTGGATGGGCTTTTTATAACAAAAATTAATTCAGCACCACGCAGAGACAGTAGGGGGCCAGAGGGGGGTCCTGGACAGCAGTCCCGGTGGGCCCCGACCCCCCAGTCCCACCCTGTCTAGACTTGTGGGAGTAGCCTAGAAGGTGGGCTTGTGAAAAGTGTAGCCTAGAGGCCTCACATCCTACAGTATTTATCTGCCACTGATAAAAGATAAGTTTATATGATTAACTTTCAAAGTGCAGATCATTGCGCAGATAGGCACTATACATTAAAGGTCCTTGAGTCTGACACAAGCAATTTATTTAGATGCATGATGCATTGCTGCACATAAATCAGTTCAGTTTGCAGCATGCATCTAAATGAATTGCTAATTGACCATGCAGGCTGTGGATTCCATATGTGTTTGGTTTTAAAGGGTGAGGTGGCAACCCTAGTACAGTTGAAGGCCTGTTGCTGCTCCTCTTTAAGTGAAAATGCAGCTTTTAAAGCAACCCCTACCCCCTGCCAGACTCATTTAGCCTCAGCAGTCTAATCTGCAAGCAAGAAACTAACCTCCACTGATCATCTAGTAATTCACTCAGCCTGCTGTCAGTCTCCTCCCTGTGATGTATTTATACAGAGACTCTGTCAATTCACACCTTATTTTCTAATAATTCCAATAAGACAGCAAGTTAGCAAATCTGACCTACAGGTCATTGTCTGTGTGTGTGTGTGTGTGTGACGTGTAATAGCCCAGGATAACTGGCATACATGATTTATACTGTGCTCCAGCTCATTTCTGCCTTCCCCTCCTAATCTAAATGACTGCTGACTTTGTTGAAGCACGCAAGTGATTAATTTTATTAATCATAATAATAATTATGATCATTTTAATTATATTGGTGCTGGCCTCAGACTCTTAGGCTGATAAAATACTGGTTGGGTGGTATGTGTGCAGCTTGGAGTTAACCTGTGACCAACGCCATCACATCTGGGCACATTATACAGTATACTAGTTATGACATTTCTCCTATACCTACCAGTATGCACAAAACAGTTTTACTTTTAAACACTCCCTTTTTCACAAGATAAGATAAAAATATACCATTATACATTGCCATGGTACTCCTCTATTACTTCTCACTTATTTTATAAGAGGGTAACACTGACTCACAAAATTCCACTTTGGCTGCTATTTGGCTTAGTTACTCTCAGACTCCTTATACCCAGTCCAAGCCTGTCCTATAAATATACAAAATTGACACATGGTGCTTTCCATGATTTTCAAGGCAACAACATGTTCAGAAGAGTTGTTGGTTTATTAATAACTGGGAAGTGGAATACTGAGCAGGACAGTAATAGCAGTACTTATACAGTTCTTCTTTCATTACCCTTAAAGATCCCTTTTGGATCACTTCTGTGGCACATCTCTGTTTTTCTTTAATCTAGTCTTTTTGGAGATATACAGTATAGTTCACTTCCTAGTTACTTAGCCTAACTCGAATTGGACTCAGGCTCTACACTTGCCAAGTGGGTCATCTGCCCTTCCTCATCCACTGGGGTCCACTAACCTATTCCGTGGACACACATCCACTACATCCCCATAAGGGGATCCAGGCCCGGACTGGCAATCTGTGGGTTCTGGCACATGCCAGAGGGGCTGCTATAAGGTACCATAGAAAGTCAGTATTTAGTGGGCTGGTGGGGGCTGTTTGGACCTCTGTGTGCCTGAAATGGCAGGGCCTACTTTAATTCACAGTCCAGATCTGAGGGGATCCAAATAAAAGATGTACATACTCTAGAGCAGGAGTGTCCAACCTTTATTTACCTGTGAGCCACATTCAAATGTAAAAAGAGTTGAGGAGCAACACAAGCATGAAAAAGTCAATTTGGTGCCAAATAAGGACTGTGATTGGCAATTTAGTAGCCCCTATGTGGACTGGCAGCCTACAGGAGACTCTACTTGGTAGTACTTAGTTTTTATGCAATTTAAACTTGCTTCCAAGTCTCGAATTAAAAAAAAGCACCTGCTTGGAGGCCACTGAGAGCAACATCCAAGGGGTTGGTAAACAACATGTTGCTCCTGAGCTACTGCTTGGGGATCACTGCTCTAGAGGAAGACCAACTGGTTGTATCCACAATGTAGATACATCTAGATGGGCTTTACAAAGTCAAATTTACAAAGGCAAATTCTTGTTCTTCTATTACAATAAAAAATTAATCCAGGCCAATAGTGTCCTTCTACCCTTAGTTCACTGGGGCAGAAATATATGGGCAACACAATGGCTCTGCATCAACCCACATTCTTGTATTTGTCACAAATTGCAAAGCTTAAGGGCTGGGACACACTGGGCGATTTGGGGAGGCAACTTCGGGCGACTTCGGAAAACGAATTGCCGCGTGTGATTAGCGCAGGCGATTTTTCATTTTAGCCAGGCGCAGAGCGAGGGGAGGCATTCGGGGAGAAAAGTCGCTGCGATTAGTCGCCAGGCGACTAAATCTCCCCAAATCGCCCAGTGTGTCCCAGCCTTAAAGGGATACTGTCATGGGGAAATTAATCAGTTAGTCTGCTCCAGCAGAATCCTGCAATGAAATCCATTTCTCAAAAGAGCAAACAGATTTTTTTGTATTCAATTTTGAAATCTGACATGGTTATAGACATATTGTCTATTTCCCAGCTGCCCCAAGTCATGTGACTTGCGCTTTGATAAACTTAAATCACTCTTTACTGCTGTACTGCAAGTTGGAGTGATATCACCCCCTCCCCCCCCAGCAGCCAAACAACAGAACAATGGGAAGGTAACCAGATAACAGCTCCCTAACACAAGATAACAGCTGCCTGATAGATCTGAGAACAACACTCAATAGAAATGTCTCACTGAGACACATTCAGTTACATTGAGAAGGAAAAACAGCAGCCTGCCAGAAAGCATTTCTCTCCTAAAGTGCAGGCACAAGTCACATGACCAGGGGCAGCTAGGAAATTGACAAAATGTCTAGCCTCATGTCAGATTTCAAAATTGAATATAAAAAAATCTGTTTGCTCTTTTGACAAATGGATTTCAGTGCAGAATTTTGCTGGAGTAGCACTATTAACGGATGCGTTTTGAAAACAACATGTTTTCCAATGACAGGATCCCTTTAAATAAATATACAATGTCACTTCAGGGCCACCAGCTCCCCAATTCGGAGATGGCCTACATTCACCTCACCCGCTCCAGTGCATCACCCATCCCACATACTTTTAGTTGCAGCTGTGATCAGGCGAGGAGCTCACAATATCCTGGAACAGAGTGGGGAGCCAACCTGGGTCGGTGGGGCCCACAAGGAATGGGGCTTACTAGGTGTTTTCCCAATGTCCTGTCAGCCCATTCCAACCCTGTAAATAAATAAAATATTTACAGTGTGATATCTTGTACTATTACATTTAGTCAATCCATTATCTGGAATTCTTGGGACCTGGGGTTTTCCAGATATGAGATCTTTCTGTAATTTAGATTGCTGTACCTTAAACCTGCAAAATATATATTTATTTTTTGCCTGCAGTATGGATTCATGTAGTTTAGTTACCATCAGGAACAATATACTGCTGTACTATTACAGATTAAAGGAATTCATTTTTAGAAATTGTATTTATTTGCTAAAAATGGACTTTGTAAATGATGGTCTTTCCGTAATTCTGAGCTTTTTCGATAACGGGCTTCCAGATAAGGCATCCCATATCTGTATTATTTATTCTATTAATGGTTACAGATATCCAGGGGTATCTCCTTAAATCTGATTTTGTGCCACTTGCTTGTCACACATGTAGTGGTTGTCAATTATTTATTACTTACCGTAGGTTTCCTTCTGTCTCACTTGACTGAGATTTTATCCATAAAAAGGTGTCATAAAATGATATGTAAGCCCAAATACATGCCATAAAGGCATAGTTCGAGTACAGTATATGTCATTAAGTGATGTGTAATTAAAACCAATGTCTTTCATTTAGAAGCAGCATCACAGAGATGTCAGGGAAGGATAAGTTACCACTGACTGAATGCCCGTCAGTCACACTGAGAACCTCCTGACTTTAGATGATAGTTCTAACTAAATGAGGCCTTTCCCTGGAATGAGGCACATCCTGCAACACATTGCAATGCATCAGACTGAATCCTATCTGGAAAGGGTCTGTAGCACTGTCAGCTCTAACTGAAAGGTAGACATATTAGTAATGTGTATTCGTACATGTAGGTGATTGCCATCTACTTAATTCACTTTGAGATACCCTAAGTAATTGCTTTTAGCACTATGCATATTAGTAGCTCACTAAGAGCTGCTTGAAATTTCCAGTACATAAGATGAAATTGCCTTTAGCTGTCACCGTTACAATTAACCGTGTGTATCTATTGCTTCTGTGTTTGATGTATATAGTATTTAGATTACTACTGTATATGCAGCTACAGTCAAGCAACCAAGATTCATACTATTTGTTTTTTAGAAAAAAAAACCAATTCTTGTGGTTCTTTGAAATCGCCTCTAGATGGCAATGTTTACTGCATTTACATTTTTTTTTCTTACCTTAACAACCACAATAGTTGAGCAATAGCTGCAATCAAGCTTGGCTAAAAAGCAAAAAATTGACTGTAGATATGAGAAAGGGTTTAAAGGAAAATAAAATGATGTACTTGACCTTTTCTCCTTCTGAGTAAAACATATTTTTCACTTTCTTAAGTCATTCAGTAATAAAATAATGTGTCAGCACTCTTCAGTTTGTGTTCTGCCCCGCATCTCTAGCCGCTATTTACTGCTGATTAGGGCTGGTATTAGTGCAGGACACAAATTACATTTATCCTGGGTCTCCTAGCATTGGAAAAAAATACTAAGAAGATATCATTGTAATGTAGCCATTGTTGGATATTTTAAATGAAAAAAAACCCCGTAATAATGAAGTAGTTTAGAAATGATGCTCCTTATGTTTTGCGGTCCTATACCAGCTCAAACCAACCAGAGAAGATCTGTGCCCCACACTGCATATGCCCTGTGCTGTTGTCACTTACTGAGCTTAGGGAACCACTCACAATATACTGTATATATATATGTATATATCCTTGAGAAAGGGCCCCAAAACGTCAGAATTAGGGATGTAGCGAACGTCGGAAAAAAAGTTCGCGAACATATTCGCGAACTTGCGTAAAAATGCGAGCGGTTCGCGAGCGGTTCGCGAACCCCATAGACTTCAATGGGAAGGCGAACTTTAACATCTAAAAAAGACATTTCTGGCCAGAAAAATGATTTTAAAGTTGTTTAAAGGGTGCAACGACCTGGACAGTGGCATGCCAGAGGGGGATCAAGGGCAAAATTGTATCTGAAAAATCTGCCTGTGTGTGCTTGGAAGAGATAGTGTAGGGGGAGAGCTGTTAGTGATTTCAGGGACAGATGATAGTAAGTTTGCTGGCTAGTAATCTGCTTGATACTGCTCTGTATTGGAACAAAAAAATAAATAAAAGCAGTCCTTACAAGGACTACTGTTATTGCAGCAGTCAGCAGATGAGATCAGAAGCAGGACAGCTGCCCACTGCAGCTACATACAGAGCACTGCAGTAGAAGGTAGATTACTAGCCAGCAAAGCTACCTAAGCTTAAATGTCCCTCAAACCCCTGCAGACTTCTGTCCCTCCAATAACAGAGCAGTATCAAAACGATTACTAGCCAGCAAACTTTCAACTGTCCCTGAAATCACTAACAGGCAGCAGCTCTCTCCCTACACTATCTCTTCAGCACACACAGGCAGAGTGAAAAAAACGCTGCAGGGCTTCGGTTTTTATAGGGAAGGGGAGTGGTCCAGGGGAGAGCTTCCTGATTGGCTGCCATGTACCTGCTGGTCTGGGGTGAGAGGGCAAAAAAAAGCGCCAACAATGGCGAACCCAAAATGGCGAACGTCGCGCGACGTTCGCGAACTTCCGGCGAGCGCGAACACCCGATGTTCGCGCGAACAAGTTCGCCGGCGAACAGTTCGCGCCATCTCTAGTCAGAATGAGATGTAAACCTGTTTGAAAAATAAAATCAACTTTTTTCACTTCAACCCCAGTGAGTGCTGATCCTCTCTCACTTCAACCACAGTGAGTGCTGATCCTCTCTTTACTATATATATATATATATATATATATATATATATATATATATATATATATATATATATATATAAAAATGGCAGCACCCCTAGGAAATTTCCAACACGAGTATATGTAAAGCAAAAAAAAAAAACCTTTCAGGTCCATATCGGAACTTTCATCAGGGAAGACAGAACTCATACACAGAGGAACGCTTAAAACAAACTTATGGCGCCAAATGATGTTGCAAGGCAGCCAAAACCCAGAAGTGAAGGAGATACGAAAAAGTGAATGTGTCAGAAACAGAGTATACAGAAAGAGTGTCCCTCCAACAGGCCCGGACTGGCAATCTGTGAGTTCTGGCAAATGCCAGAGGGGCTGCTATAAGGTCCGATAGAAAGTCAGTATTTAGTGGGCTGGTAGGGGCTGTCCGGGCCTCTATATGGGCTGATTGGGCCTCTGTGTACCTGAAAAGCCAGGGCCTATTTTAATTCTAAGTCCGGACCTGCCCTCCAATTACTCGCAAGTGGACAGACCTACTCAGAAACACATTGCTTGACCAAGCCGAAATGAACCAAATCTCTGGGTCTCGCTCTGCCCCAGACGAGGGGCGTACTGGGGGCACGTCCTGCACCCCATCCAAGGTCCTGTAGAGGTGGGGATTGCTCAAAGAGCCAGGGGAGACAGTGGGATTGAATGGCACTGTTACGCCCCATGAAACACGTCAGTCTGTATCTAAGCGCCTTCAACTTAGCAACACCACACAATGTTTTGCCATAAGGGTTATCGGCACCGTATCGCAAATCCATGACTGCCAAAGTGTGTTATTAATAGCAGACGATAAGCCATGCCACCTTTCCTCCAAACCCGCAGTTGTGCCGGTGCAAATTTGCATCTGAATTTAATAACCAGCCCTGCATCATCAGCTTCCATAATAAAGAAACATTATTCTCTTGACAATTAGCAGTGACCCCTAAGCTTGGCTTCTCCCAGAGCATACTGAGCATACGTGGTGTCACTAAAGATGGCCTTACAAAGTCTAAGATGGTAAGCTCCTGTGCACAATGTTGAATGCCTGGATCAGTACTGTTTCTAGAATTTAAATGATTTATATATATATATATATATATATATATATATATATATATATATATATATATATATATATATATTATATATATATATATAATGATATAACCTGTATACTAACCATAAACTTAGAATATTAATAGAAAAAGAAAACAGGGTTCACATAAAGTCATGTGGTACATTTTTTACATAGCACCATTCTGTATAAACATTGTTGCACCAGTTAACAATTTACCGTCTGTCTTGTAACAAGTACTATTACATTTTGCAGATGATATACAGTGTATGCTTTTAGCTGGGAGAGATGCTAACTGTCAAGAACTAGCAACAGTTGCCAGATTGACCAGCTATCCAAACATCATTAAAAATGTGCTCATCTTCGTTTCGTTTTGTGCCTCCAAGCAGCAAGACTCCTCGGCTGCCACAAAATACTTGCCAGCTAAATCGACAGCAATACTGAGGGGGAGGGGTACATGAATATCTTCGATTGCCAAATATACAGTACAGCAGGTCATTTGGGCAAAGCCCAAACATGGGCTAAGCGGACAGGCTGAGGTCTGGTGCTTAGGGTGGCACCTGATGGAAATAAAGCCCTGCCTGATATATGCTCCCATTGCTATCATTTGACTAACATTCTGCTGTTAATGAAATATTTTATAAAGCATTTTATAAAACCCATTTGTCATATTATTACAATTTCAGTTGCTTGAACATTTTGTCATTATGCAGTGATATATGTGCTCACAGGTCCCTTTACTAATAATGGCTGTATTCAGAACTATACAGGCTCTTAAAAGATGTTGGGCCCAAATACAAATCTAGTGATAGTTCCTACTGTATATGGTGTTATTTGGAGTCAGTCTCTGTATATTCTTTACATCACTATATTTTTTTCCCTGTAAAATAGAAACATTCCATGGTTTTATGTAAGGATTTTAACAGACACTGGAAGGGACAAATGTATAGACATACTGTATGTAAAATATTTTACACAAAAAAAAGCAGTAAAAGTTGATTCAAAAGAAAGTAAAAATGGGATTTTGTTTTTTTGCCTCTACATGCACTTTTTTACACCACACAGGGCATGTAAAGGCAAAAAAATTACATCCCATTTTTACTTTCTTTAATGAAAAAGAAACCTATCTCCAATATACTTTCATTAAAAAATGTGTACCGTTTTTATAAGAAACCTGACTGTATGCAGTTAAAATTTCCCTTCATTTACTGCTGTGAATAGGAATTGTCAGATGGTCCCTAACTGCTGAGCAGGGAAACAATCATACTTATGAACAGCAGGGGGAGCCCCCGCCTTACTTCCCAGCTATGCAGAACTCAAACAGCTTTGTTTATGACGATCCCTAAGCAGCCCAGACCACACTGAGCATTTGCACAGTCTTAGTCTTTCAAAGATTTTTAACAAAGTTACAAGATGGTGACCCCCTGTGGCCAACTTTGAAAGCATAAATTATTTGTTTGATTGGGCTTGTGGTGCAGTAAGTTCATGTTTATGTTTAGTATACAAAATACAGCATTTCTAGCCTTATTTATTATTAACATGTATTTATATAGCGCCAACATATTGCACTTAGATACATTTGTAAGAATTTAAAGGCATTCTGTCAAGATTTTTGTGGTGTACTTTTTATTTCTAAATGACACTGTTTACACTACAAATAATTCATTCTTCCAATTAATTGAAACTTTAGCATTGGTGCAGAAGATCTAAGAGAAACTTGGGGCATTTCAGTAACAATCCCGGCCTGCAGGCTGAGCTGTCAAAATCGAAACTTTACCTTGAAAAACAGGACAGTTGGGAGATATGAAAACGCCAAGAAAGAAAATTTAGAAATAGAACAGAAATTCAAAGAGAGAACAGAGAAAAAAGTACATATGAAGGTCAATAGTGAAATTAACTTAAAACAACATAAAGAAATGATGGAAAGCAAGATAGGAAGGCTTGGGGAATAGAAAATAAAGCCAATTACTAGGAACTCAAATAAGAAAGAAGAGAGAGAGAGAGAGAGAGACAGAGAGAGAGAGACAGAGACAGAGGCAGATAGAGAGAGATAGAGAGAGACAGAGAGAGAGAGAGCGAGAGAGAGAGAGAGACAGAGAAAGACAGAGACAGATAGAGAGAGACAGTGAGAGAGAGAGAGTTAAAGAATGGAATGGAGCAGATCATGTAACTAAAACAGAAGAAAGCAACTGATTTGGTATAAGCAAACAAAATGTACATGTATGATGCACCCTATATAATTATGGACCTATTCCCTGGCTATCTTACAAACTTAGACCAAGAATTACCAGTAGCATTTAGGCTTCATACTGAGATTTCCAACTATCAACAGTTTAAGACTACCTTGAACATAAATTGTAAATAAATACCTAAGTCGGGGAAAGAAAGCATGCACTGTTGTTCTAGCAACAATTTATCCAAGGAAAGAAAGACAATGTTTGGGCGAATAAATACCTAAGTGAGGGAAAGAAAGACAACGTTTGGGTAAACATGTTTATTGAAGGGAAAGCAAAGTCAAAGTCATACAGAACACCCTAAAAACCTGTAGGCTATGTAGTGATTATTATTATTATTATTTTATTTATTATTAACATGTATTTATATAGTGCCAACACATTGCGTAGCACTGTAAAGTAAATGTTATTATACAACTACATCATACGAATTACATATATAGAATATATGGAGTAACAAACATCACAATCAATACAGGTACAAAAGGTGAGGAAGGCCCTATGCATAGGCATACAGTCTAAAGGGAGAGGAGTAATACACAAGGTGTGGGAGTGGGCAAGATCGAAGTAAGTGGGTGAGAAATGTGGTACTGTATGTGGTGTTGTGTTTGGTAGTTAAGCAGAGTGAGGGTAGGCTTCTCGAAAGAAGTGCGTTTTCAGAGATTTTTTGAAAGCAGAAAGGTTGGGAGAAAGTCGGACAGACCGTGGGAGAGTGTTCCAGAGGAGGGGTGTAGCCCTTGCAAAGTCTTGAATGCGAGCATGTGAGGAGGTAATGAGAGAAGAGTTGAGTAGCAGGTCAGAGGAACGTAGTAAGCGAGTGGGTGAGTATATAGAGATGAGTTCAGAGATGTAGGGTGGAGCAGAGTTGTGAAGTGCTTTGAAAGTCAGTGTCATTAATCTGAATTTGATTCTGAAAGGTAACGGAAGCCAGTGCAGGGATTGACAGAATATTGAGGCAAAGGAGGAGCGGTTGCTGAGGTGTATGAGCCTCGCAGCAGTGTTCATTATGGACTGGAGAGGTGACAGTCTCTGGAGGGGGAGGCCAATTAAAAGAGAATTACAGTAGTCTAGACACAATATGATGAGAGAGTGAATAAGAATTTTGGCAGCATCTTGGGTGATTAATGATCGTATTTTGGATATGTTCCTTAGGTGGAAGTGACATGATTTAATAAGTGACTGGATATGAGGAGTGAATGACAGGGCAGAATCTAGGATAACCCCAAGGCACCGGGCCTGAGGAGAGGGGGTGATAGTGGAATTGTTAACTATGATGGATACTTCGGGGATGCTACTGGTGTTAATTGGAGGAAAGAGAACCATTTCAGTTTTAGAGAGGTTTAATTTAAGATAGCGTTGCGACATCCAGGTAGAGATAGTGGACAGGCAGGAGGAGACGCGAGTTAGGAGTTCTGGTTTGAGATCAGGAGATGAGAGATAGATCTGAGTATCGTCAGCATAGAGGTGGTAGTGGAAACCATACGAATTTATTAATTTGCCAAGGGAGGAAGTGTAGAGGGAGAATAGTAATGGTCCCAGGACAGAGCCTTGAGGAACTCCAACAGAAAGAGGTAGGGGAGAAGATGATACTCCATTGTAGGAGACACTGAAGGAACGATTGGTGATGTAAGAAGAGAACCAGGACAGGGCTGTGTCACGAAGGCCAAGCGACTGGAGGGACTGGAGGAGGAGAGGATGATCTACAGTGTCAAATGCGGCTGAGAGATCAAGCAGTATGAGTATTGAGAAATGATTGTTGGCTTTAGCGGTTAAAAGGTCATTAGTTAGTCGAGTCAGGGCAGTTTCTGTGGAGTGTTGTGGCTTAAAACCAGAATGTAGGGGGTCCAGCAGGTTATTATCAGAGAGGAATGAGGTAAGTCGGTTGTAGACTAGGCGCTCAAGTAGTTTAGAGATGAAAGGTAGCAGAGAGATAGGTCGGAGGTTGTCAAGATTGGAGGGATCAAGAGAGGGTTTTTTCAGAATGGGGGTGACAAGTGCATGTTTTAGTTGAGAAGGAAACAGTCCAGTTGAGAGCGAAAGATTAAATAGGTGAGTTAAGGCTTTGATTAGACAAGGATTGGTATTGCGGAGAAGTTTTGAGGGAATTGGATCAAGCGGCAGGTGGTAAGGTGAGAAGAGGCCAGAAGCTTTGAGACTTCCTCATCAGTGACAGGGGTGAAGGAGCACAGGAGAGACTGGGGAGTGTCGAGGGAGGGTGGTGGAAGTCTAGGGGGGTTGAGTAGTGTAATGTCCCTTCTGATAGTGTCAATTTTGTTTTTGAAGTGCTCAGCAATATCTTGAGCAGAGACAGATGTGCATGGAGGGGGTGGAGAAGGGGAAAGGAGAGTGTTAAAGCTGGAGAAAAGTTGTGCTGGTTTTTTAGAAAGGGAGTTAATGAGTGAAGTAAAGTATGTTTGTTTGGCTTGGAAGAGGCTGGTGTTAAAGGAGCACAGGGCAGATTTGTAGCTCCAAAAGTCTGATTCTGAACGGGATTTGCGCCAACGACGCTCAAGTGCACGTGAGTGTCTTTGGAGCGCTTTTGTATGAGCAGTATGCCAAGGTTGGAGTGGTTTGGGTCTAGAACGTTTAGTTTTTATAGGAGCAAGCTCATTTAGGGCAGTGGTGAGAGTACTATTGTAGACAGAGGTAGCCACATTAGGACATGAGATGGCTGAGATATTAGAGTGAAGAGAGTCAAAGGAAGAAAAGAGATGTGACACGTCTACAGCTTGCAAGTCACGGTAAGTACGTGTTTGGGGAATGGCAGGGGGTGAGGAGGGAGTTAGTGAGAGTTGAAATGTGAGCATATTGTGATCAGAGAGGGGAAATGGGGAGTTAGTAAAATTGGAGGTTGAACAGAGTCTGGTAAATATGAGATCCAGAGCATTACCATTGGAGTGAGAGGGGGAGTCTGGGCACAAAGATAAGCCTAGGGAGGAGGTTAGTGAAAGAAGTTTAGAGACAGAAGAGTTGTTAATGTTGTTAACGGGTATATTAAAGTCACCTAATATGATGGATGGGATGTTAGATGAAAGAAAGTAAGGAAGCCAAGCAGCAAAGTTGTCCAGAAATTGTGCAGTTGGTCCTGGTGGTCGATATATGACAGCAATGCAGAGTGAAACAGGAGAAAAGAGCCTAATGCAGTGAGCCTCAAATGAGGAGAATGATAAAGAGGGAACAGGTGGAAGAACTTTAAAAGTACAGCGGGGAGAGAGGAGCAAACCCACGCCACCTCCAAGTCTGTTACCAGGTCTGGGAGTATGAGTAAGGTGTAAGCCCCCATAGGACAGGGCAGCAGGTGAGGCGGTGTCAGTAGGAGAGAGCCAGGTTTCAGTAAGCGCAAGTAGGTTAAAGGAATTGTTCGTGTATAGCGGTGAGTTTGATGCAGACAGATCTGGCATTCCAGAGAGCACATGAAAGATTAACTGGGTTTTTGGGTATAGGAGTAAGTGTTCTATACTGTTTGAATTTGCTCCGGAGAGAAGGAGCTCTTGGCCATGTTATAACTGGGATGGGGTAAGGGCCAGGGTTTGGGGAAATGTCCCCAGCTGCTAGCAATAGAAAGGAAAGAAAGAGAGTGGGATTTATAAGTCCTTGGTTTGTATGAAAAAGAGGAGTTTTGTGGAATAGCTAAACAGAGTACTTTATAAACTTCATGTGTGGAGAGGGAAGGAGAGGAGAGTAGAGAGGCTGAGATTTGTATAGAATTGGGATTTGATGGAGGAGGTAGTGAAAAATGTTTTATGAAGCATGAGAGTGAAAGGAGGAGAAATGCAGGATAAAGCATGTTTGGAGTAAGAAGTAACAAACTAGCAATATAAAGAACCTTGTCTTACAGCCGTCTCTTGCAACTTCTCAATTCCATAACCTTGGTCAGCGATCAAAGCATGCATAGTACACGCCAACTTCCACGTGACCATGCTCAATTTGGGTTCACTTAGGGCCTGGCACATTTTAAAGTGTCTAAAGTCATGTCTTTTGTAACTTGGGATGTTTTTTCTTTAAATACATTTATTTAAAGGAACAGTAACACCAAATAATTAAAGAGTTTTAAAGTAATGAAAAGATCACGTATTATTGCCCTGCACTGGTAAAACTGATGTGTTTGCTTCAGAAACACTACTACAGTTCATATAAACAAACTGCTGTGTAGCAATAACGGAAATTGAAAAAAGGCTATATGGCCCAGGTTAAATAGTGGATCACAGATAACACCATTATGTTCTACAGAGATTATCTGCTATCTGCTGTGTAACCTGAGCCTTTTCTCCTTTGAATGGTTGCTCCCATTGCTACACAGCTGCTTATTTATATGAACAATAGTAGTGTTTCTAAAGCAAACACAGCAGTTTTACTAGCACAAGGCAACACTGCATTATATTTGAATATTTATTTTTTGATGTTTATTTTTTGAACTGCATCAGCATTTATGATGATCCCCTTTGAGACAGCCTGGTGTTTTTGAGAAAGTATGATTTACTTTCCTTAGACTGATGGTCTGGTCTATGTGCTCTTAGACCCCATGCTTCAATGGGTGAGTTCACCCCATAACTTCCAGCATATATATTTTTGTACAGGTATGGGACTTGTTATACAGATAATGCTTGGCATCTGGGGTTTTCCGGATAAGGGGTCTTTCTGTAATTTGTATCATCATACCTTAAGTCTACTAGAAAATCATGTAAACATTAAGGGGCAGATTTATCAAAGGTCAAGGTGAATTTTCAAATTCAAAAATTTTTAATTTTGAGCTTTTTTATGTGTACTTCGACTAGGGAATAGTACAAATTCAATTTGAATTTGAAAAAAATTTGAAAATTTGAAAATCTAAATGTATCATGTATTGTCTCTTTAAATATTCAACTTCGACCATTCACCATCTAAAATCTGGCGAATTGCTGTTTTAGCCTATGGGGGACCTCATAGAACATTTTTATAGTCAATTGGTGGACTTTGAAAAATTTTTGGGGAAAACTTTGATTCGAATTTGATCGAATTCGCTATTACTTTGATTTGTACAATTCAAATTCACAGAATATGGACCTATTCAATTGAAAACTGACCTATTCAACTAAAAAAAACTTCGACTTAATTTCGGTTTGTCTTTTTGAATTCGAATTTTGAAGTTTTTCAAATTCGAAATTCAACCCTTCATATATATGCCCCTAAATAAACCCAATAGGCTGTTTTTGCTTCCAAGAAGGATTAATTATATCTTAGTTTAGATCAAGTACAAGGTACTGTTTTATTATAACAGCAAAAAAATGGAAATTGTTTTTTAAAATGTGGATTATTTGGATAAAATGGCATCTATGAGAGACAACCTTTCCGTATTTTGGAGCTTTTTGGATAATGGGTTTCCAGATAACGGATCCCATACATGTACCAACATTTTAAAGTTACACAATCAGAAGTGCATAGTCAGCAGTGGGCAACATGGTGGCTTCACAATGTGCTTAGCAAGTTAGGGTTGAGAACCTATTACTTGGGGCTTTTATTAATTGTTTTCATACGTTTTCTTTCCCCTTTAAGGTTTATAGAAAATTCTATCTTAGTAGTGAACATGCAAACATCTGATACATTTATAAGTAAAAAAAAAAATAATAACCTAAATGCACGAGATCAACAAATCCATTCTTAGAATGTACACGTAGGTAATATAAACAATAGATTTGGCAATACATCATCAGAAATGCTCTTGTCTAGTCAGAGTCAGATTGAGTTTCATCAAGTGAGAAAGCCAGAAGTGCAGAAAACATAAAATGCAACACATATGAGTGGTGAATGGAGAGATCTGGTTACCAAGGGAAACATAGATTAAGTGGGATGTTTTACAAACGGTGTAATATGAAATCTAATCAGGAGGCTAAATTGATATAGCTCTGCTAAAAAGTTGTCATTGAGAAACAGACAGTTAGGAGACAATACAAATAAGTTGGCAGAAAGTCTATCCCACTTTTCTCAACAGCTAAACCTGTATAATATATATATAAATCTATTTGTGCATTTCTATGTCTCTCTCTCGCTGCATATATATATATATATATATATATATATACGATTTTTTTATTTCTAGATTTACCAGTATGAGATATATACACAGTATATATATTTTTAGATAATTTCATATCCACAAATAAAAATCTTTTAGATTTTTAACACATTTGTAAGGGTTTGGTAGCTGGGATCAGTTTTCCTGGTAACACAGCCCACTGCACAAGCACAACTCATGAGAGTATAGTCTCTTTTTGGCAGTTTATTGTCTCTTGCAGAAAAAATAAACAAAACAAACAATTCAAAATAAAATCCTTGCCACTTAATGGGCTTCTAACTAATACAGGTCAGTTTTCCTAACTAACCAGGAGAAGGCCTACCGCCTGTCTCCCCAAAACAATGAACATACAGGAATATATAAAATCCCAAACCTTTGGTGATTTCAATCCCTCTCACACAGGCAGCTTTCCTGTGTCTTTTCCCCAGCCAGGAACTCCCCACTCTGGCTTGAGCTGCCTCTTAACCACCTGAAATACCTCAGTACAACTCAAAACACCCAGGCTGGACTAGCGGTCCCGGAACCACTCTGTTAGGAACCTGGGGCATTAATAAGCTCCTTCCTGGACTTTCCCAGGTATCCTAGTAGTGACCTCACCACACATTTTAGATATGTATTGTACTTATCATATACTATAGTATTGCCAGGTACAGGTCTGGACCTGTTATCCAAAATGCTAGGGACCTGGGGCTTTCCGGATAATTGGGATCTTCATACCTTAAGTCTACTAGAAAATCATGTAAATATTAAATAAACCAAATAGGCTGGTTCTGCTTCCAATGAGGATTAATTATATCTTAGATTGAATCAAGTACAAGATACTGTTCGATTCTTAAAGAGGAAAAGGAGATAATATTAAAACAATTGGATTATTTAAATAAAATGGAGTCCATGGGAGACGGTCTTTCAGTAATTCGGTTCTTTCTGGATTCTGGATTTTCTGGAAGGGGTTTTGAGATAACGGATCCCAATCCTGTACCAGGTTTATTCTTCATGGAAATGGTCATTTATGGACCATTTGTGGTGAAACAGTGAATTCCTCTAAAACCTAGGATATAATGGAAAGCAGAGTCCACAACAATTTGGGGCTTATTTACTAAACTCCAAATGCAAAAATCACTTTTAAAAAATCAGAAATTTTTTGGAATTTATCAAACCGAGAGGATGGTGAAGTCAGAATCTTAAAACCCGCCATCTCAGACCTGTTGAGGTTGCATATTAGTCAATGGGAGAAGTCCCAATGATTTTTTGATGTGTGCTGGGTTTCTGTTTCTGTTACTGTATATCTGTAGCCTTGTCATGAGCTAAGGGGAGCCAGACCAAACATTTGATCTCAAAGGGAGGTCTTAATTTAAAAAATCCAAGGGCTACTGGTCTATACTGAGTGATAAATTGAGTACACCTCATTCCTACAAATAAAACTGGGGTCTTGCATGGGAGTCTAGCATTTTCCTTGGGAGAAGTTTTGGAAGAGTCATCTGTATCATCTGTATTTTCTGATGATACTGATGCCTGAGATGCCTGAATGTATCTCACCTGACACTAACCAAATTCTCCTGATTTTGAATTAAGATAATACAAGCTCTTCCAGGCAACTCTTCTTTGTTTAATTGATACTTATGATTTGGCCAACAGACTTATATTGTATATAACAATGTTATGAACTTTGCTTAAGACGTGATTTTTGCTCTCTATTTTGTTTACTGTGGGGATTGTTGTCCATGTTTGTAGCCATTTCTCTCTGCTATTTGGATTGATAGACTGGTATGATCCTCCATTCATTATGTTATTTAAAGATATCATAAGACCTCCTCTCTCCTCTATTTCGATTCCTTTTTATTATTTCATTTTTACTTTCTTCTTATATATTGATACTATACTTTTAACACTTTTAGTAAAAGAGAAAAGAGGAGAGCATGAAAATGCTGTGGTTACTTGTTTAATGCCGACCACCAGTACACAATAAACAAGTAACAAGTAACCACAGCATTTTCATGCTTACTGAGTGTTCTCCTCTTTTCTCTTTTACTAAAAGTATTCATTTTAGGAAAGTGGTGACCTGAATGAGGAAAGTTGCACCATTATCTTGAACCAAGTGGGCAGTGCGTTTTTGGACACTACAGTATCCCTTTAACCTCCATATATGAGTTCTATCTCTTCATGTGTCTATTGGAATATATGGTTTAAAATGCTTTTTAATATGCAAAGATTTCTAAAAAAAAAAAAAAAAAAAAGATGTTAATCATATGATTTCCTGACTGAGCCAGCTATATTTATTGGTGCCAGATGTGTGTAAGTATGCAACATATTTTATAAAACATCCGTTCGAAATGAGGAATGATATACAAAGCCACTTGTGCCAAAATTCCAAAATGCAAATGTACTCAGGAAAATTCAGCAGCTGATCTTAAGTACATATATTTGCTCATGATATTACATAGGGTAGATTAGGATAAAGATGGTTTAACTCTAAATAGGTTCCAAGCTAGGCATGGTTACTTGGGCTTTTTAATACATACATACCCTTGCTATTGCACCATGAGTAAGTCCCCAACATTTCCCATGGTATCTATTTTTTGTAGAACATTCCATATCCCCTACTTACCATAGACATAGTCCTTGAAAGCAGTCAAATGAACTTTGAGCATAATCTTACCTGGAGGAGCCTATCTCATGGTTATATATTACAAAAACATATTGTCCTGGACATCATCTGTATACTCACTGGAGAACCTAGAAACTCCTACACACTCACACAAGATTTATCATTTACTATTAGCAAAGCAACTAGTATGTTATATCTGATATTGCCTAAGACTTCAGGGCAGACATTTGTCCACCTGATTACATTATATAGTATACTTATTTTAGTATAAATAAACGTATTGTGGGTTTTCACCACATGCATTGAATGTCTAGAGTGCAATAGTTGTGAATGTGTTTTTTGAATGGTTTATTTCTATTATACCCTGCATTGCCCCTTTATTGCTATGTTATAACTAGATGCATCCTGAGGAAATTATGTCAAGTTTTTTTTTCATTTGCATTTTAGCTGTAGTGAAGTGACTGGGGAGTCCAGCCTTAGCAGCTGCAATTCCTGTCTACATACAAGAATGGTTTTCATACAGGTTCTACTCACATGTAAATTTTCCAATATCCTCCCAATGGTAGTAACTCTCAAATGTTCGATCCAGTGAGATCATAGGCACAACCCACAGCACTGGCACTATGACAGTTACATTGGTCACCTGGATATCTTGCAATTGGAACACAGGCTCCATGTTTCTCCTCCAGACCAAGGTCATCGGATAACCTTACATTTTGGACAGTTACTCTAGGACAAGCTGCAAGTAGCCCTTAGTAAAAATTTACAAAGATACAGTATAAAGCAAACTGAATCCATGATTACTTAACCATGAATTTTAATTTATATTTCTTCTTAATGTATTTTCTAAAACAGGGATCACCAACCTTTTGAACTTGTGAGCAACATTCAGAAGTAAAAGGAGTTGGGGACTCAGCAACACTAGCATGAAAAATGTTCTTGGGCTGCCAAATAAGTGCTGTGATTGGCCATTTGGTAGCCCCTATGTGGATTGTTTACATTGAGGCTCTGTTTAACAGTACACCTGGTTTTTATACAACCAAAACTCCAAGCCTGGAATTCAAAAATAACCACCTGTTTTGAGGCCACTGGGAGCAACATCCAAGGGGTTGGAGAGCAGCATGTTGCTCACGAGCTACTGACTGGGTATCACTGATCTAAGACATTTGAAATGCAAAGAATATCCTTGTTTTGAACGTACACAAGTGTTTTAAAGGAATACTTTAGTTGTAGCAGTTGCAATAGGAGCACATTTAATTCTGTGATGCATCAAATGTTTTTCCTCATTGAGCAAGCACTTCACAAGCACAATCCACAATTTCCTGCCTGGTTAGTATAAATTCAATCACCAAAGTTTTCTTTACATCGTTTTTCTTCAGACTTATTTTGGTGGACTTTAAAACAGATCAGACAACTTGAAATCTGAAGCATAAAAATCTTGTTTTCTGTGAAACCATTTTTCTATATGACTTTACTGTTATGGGTGGTTTACACAAATGATTTTCTCCATCTGTTTCTCTCAGCTACCATTTAAAATGACAATTCTAACCAGAAAATTGTCTGTGTCAGCTAATTAGATACAGAACCATTGCATTCAATAGAATCAGCTGAGCTGTTGTTTTGCTTGGATCGGTCAAGTTTTGTGGAAATTCGAAAAACTGTTTGTTTTGAAAAAAGAAATGGATCAGTTTCTAAATGCATGCATACGCATTTCCAATTATTAAAAGCAGATGTGTAAGCAAGACCTTATGAACAGATTGGCACTGAATAAGGTGCTCCTTGATATATTAATTAATTGTATGTATTTTAATTACAACTTCTCCTATTATTTTCCATATTTGACTCCAAAATAATAACACACGTGAATATTAAAGCATATGATCTAAACTTCTTAGAAAAAATTAGAAAAACATTCAATTTAATGCTGAAAAAGGGATGGGACATCTTCATGTCACTTTCTTTTCCCAATCAATTGCATGCAACCAGACAGCTCCTTAGAAAGATGGAGTTTTACATATTTTGATGTCAGTATTCTTTTAGGGGCAGATTTATTAAGGGTTGAGTTGTGTTTTCCACAAAAAAATCTAGTTGTTGAGGGTATTTTTGAGTCAAAAAAAGATTATTTGAGTTAAAAAAATACTCTTTGAGTTTTAAAAAAAAACTAGAATTTTTAAAGATGTATTATATCCCGATCCTGGAAATAGCTCAAATACAAAAATACACCATAAAACCTGTTGAGGTCATGTAGGAGTCAATGGCAGAGGTCCCTTAAACCATTTGAAGATGCTAATAGCCTTCATGATGTTCAAGCTTTTTCCGGTGGGTTTCACTCAAAAACTCTATCAATTTGAGTTTTTTTTCTATGAAAACTCGATTAATTTGAGTTTTTGGGTTGTTAATCCTGGGTTGTTAATCCTGAACTCGCTGATTTTAGTTTTTACCATTAAAGTTTTCTCTTAAATTAGGAACCATTCGAGTTGTGAGTTCATTTGAGGTCTAAAAAAGCTCACATAACTCTAAATTTTGACTTTAGATAAATAATGCCCTTAATCTCAGTACTCCAAATGCCTACTGAAGCACAGACCCATTTATATTTTGAGTGGGAATACCAAGTCTTAAATTAAAGCTAAATTTTACTGACATATATAAAAAAAAATGCTGAATATAGAATGTGCAATTTACAGGAGATATATTTGGATGGCTACACAAGCCAGGCTTGTAGTATGCATATAAATTAGATCAGGGATGAACATTTTTTTTTCTCATATGTGAAGGGTTTTTCCTTTCTCTGTAGTCAGATTATCCAATAGTTTATCCAAACTGTCAAACTGTCTTCCTGGTTCAAAGGGCATAGCAATTAAAGAATATTTTTATTTTATTTTTTTTGCACCAGAAAACATGCCCATGGCATTAAAATTCCTCCATCCCTTTTTGTTTTGCCAAGAAAAAAAAAGTTTTTTTTGCAGTAGGAACAACTCTTTATTGACTCTAACACATTGGCAAAAAACTGAAAATTTTCCCACAGTTTGGCAATTTTTTCAGCAAAGCAAAACAGGGAAGTTTTGCTAATTTAACAATTACTTCATGATTACTCATTGGGGTCCAATGTGTTCATGCTTAAATAAAACGTTTTTTGAAAAGGTCCAGTTTTTAAAAACTGAGTTTTTAAACCTTTGTTCTAAAAGTAAGTTTTTAATACTTACAGTAGCTTTAAAATCTAGATACCTTTCATTTTAAATATTTATTTGTTAACACTAAAAATGAAGATTTTAGTGTTTTTCGTTTAAAGGCATTATTTATAAAACTAATCTCATGTAAAATCTTAATTGTGGAGGGCTGAAATGAGATTAGATCAGATGAACACAGTTTGTATGTACAGAAAGCAGCAGACATCCGTGAAATTAAGCAATTGACCCTGTAGCCTGGGTATATTAAAGACTGTATTTTAAAGGAATGCAGCTGTTCTATTAACAGTGAGTAATACAAGTATGAGACCTGTTATCCAGAAGGCGTGTGACCTGGGGTTTTCCAGATAAGGTTTTTTTTAAATCTAGTAAAAAATAAATTTAACATGAAATAAACCCAATAGAATTATTTTGCCTCCAGTAAGGATTAATTATATATTATATATTAGGGTCAAGTACAAGGAACTGTTTATAAATACAGACAAAAAATCATTTTTAAAAATGGAATTATATAGGAGATGGCTTCCCATATATATATATATACTGTCCTTAGTAATAGAGAAAAAAAAATAGGGCGTCATGAAAAATATAAATGCCATATATAAATTTACTCCACATATATTCATTTAACATATAAAGAAGTCTTTGTCCTTCCCTGAAGGATGAAAACTCAAATTCAGTAAGCTAAAGCTAGATTGAAGCCTCGCATGATGCAATAAAATCTAAAATTTATATCTAAAGGCCACAAGGGTACCACAGCTCTACAGATATGAATTTCATTATAAAGTATATTGAAAACATTAAACATTGTGTTTTCTATGAGATATTTGAGATATTTTGCCACCAGTGTGTGTGGCATTTAACCACCACATTCCTGAATGTTGACCAGGTCTTGCCATCTTTTTGAATTATTTAGTTACTTGCCATGTCTATGATATAGAGACAACAGTGATTGTATAGGTTATATGGAAACACCAGTGTTTTGTCCGTTGGATTAAAATCCTGAGATCAAACTTAAAAGATTTGTAAAGCCAAAATTGTGTTTTGTAAAGTGGAATACAAGCTATGTTTTTATAGTATCTATCTATATGACTATGGGAAAATCTTTTGGTTTTTATTGGGACACTATCTCATGTTAGTTGGCTGACCATATCTCCTTTGCTCAGTAGACATAAACTTGCTAGATTCTTGTAAAGAGATAAGTGTATATACGGGGATGCTGCTAAGTTAGCCAGTTAAACTGGTAAAGCACAGCTTAGACAAAACTGAAACTGAAGGCTGTATCTGTAGCACTTTTATAGATATATTAATTAGGGACAGATTTATCAAGGGTCGAAGTGAATTTGAGGGAATTTTTGAAGTAAAAAAATTTTGAAATTTTAAGTAATTTTTAGGATACTTCAACCATCGAATAGGATACTATGACTTCGACTTAGAATCAAAGTTAAATAGTTTGAATATGTAGCACACCCGTGAGTGTACTTTTAGCTGTGGATTACAGCTATGTGTGATAGGTTATAACTGCTTGAGATGTACCCGTGCAACTCCCGGTACCTGGTGCAGTTCGATGCAGCAGAAATTCAATCTAACACTGTTATTGTGCAATCAAACGTAACTGGTTTATTGAAAAAATGGAAATAGCAGAGGGATCAATCCTGCCATAGGCTCTTCAGAAGAAACAGACAAATCCTGATGCAGAGTGTTCATACACCAATAAGTAAAGTCAGTTAACAAACCACTCTCAGAGGATTCTTTACTGGATCTTACCCTCTCTCACTAGGTGATAAATCCCTCTCAGTGGGCAGTCCTAGTGCTACAAATATTCGACCATTCGATAATAGAAGTACTGTCTCTTTAAAAAAACCTGCCGAAGTGCTATGTTTTCTACGTTTTTTTAAGTCGAAGAAAAATCGTTCGATCGATGGATGAAATCCTTCGAATCGTTCGATTCGAAGGATTTTATCATTTGATCGAACTATTTTACTTTGGGGCAGATTTACTAAGGGACGAATTTCGAAGTTAAAAAAACTTCAAAATTCGACCCTCAAATTGAAATCCTTCAACTTCGAATATCGAAGGCGAAGGATTTTTCACAGAATTTAGCATTCGAATGATCGAAGGAAAACCATTTGATCGAGCGATTCAAACGATTTTAGCGTACAATCGAATGATTTCCCTTCGATATACAAAAACTTAGAAAATGGTTGTAGAAGGTCCCCATAGGCACTTTGGAAGGTTTAATTTGGCGAAGTATCGAAGTTGACGTTTTTTTAAAGCGACAGTACTTCGATTATCAAATGGTCGAATATTCAAATGATTTTTACTTCGAAAAGAAGTCATATTTCGTATTATTCTATTCGATGGTCGACGTATTGAAAAAATTATTTCAAATTTGAACTTTTTTAACTTCGAAAATTCACTCGAACCTTAGTAAATCTGCCCCTTAGTGTACTCTATAGTTAATTTCTAATTTTTTTAGCAAATAATGAGTTATTGAGCTAGGTATTTTCTGTATTTGTGTCAGATATCCAGTATGTGGTTCTTGAAGTTTAATTTCCAGCAAATGTTGACAGCCAGCGACAGCTGAGGGGTACTTCAACATCAGTTAAATGGTATCATGATGGGCATCGCAAATATTACCAAAGTCATGGCATAAATGCATTGCAGGGGCACCACTTGTTTCTTGACAGCATGGAGTCTTGTAATAACACTGTTGTTTTGCATATATTATGATATAAACATTTTCTATTTCTATCTCTGGCAGTACAAGCAATGGCTCCATAGCTGGCATCCCTCCGATAATCCCTATTGGTCATTAAAAGCCATTTATTTGACTGTGCATTATGAAATGATAATGGTTATCATGTTTATGCCCTGGTGACTCATATTTACAGTAAAAGGGCACATTTTTATGACAGTAATTGGCTTAAGGTAGCAGGAGAGATATCAAAAGCTAAGAATTGTGCAGTGTCCAGGATATTTAGAGACATAAACCAAACTGAAATACAAAACAAAATAAAACGTGCAATGATTGTGCATTTTCTATAATTACATAAGGGCAATTAAACGTTCCAAGTGTAGCATTCATTTTGGTAACCTATGTGCAATAAATGCAAAACATATACATCAATAATCCAATAACAATGGTTTCATGGCAGTTAAACTTCTTTACACACTGGATCACTAACATTCCATGAATATTTGACTACTTTGTATGAATAATTTACAAATACATGACATCTGTAAAAGGGACTTCTGTGATCTTAAAGAGGAGTATGTTAAACAATAACATGTTTTCTTTTCTTTAGAAAAATCAAACACAATACTCAGGTTGATATAACTTGAGACTTTAAAAAAAAAAAATATATATATATATATTTTTATATATATATATATATATATATATATATATATATATATATATATATATATATATATATATATATATATACACCAACGGTAAAATGAATAATGAATAACCGTAAACTTTGCATGTACTCTACACTGTGCATGTGTCATTCATAATGCCTGTGTTTAATGATAAGATGTAAAAGATCATTTTTTTCTAGTAAATATAAACTACTCAGTTTTACAGTCACAGCTCTAAGTTGAAATTTTAGGGGGAGCCACAAAGAAACGGTAAGCTATTTGCCCTATGGAGGAATATATTTTCCTATAATAGGCAATCATGATTTTCTGTGTTGCTCTAGAGAGAAAATCACCAACTCCCTTGCAGCATACAGGACGATGGCCAAAAATGGAAGGGGGCCACACTATTCTTCAACTACACCAGGATTAGATAATAGTATCAATGCATCAATTAAAACCTTTTGTTTAAATAACGCCTACCAAACATTTCAGATAATTGAGAAATTCCTTTTTGCACCTCCTTTATTCCAATCTCAAGAGGTTGCCCTCAAGTCCTCTACTGATAAATAAGACATTATGGAATTTATTGTATGGTCCCTTTGTTTATTCATACATGTTTATACATTGAGATCATAACCCCTTTAAGAGCCTTTTCTGCAACTAGTTGAGTTCTCTATTCCCTTTTGAGTACAGCAAACCTAAACTACACTGCATATTCTTAATCTAGGGGGGAGGAAATTATTCTCTCCCTGTCTTGATTCAAAATCCCTTTTAATAGGAAAATACCTTGCTGGTCCTGGCTGGTATTGCTTTCAACAGCTAAATGTAATATCTACAAGTCCCCCTAGGTCCTTCTCCATCACAGAGTCAGCTATTTACATCAAGGTTTTGAGTACCTTGCATAATTTTAAATACCAAGTGCAAAATTATATATTTATCTACATGGAATCATATCTGCCACTTCAACACACATTACAGGTTTGTACAGATCCTACTGCAATGGATGGATTCAATTGATCAGCACTATTTATACATATTAGTCAACTGTAAACTGGAGGTGTTGCAGGGAGTAAGTCACCCTGAAAAGTTACAGTTGTCAGACCCGGATTTACGGCAGGGCCGCATAGGCCCGGGCCTAGGGCGGCAAAAAAATAGGGGCGGCATGCCGCCCAGCTGCATTATGGGGACACGAGTGTCCCCATTCAATTACAGCAGCTGCGCCGGCGTTTTTTGCGCCGGCGCGCTGGGAAGGGGAGGTGAGGTGGGCGCTAGGACCGCATGGCCACCTGGTCGGACCGCACGGCCTAGGGGCGCCCCTTATTGAAATCCGGTGCTGACAGTTGTTCAATTGTTTTAAACACAGACACAAATAAAAAAAAATGTTTGGGTCATATTTTTATGCCTACAGCCACCATGACCATGTAGCACCTTTCTTACTGTTTAATGTTAATTGTCAGGCTTTCTTCATCCAAGTCAAGCATTATGGCAGTTGCCACTATGTATAAAATACCCTTTGACCTCATATTTCTGTATTTATTGCAGAAGTGATGTGTGACATAATTTAGGGGGCAGCCCAAGGTTGTATGCATAAAGGTAAATGTGCAGGGAATGGATGCTGTACTTTTTTAAGGTAAAATAAATGAAAATGAAGCTTAAGGGTAATGTTCCATTACATTCTATAAGTAAAACTGGAGTGTGGAAGCTCCCATAGTGTTCCCATTATTATTCTGTCACACTTATGCATCTATTTCCCAGCTGAAGGACAAATTCCATATCCTTATGAAAGAAGAAAATATTCACAGGATATAAATACTGCTATCTAAATATCTCTTTGAAGAATCTGGCAGAATTTTCCACTACCATATATTATTAGGGCTGCAGAAAAGGTTGCAAATTCATAACAGCTTTCTGACATTCAGTACTGTACATTTTGCAGTAATAAACCTTGCACTTAGCAGGTTTTTGGCAAGCTATTCTTGTGTTGATGTTGCATAATTTTCTACAGCAGATTTTCCTCTGTATAGTAATTGGCTCCCAACAACCACAATTAGAGATTTCAAAATGAGAGAGAGAGAGAAGAAAATGAGGAGTCTCTGCAGGCACAAAAAGCTCAATAAAGTATATGATGGGTAGAGGTTAAGACATACACTTGGGGTTATGTAAGTTGACACTGCAGGGAAACTTATTAGCATTGGTGGGGTTGCATTTTTTTTAAATCTTTGATAATTTTTGATAAGGCTGCAAATTATACACAGCTCATTAAAATATGTATTGCTTTCTGACATGCTTAGCCATTTATAAATGATCTGACGCATCTTCTGTCTTATTTTAGGCAAGAACATGGACATAATTATGTTCCATAAATTCCAGTCTGCTGCAAGAACTAACGTGCATGAGAAATGCTACGTGAGGAACAGTTTTTTCCCTTTCTTTTAATTTAATGCACTGAATGACATGGGTTATATACATTTGCTTAAATTGTTCTGCAATGAAATATTGTCAGACATCCGAAGTGCAATGATTCAAGACAACAGTTCACCTCTCGAATCGTTCTTATGCATACACATTTTCTTGATTCTCATTCACTGTAAGCAGCATGCAGTCTAATCATATGCACAGTGCACATCAATGAACCTGGATCTGTAGCTGCTTACCTGCATAAAATATCTTATGTGCTAGAGCTTGTACGGAAATGTAGGAAAGAAAGAATTGCAAAGAAACTTATATAACCTGGAAAGACCTACTATAAGTGAGTTAAAATAGAAATGAACAAAAAACAAGAGCAACTAAGGCTCAATTATATTTTTTACTACAGGAGGAGTACAATGTCTTGGCACTATTTTATCACTGAGGCATTGGCCAATAAAAAATAAATGCATTTTATTCTTACTTTTATTTTTACTTTAATTGCTGCAGTTAGAGACAGCTTTCCATATAGTACACGATTCCGCAGGTAGTGTAGCTACAGCAGCAATGTAGCCATTCACCATTCAATTAAATCATGAAAAATTCTTCAGGCATAGAAAGGTGTTTGTGGAATATAAACAGTTCTATAACGCCACAAACACCCAGGAGAATAAAACTGAACTACGCAAGCTTTACTTCCTTGATTGGGATTTTGACTTTAGCTTGAACTGAGAGGCTTTTGTACACATCAGGGCTGAATGACATTGGCTGAAGGTAATCCCATCTGTCTCTGTCTAGACAGTTCTCGGCACCAGTTTGCATTGCTCCCTTTCACCGCTTTGTTGGAGTTTCTTGCACTATCCAGACATTTGACAACAAAATCTATTACTGATCATGCCACAGTGTGTGTCTGAATATGATTGAAAGCTGCACATTAAAGCTATATGCTTAAGTTATACTGCACAAACAACACTTTATATGAAGCCCCGTAGCACCGAATTTTGTGACTCTTATTAAATGTGTAATGAAGTGATCAGACGTATGGGAAGTTTGCTTACTTATTAAAATGATCCTAAAGTACAAGGCACGGTTCAGTTGGCACTACAAGTCTACGACTTAAAGTTGCTGTTTTCTATGTTTATGTTGCGAATGATTAGCTTTAATAAGCTAAGTAGGTTATTTTCAGGTCTTGGAACACATCCTATTCAACAGAAGCAAATTGGCTGAGACAAGTTTTGTATAAAGATGTAACAGTCACATTTATCACTATGAAAAACCTGAGAGAAGATTAGAACAAAATAGTATTTTATGTAGCATAAACCAGAAACAATTAGAAGAGTCTAAATGAACTATATAATTGTATTTTAAACTGTGATTATTTATTATTCAATGCTTTGCCAAATCACCATTGATTTTCATTGTGTGTTTTCTTAATGACTAAAAAAAGGAGGAGGGGTAACAAAGCAGCAAGATATGTCATTCAAAAATAATACAAGGTATCTGTATGTTGACACCAGCCCTTAATAAGTTCTGTAAATCTGTTTCAGTGGAGTGGGCTGCTTAGTGAATTTCTCAGAGCCACTTTAAAGGGGTAGTAAACCTTTTTGTTCAAAATGAGTTTAATGAATAAGGCTTGTGCTGAGGATACTTTTTTGTCTTTTGTAAATCTATGCTGTTTGTTATTTCTTGAGTTATACAGGGAAACTGACGTTTATACATGTTTGGTCATTCCCAGGTAGATTATATTATATTATATTATATTACCACTGCACATACCCCCCCCCCCCAAAGTAATGTACTCAGGCCCGGATTTGTGGCGAGGCCACAAAGGCATGGACCTAGGGCGGCAAATAATTTGGGACAGCATTCCTCCCGGGTGCTTGCTAAGGAGCACTGGGGATCAGGGCAGCCATCAGGAGGGGACTGGGGGGAGAGTTGTAGGGGGTCCCTAGGGTAAGGGGGAGCCGGCCACGCCACACTTACTTGATTAGCCGGGCCCCCCATCTTTCTGAGAGCTGCTGACTTCATGAAGGCATGGACGTTTAAGGGGCCCTGGCCACCAATTTTCTTATAATGTGGGGGCCTGGCCACCAATTTTGGCCACCAATTTTTTTTTTCATGCTGGGTCCTAACCACCAATATTTTTTAATGGGGTGCCCTGGCCACCTATATCTTTTTATTTTTTATTAACATGTGGGAACCCTAGCCACCAATATTTTTTTGTTTTTTTACTGTGTGGTGGGGGGCAGACCTGTGGGTTGGGGAGGGCGGACCTGTAGGTGGTGCTTGCGGTGGTGCAGACCAGGGGGCCCAGGAAATTTTGTCGTATGGGGCCCTGCGATTTCTGATGGCGGTCCTGCTGGGGATACGCAGCTCTGCCGTATACGATTGCGAGGGTGGGGGACGCTAGGGCAGTGTGGTCGCGCCACTGATGAGCGCTAGGGCCGCGCCACTGACAGGCGCTAGGGCCACGCGGCCTAGGGGCGCCCAAGATCCAAATCCAACCCTGAATGTACTTCTGATTACCTGTAAGACAAAACAGTCACAAAGGGCAACTGACCAGGGTCATTTTTACAGAGTTTACTATCACTTGTTTAACTAGCTCAGTTAATTAATTTTAACATGGTAAGTTTGAAAGCAAAATAATTCTTTATAATGAAAATTAGCTAGGAAATGTGTTGTTATTCTTAATTAAAAGCATAAGCAGAATACGATTTCAGTATAGGTTTTATTTATTTTGCTTCTAAAAGTGTTTGTAGTTGTATACTGCCCCTTTAAGGAACTGGTGTGTCCAGGGTAAAGAACACAACCCTTTATACCACATGAGCCCCATTACAGACAAAAAAAATTACAGTTCTGGCCATATGGTTTTTTTTTATTTATATAGTTTAATACTGAGGGGCATTAGTAAACATGCCCCTGAGTTTCTGTAGATTTTCTGCAGTGCATGAGCAGCCAATCAGGACACATATGGAAGCCAAACAATTCCCTTTTCTAATCTGTATCTGATTGTACATCAAGCAGTGTTGCACTCTGTGAAAAAACTCAATGAACACTTACACAAGTAGTAAGTTAATGGGGAGGATATTTGTACCAATTAGGAATGTCTTGTTAAATTTTCAGTGGGTACAGCAGTTAGCATTGATAATTTCCTTTGCATGGCATTGGGTTTGTCCAGGCCCAGGTCGCTTGTGTGGTATTTTCCATTAATTGCAATTCTCTTTTGGTTTTCTCTTCCCTTTCAAATATATATTGATATGTTAACCAGTTTCTAACTAGGAGCAGTAGCACAGAGCAGAGCAAAATATTTTTAGGGCTACCCAAACCTTTTAGAAAATAAATCATCTGTTTTGAATCGAGGCATCATTTAGAATTCCACTGGCCCAGAATAGCTGCAGAGTCTCTTTTTCTTATTGTTATACATCTGGTTGGGAAATCAGATTGTAGGTTCTGCTGGTACAGAGTCCAGTGTGCAAATGATTAACTTCTTCTTCTAATGCAATATAAGGTATCTTTTAAATTGATCATTTTTTAATAAAATGTGTAATTTATACTACCAATTATTCTGTAAGTTATGCTAATTTATTTGTAATGACTCACTTCCGGTTAAAAGAAACTGAAGAGTAGTGCTTGCATTCAACCTGAGGAAGTATTAATTACAAAACGCGTTGAGCTATTTATCTATTGTTAATACATTTCTATTATGTATTGAATCAAGAAGGAGTCCCCCTTGCATAATATCGCTACCAATCTGCTAACTTACTCATATGAAACTATTAAGTAAAGGTTTCGCAAAGTTTGGAGAAACACAGAGAGCCCACGCGGAGAGAGACCGAACCGGCATCCATCCTCCCTGCTATCATCCTCCCCGGCTGGGGCCATATGTTTGCTGTTGCTGCTGGGCTGAGCGATGGCACAGGTACATAAATACTTGGGGGCAATGTGATCAGATACATTTTTGGGTGCTGCTTGCACAGGTAAAGATTGGTTGCAATATGATGGCTGCTGGAGGGCTGTATGATGGATGGCTGCTGAGCTTGCTGGTACAGGTATGGGGGGGCAGTATAATGGATGGCTACTGGCGCAGGTATGGGGGGCAGTATGATGGATGGCTGCTGGGCTTGCTGGTACAGGTATGGGGGGCAGTATGATGGACGGCTGCTGGCACAGTTACAGGGGGGGCTGTATTATGGATGGATGCTGGGCTTGCTGGTACAAGTACAGGGGGCAGTAATATAAATGAAAAAGTGTTATACATTTTCTTGCTTTCTTTATTTAAAAAACATCATTGTAAGGAGGGAAATTGTAATGCAGGACAGGGGGGGCAGTTAATCTCTGTAGTGATACTTTTTAAATCTTACAAATGGTAAACAGAACCAGCAGGCAGACATTGATGTGAAGGGCCACATAAGGGGGGGTGTCGCCGGCCGCCAGTTGGACCTTTCTTCTTTCTAGGAAACGGCTAATTCTCAGTAGCATGTTTATCTTTGTTTGACAAGGTATGGGATCTATTATATGCACACTGTTCTGTATCAATAAAGTTGCAATATAAGAAAATGTCAGTAGTCATATGCAAAGGTGTTTAGTTCACATTAGGGGATGCTGTAGACCAGTGGTTGGGACTTTTTGGTTAAAACAAAGGTTTATAACAAATGGGATCCTAAATAACTTTCAAACCATGCTGAAGTATTTAGAAAAGCAAATATGTATTCTACTAAAATCTATCTTGCCCCCCCCCAGCCATTTCTCTGGGATCCCTAGAGGGGCTAATCCAACAGTTGTGTACCAGTGATTTAAAGCATCCCCAGCAAATTTAAAGTGAGAAGTCCTCCAGTGTCTTCATTGAAGTTGAAAGCTCTTATAGTATCTACTTGTCGTGGACATTTTAGGCAAATCTCACTTTTGCTCAGGTGGCCTCACCCTGGGTATCCATCACTTAATTATCACTTAATTGTCCTCTAGTATCTAACTATATGCTTGCCCTTAAGTATCTGAGTATATACAATCCTATTATGAAATTGGGTGGGACTGACCTAAGATTAAAGAAGAGACCTATGAGGCCTGGGTATAATTAAAGGGATTCACAGTAAATATATTATTATCAAGTATTTTTTGAGTGACAACATATTGCGCACCGCTGATATCAGTCTTTTGTAAAAAAAAAAAACAAAAATGAAAATACAAATGTAGGTTATTTATTAAAAAGTATGGTCTAGCATAGACAAGTTTTGGACAATTCAGACAATTCTGTACAGGATAAGGACAGTCAACAATTACAGTAGAAAGGGGGAAGAGAAAACTTTACTTTATTAACTTTATTATTATTATTTAACTTTATTAAATTACCCATATTGTAAGCAAACATCCAAAATTTAGCGCTTATCTGCTGCAGTCTATAGGGCCTGTCTAAGAGGCCAAGGTTGTTGGGATATAGCCCCCAGTTCACAGGGCACATATATCAGGTACACAAAATATATCCCAAAAAACTCTACATTTAAGTTAAAAAGTTAATTTCTATTTAACATAGAATTAAAATAATAGGCATACAGACCAATTAATGTCCCACCTTATGCGTTTCATACCCACTGGTACTTATTCATAGGTATTAAATAAAAATTAACTTTTTAACTAAAAGAGTTTTTTAAGATATGTTTTGTGTACATAGTAAGCAAACATCACTGAACACTTTCTGTCAGTCCTCATACTTTCTACCCTACATTTTTAGTTTAATTCTTAAAAATTTCTTAGCATCATGTATAATTGTTTCTTCCTTATAGAGGCAGACAACCTGGATACAAGATTTCATGATACTCTGATATTTAATTAAAAATAATCCAAAATAATGGAGGAATAACTGGCTACATAAAGAGTAGTAATTACACACACACACACACACACTGTTTCAGGATGGAACAGCACACCATATTCTTGAATCACCAAATGTTTATTGAATCATCACTTCTTCATCCAAAATTTCAGCCCTCGTTGGGGTCTTTATCCTTGATAAAGGCCCCACAATTGACAGAACTTGAATCACTTCTCTCCATTGCCCTTCAATCTGGCTGGCTTGGTAACTCCACTTTTCTTTTCCTCTGTACTGAATTTCCAAAGATTCCTTTCATCTACACTATACCTAAAATACATAAATCTCTCACTTGTCCCCCTGGACAACCTATCATATCTGCAGTGGGATATTTATTTCAACCTGTGCTAACTTTTTTAGATCACTTTTTTACAACCACTGGTACAATCAATGGAATCCTTTTTACAGGATAGCACACATTTGATTAAAGTGCTCGGTGACCTTACTGTCCCTCCTAACACTCTGCTGGTTTCCCTTGATGTGAGCAGTCTATATACTATCATCCCACACAACACTGGTATTGCCTCATATTGATAAATGCAAAACATCAACACCCTTCCTTTGCACCTTACTGGACTTAGCCCTGTCTCACAATTATTTTTAGTTTGAGGATAAGTTACAAATAGCCAGAACTACAACGGGTTCAAATGTTGCACCTTCCTTTGCCAACCTCTATATGTGGCAATATGAGCAATCTCACATATACTCACATATTGGTGAGAAGATCACTTTCTTTAAGCGATACATTGACGATTGCTTTCTACTGTAGCAGGGTACGGCTGATGAGTTAGGTGACTTTGTTCAAGCTCTCAATGACCTCCCCATACCAGTTAGATTCACAATGGAGTTCATTGATAGCTCCTCACATTTCCTCAATTTAGAGATTTTCAAGAATGGTGACAGATTAGGTACTACACTTTTCCGTAAACTTACGGACCATAATACCATACTCCAAGCCCAATTCCTTCATCCTAAATCCACCTCCAGGGGGTCTTGTATTCACAGTTTCTTCGGGTGATCAGAAAAAAAACTTGGACCTTTCAAGAGCCCGTGAACAGCTTCTAGTGACGCTTTGAGGAAAGAGGATACCACCAGAATGAGATTGCACATCAGATGGATAGAGATTCCCACATCACACAAAAGGATTTGTTGTTTTCAGACTCCATCAATAAATGTTAGAACCATCACTGATTTTTTCCAATATTTTTCTACCAAAAGCCCTGCTTTCGTAAGGCTATAATGGACAGATGGGAGATTGTGCGGACTGATGACTCCTTGCCCTTTACCAAGATCAACAAACCAGTTGTTGGAGGGCCAACAATCTAGGAAACATCTTTATGGTTAAAGATTTCCCTCCCCCACCCAAACCTGGTTCCTGGCTGGATAACCTGGCAAAGCCTGGGTACTGGTTGCTTGACGTGCAGTGGGATGGTCCAGGGTTTGGTTTTTAATCACCCCCCCGCTGGGGCAAAATTCAAGATTTGACACAAACTTACATGCACAAGTACTCATGTGGTATATCTGGCATGAGGCACGTGTGGTTTGGCAAGGTTAGCTCTATGTATAGTGAAAGAATAAGCAATCACAGGTGATCTATCAGGACATTAATTAGCACTGGACAAGCCTTGCAGCCAATTGCTAAACATTTTTTGGTGGCCTGACATTCATTGCCACAATTTTGCCACATGATCATTGATCACATCTCCAATCCTATGAGGGGTGGTAATAGGGATTTAGCTCATTTGAAATTGGAGTCTTTTTGGATACTGTTGCAGTATGGGGACTGAAAGAACTCCTCCCCTTATCTTTGTTTATTTGACTTTCATAGTAAGTGAAAATGCCTGCCGATTCTGAACCAACGCTGCTTCCACCTGACGCTCCACCTCATCTATAGCTTCCCACTCTGCACCGATCCACATAAACATTCATCTTTAGCCTGACTGCTACATGCACCTTTCCTGCCAACAAGTAAGTGAACTGTAGTTTGGAATGGTTTTTCGGTATCCCCAGGAGCCCATTTAAAGGCCCAGGTACCCATTTACAATTCAAAAATTGCATCCCATGGGGCATTTGCCCGAACTGACAGATTGCCAGTCCAGGTCTGAATAGGAGGCCAGATGGGGAACACACCAAAAGAAGATACCTGGGTGGGTGAAGGACAAGGAAAGTTACATAGTTAAATGTAAATTAAATTGGGTTGAAAAAAGACAAAGTCCATCAAGTTCAACCCCTCCAAATGAAAACTCAGCATCCATACACACACACCTCCCCTCAGGATTCGAACTCACGAACATCGGCACCCCAGCCATGCGCTCTTTAACCACTTGGCCATACGAAAGACCTCCTTTGCTAAGGTTTCTAGGGGAGTATTGACTCGGTCAGACAGAAGATTGCCTACCGGTGCCTCTTGTCAATTTAAATGCAGAAAGGGACATTTGTTTAATATAGTCATCTGAGATTCTGTGGCGCAACAGGTAAGGTGCCTGCACCATGGCCGCAGAATCCAGAGTTCAAATCCCAGGTGGGACGTAAGAAGATATGCACAAGCTGCCTTTTTCTTTAAGCCCCATTATTAAAAGGGACTTTTGGTTTTAATAGTCATCCGGAGTTGGCCAGCCCGCGCAGACTCTGGTGCCATAGGTAAGGTGCCTGCACCATGGCCGCCGAGTCCAGAGTTCAAATCTCGGGTGTGGTCTTAGAGGATATGCCTAAGCAGCCCTTTTCCTTAAGCTTCGTTAACCAAAGGGAACATTTGGTTGTAATAGTAATCCAGAGCCAAAACGCCCTGCACGTGCTCTGTGGCGTCATAGGTAAGGTGCCTGCACTATAGCTGCAAAGTCCAGTTTCAAATTCCGGGTGGGACCTTGGCGAATGTGCACAAGCTGAACTTCTCCTTGCGGGGGACATCTCCGCCCTTTTTTTCAAACTCTTTTAACCAGTTGCGGCTACTTTGAATTCAAGGGCGAAATAGCTCTTATCTGTCTTCTCTATGGCGCACGTGTCCAATCGCACATCTCCCGCCAAAAGAGCCAGAGATTGAGTCCCGGCTTGGGGTTGGTCTGTTGGAAGCCAGGGCATTAGCCACCGGTTGCTTATTTTTTTGGGCTACATTAATGCATAACAGATACTTTGGATTCAGTAAAGCGCTACAGCTGCCTTTGCTAATTGTCTTTCAAATATTTTTTCATGTTTTGTACAGAAAACTTTCTCAATGATCAATTACAGAGGTTAACCGCAGGCTGATGCTAGGCAAAGGCCAAAAAAGACCAGGTCTGTGGGAGGGGGTTTGGGGGTAGTGGAGCTGAAACAACTTATGCAGTTAAATAAGTTAAAACCTGAGAGTCCACAGTGCTCTCAGGGAAAACTACTGCAACCAAAACACCTGTAATTGTCTGTCACCCAATTGGTGCCCACTGCTGAAATTCGCATTTGGGTGTTATCTGCCTTCGACACCAATATCCGGCGTAGGCCGCTAAAGGCAACTAAGCATGTTTTGACTCCTGCATTCTTAACTGACGTCACCAGACAGTGAAAATTCTGAACCAACGCTGCTTCCACCTGACGCTCCACTCTCATCTTTAGCTTCCCACTCTGCACCGATCCATATAAACATTCACCTTTACCCTGACTGCTAGATAAACATTCACATTTAGCCTGAAAAAAAGGGCGGAGATGGCCCCGCAAGAAAAAGAGCAGCGTGTGCACATACTCTAAAGTCCCACCTGGGTTTGAACTCTGCAATTATGGTGCAGGCACCTTACCTCGGGCTGACTATTAAAACCAAATGTCCCTTTGATTAATGGAGCTTAAAGAAAAAGGCAGATTGAGCATATCTTCGAAGACCCCACCCAGGATTTGAACTCTGGACTCTGCGGCCATGGTGCAGGCACCTAACCTATCGCACCACAGAGTCTGTGCATACCTTCCTGGCTCTGGATGACTATTACAAGCAAATGTCTCTTTGATTAATGGAGCTTAATGAAAAAGGCAACTTGTGCATATACTCTAAGGTCCAACCTGGGATTTCAACTCTGGACTCTACAGCATTGGTGCAGGCACCTTACCTGTCGTGCCACAGAATCTGCGCAGGGTGGTCCAGCTCCACATGACTATTTTAAACAAATGTCCATTTGTGCATTTAATTTGACAAGAGGCACCGGTAGGCAATCTTCTGTCTGACCGCGTCAATACTCTCCTAGAAACCTTAGCAAAGGAGGCCTTCCGTATGGACAATCGGTGAAGGTGCATGTTTGTGGTGCTTCCGTATGGCCAATCAGTTAAGGCACATGTTTGGGGTGCTGATAGTCATGCGTTTGAAATCCCGCCTGCGACAGAAACTCGTCATCACTGGAATGGTTGGTTGGGTTAAGGGAAGGAGGTAAGTAAGTCAGATGGCGTGTTGATCAGTGGAAGTTACTTCGTGGAAGAAACCACTCTGGATGGGTTAGTGCAAGCCACCGCCTGGGAACATAGTGCCGCATGGATCAAAGGTAATTGGTAAAGGGATGAGCTGTCGCAATGGCCCAGGTGGGAGCTGCCGCCATGGACCTGGGGGGGGGCCACGAGCGCCTGTGATGGAATGCAGGGGGTCTTGTTGAAAAAAATGGTGGGTGGCTGCTGGTCTTGCTGAATGAAACTGTATGGTTGGCCTGTTATACAAGCAGATGATACAGGGCTGATTAATCAATTCTGACGCTAGTTGCGCTGGTTTCTGTGCTGCCATGTAGTAATTATCCATATTAATTACTAATCAGCCTTATACTGTGACATTTATATTCTATGTGTACTGTATATTTTGAGTCGGTCTCTACGCTCAGTAGCTGAAAGCAGCACAGAGCATGTGCAGTGACTCAGCTTAAAAGAAGATGTGGAGCTACTGAGGTATCTTTGGAGACGCAGATCTTTACAGCTAAAGGGCTGTGGATGCCTTGCGCTGGTACAGAAGCCGAAAACGTAACTTACAACATTGCTAGCTTCCTTCTTTCATTTAACTTTCCTTGTCCTTTAACCCACCCGGGTGTCTGCTTTGGGTGGGCTCCCCATCTGGCCTCCTACAAAGACCCGGACTGGCAATCTGTGAGTTCGGGCAAATGCCCCATGGGCCGCAAGTTTTGAATTGTAAATGGGTACTTGGGCCTATGAATGGGCTCCTGGGGCTGCTGAAAAGCCATTCCAAACTACAGCTTAGATTGTGCATATCTTCTAAGGTCCCACCTGGGATTTGAACTCTGGTCTCTGCCGCCATGGTGCAGACACCTTACCGATTGCGCCACAGAGCATGTGCAGGTCATTTTGGCTCTGGATGACTATTACAAACCAAATGTCCCTTTGGTTAATGAAGCTTAAGGAAAAGGGCAGCTTGGGCATCTCCTCTAAGGCCCCACCCGGAATTGAACTCTGGAGCCATGGTGCAGGCACCTTACCTATCGCGCCCCAGAGTCTGTGCGGGGCTACCGGCTCCGGCTGGCTATTAAAACCAAATGTCCCTTTGATTTATGGAGCTTAAAGAAAAAGGCAGCTTGTACATATCTTCTAAGGTCCCACCCGGGATTTGAACTCTGGTCTCTGCGGACATGGTGCAGACACCTTACCGATCGCGCCACAGAGTATGTGCAGGATCGCCTGCCTCCGGATGATTATTACAAGGAAAGGTCCCTTCGATTAATGGAGCTTAATGAAAAAGGCAGCTTGTGCATATATCTAAGGTCCCACCCGGGATTTGAACTCTGGACTCTGCAGCCATGGTGCAGGCACCTTACCTGTCGCGCCACAGAATCTACGCAGGGCTGTCCTGCTCCAGATGACTATTTTAAAACAAATGTCCCTTTGTGCATTTAAATTGACAAGAGGCACCGGTAGGCATTCTTCTGTCTGACCGAGTCAATACTCCCCTAGAAACCTTAGCAAAGGAGGCCTCCCGTATGGCCAAGCGGTTAAGGGCGCATGTCTGGAGTGCCGCTGGTCGTGAGTTCGAATCCCGCCTGCGACAGAAACTCGTCATCACTGGAATGGCTCGTTGGGTTCAGGAAGTAAGTCAGATGGCGTGTTGATCGGTGGAAGTTACTTCGTGGAAGAAACCACTCCGGATGGGTCAGTGCAAGCCGCCGCCGCCTGGGAAGATAGTGCCGCATGGATCAAAGGTAATTGGTAAAGGGATGAGCTGTCGCAGAGGCCCAGGTGGGAGCTGCCGCCATGGACCTGGGGGGGGGCCACGAGCGCCTGTGATGGAATGCAGGGGGTCTTGCTGAAAAAAATGGTGGGTGGCTGCTGGTCTTGCTGAATGAAACTGTATGGTTGGCCTGTTATACAAGCAGATGATACAGGGCTGATTAATCAATTCTGACGCTAGTTGCGCTGGTTTCTGTGCTGCCATGTAGTAATTATCCATATTAATGACTAATCAGCCTTATACTGTGACATTTATATTCTATGTGTACTGTATATTTTGAGTCGGTCCCTACGCTCAGTAGCTGAAAGCAGCACAGAGCATGTGCAGTGACTCAGCTTAAAAGAAGATGGGGAGCTACTGAGGTATCTTTGGAGATGCAGATCTTTACTACCTTAGGGCTGTGGTTGCCTTGCGCTGGTACAGAAGCCCAAAACATAACGTACAACATTTCTAGCTTACTTCTTTCATTTAACTTTCCTTGTCCTTTAACCCACCCGGGTGTCTGCTTTGGGTGGGTTTCCCATCTGGCCTCCTACCCAGACCCGGACTGGCAATCTGTGAGTTCGGGCAAATGCCCCATGGGCCGCAATTTTTGAATTGTAAATGGGTACCTGGGCCTGTGAATGGGCTCCTGGGACTGCCGAAAAGCCATTCCAAACTACAGCTCACTTACCTGTTGACAGGAAAGGCGCATGTAGCAGTCAGGCTAAAGGTGAATGTTTATGTGGATCGGTGCAGAGTGGGAAGCTATAGATAAGGTGGAGCGTCAGGTGGAAGCAGTGTTGGTTCAGAATCGGCAGGCATTTTCACTGTCTGGTGACGTCGGGTAAGAATGCAGGAGTCAAAAGACGCTTAGTGGCCTTTAGCGGCCTACGCCGGATATTGGTGTAGAAGGCAGATAACACCCAAATGCGAATTTCAGCAGTGGGCACCACTCGGGTGACAGACAATTACAGGTTTTTTGATTGCAGTGGTTTTCCCTGAGAGCACTGTGGACATTAAAATACTACATTTGCCATGAACCCAAGCCAGCAAGCATGGAGAGCAGGAAATTAAGAGTGTTTCAAAAGGCTTTGTGTTATATGAGGGTGTTCTCTCACCCGGGATTGGAACTCTGGACTCCGCAGCTATGGTGCAGGCACCTTAACTATCGCACCACAGAGCATGCGCAGGGCATTTTGGCTCTGGATGACTATTACAACCAAATGTCCCTTTGGTTAATGAAGCTTAAGGAAAAGGGCAGCTTCGGCATCACCTCTAAGGCCCCACCCGGGAATTGGACTCTGCGGCCATGGTGCAGGCACCTTACCTATCGCGCCACAGAGTCTGTGCAGGGCTGCCCCGGCTCCGGCTGGCTATTAAAACCAAATGTCCCTTTGATTTATGGAGTTTAAAGAAAAATTCAGCTTGTGCATATCTTCTAAGGTCCCACCCGGGATTTGAACTCTGGTCTCTGCGGCCATGGTGCAGACACCTTACCGATCGCGCCACAGAGTATGTGCAGGATCGCCTGCCTCCGGATGATTATTACAAGGAAAGGTCCCTTCGATTAATGGAGCTTAATGAAAAAGGCAGCTTGTGCATATAATCTAAGGTCCCACCCGGGATTTGAACTCTGGACTCTGCGGCCATGGTGCAGGCACCTTACCTGTCGTGCCACAGAATCTGCGCAGGGCTGTCCTGCTCCAGATGACTATTTTAAACAAATGTCCCTTTGTGCATTTAAATTGACAAGAGGCACCGGTAGGCATTCTTCTGTCTGACCGAGTCAATACTCCCATAGAAACCTTAGCAAAGGAGGCCTCCTGTATGGCCAAGCGGTTAAGGTGCATGTCTGGAGTGCCGATGGTCGTGAGTTCGAATCCCGCCTGCGACAGAAACTCGTCATCACTGGAATGGCTCGTTGGGTTCAGGAAGTAAGTCAGATGGCGTGTTGATCGGTGGAAGTTACTTCGTAGAAGAAGAAACCACTCCGGATGGGTCAGTGCAAGCCGCCGCCACCTGGGAAGATAGTGCCGCATGGATCAAAGGTAATTGGTAAAGGGATGAGCTGTCGCAGAGGCCCAGGTGGGAGCTGCCGCCATGGACCTGGGGGGGGGCCCACGAGCGCCTGTGATGGAATGCAGGGGGTCTTGCTGAAAAAAATGGTGGGTGGCTGCTGGTCTTGCTGAATGAAACTGTATGGTTGGCCTGTTATACAAGCAGATGATACAGGGCTGATTAATCAATTCTGACGCTAGTTGCGCTGGTTTCTGTGCTGCCATGTAGTAATTATCCATATTAATGACTAATCAGCCTTATACTATGACATTTATATTCTATGTGTACTGTATATTTTGAGTCGGTCCCTACGCTCAGTAGCTGAAAGCAGCACAGAGCATGTGCAGTGACTCAGCTTAAAAGAAGATGGGGAGCTACTGAGGTATCTTTGGAGACGCAGATCTTTACTACCTTAGGGCTGTGGTTGCCTTGCGCTGGTACAGAAGCCCAAAACATAACGTACAACATTTCTAGCTTACTTCTTTCATTTAACTTTCCTTGTCCTTTAACCCACCCGGGTGTCTGCTTTGGGTGGGTTTCCCATCTGGCCTCCTACCCAGACCCGGACTGGCAATCTGTGAGTTCGGGCAAATGCCCCATGGGCCGCAATTTTTGAATTGTAAATGGGTACCTGGGCCTGTGAATGGGCTCCTGGGGCTGCCGAAAAGCCATTCCAAACTACAGCTCACTTACCTGTTGACAGGAAAGGCGCATGTAGCAGTCAGGCTAAAGGTGAATGTTTATGTGGATCGGTGCAGAGTGGGAAGCTATAGATAAGGTGGAGCGTCAGGTGGAAGCAGCGTTGGTTCAGAATCGGCAGGCATTTTCACTGTCTGGTGACGTCGGGTAAGAATGCAGGAGTCAAAAGACGCTTAGTGGCCTTTAGCGGCCTACGCCGGATATTGGTGTAGAAGGCAGATAACACCCAAATGCGAATTTCAGCAGTGGGCACCACTCGGGTGACAGACAATTACAGGTTTTTTGATTGCATTGGTTTTCCCTGAGAGCACTGTGGACGTTAAAATACTACATTTGCCATGAACCCAAGCCAGCAAGCATGGAGAGCAGGAAATTAAGAGTGTTTCAAAAGGCTTTGTGTTATATGAGGGTGTTCTCTCACCCGGGATTGGAACTCTGGACTCCGCAGCTATGGTGCAGGCACCTTACCTATTGCGCCACAGAGCATGTGCAGGGCATTTTGGCTCTGGATGACTATTACAACCAAATGTCCCTTTGGTTAATGCAGCTTAAGGAGAAGGGCAGCTTGGGCATCACCTCTAAGGCCCCACCCGGGAATTGAACTCTGGACTCTGCGGCCATGGTGCAGGCACCTTACCTATCGCGCCACAGAGTCTGTGCGGGGCTGCCCCGGCTCCGGCTGGCTATTAAAACCAAATGTCCCTTTGATTTATGGAGCTTAAAGAAAAAGGCAGCTTGTGCATATCTTCTAAGGTCCCACCCGGGATTTGAACTCTGGTCTCTGCGGCCATGGTGCAGACACCTTACCGATCGCGCCACAGAGTATGTGCAGGATCGCCTGCCTCCGGATGATTATTACAAGGAAAGGTCCCTTCGATTAATGGAGCTTAATGAAAAAGGCAGCTTGTGCATATAATCTAAGGTCCCACCCGGGATTTGAACTCTGGACTCTGCGGCCATGGTGCAGGCACCTTACCTGTCGCGCCACAGAATCTGCGCAGGGCTGTCCTGCTCCAGATGACTATTTTAAACAAATGTCCCTTTGTGCATTTAAATTGACAAGAGGCACCGGTAGGCATTCTTCTGTCTGACCGAGTCAATACTCCCCTAGAAACCTTAGCAAAGGAGGCCTCCCATATGGCCAAGCGGTTAAGGCGCATGTCTGGAGTGCCGATGGTCGTGAGTTCGAATCCCGCCTGCGACAGAAACTCGTCATCACTGGAATGGCTCATTGGGTTCAGGAAGTAAGTCAGATGGCGTGTTGATCGGTGGAAGTTACTTCGTGGAAGAAACCACTCCGGGTGGGTCAGTGCAAGCCGCCGCCGCCTGGGAAGATAGTGCCGCATGGATCAAAGGTAATTGGTAAAGGGATGAGCTGTCGCAGAGGCCCAGGTGGGAGCTGCCGCCATGGACCTGGGGGGGGCCCACGAGCGCCTGTGATGGAATGCAGGGGGTCTTGCTGAAAAAAATGGTGGGTGGCTGCTGGTCTTGCTGAATGAAACTGTATGGTTGGCCTGTTATACAAGCAGATGATACAGGGCTGATTAATCAATTCTGACGCTAGTTGCGCTGGTTTCTGTGCTGCCATGTAGTAATTATCCATATTAATGACTAATCAGCCTTATACTGTGACATTTATATTCTATGTGTACTGTATATTTTGAGTCGGTCCCTACGCTCAGTAGCTGAAAGCAGCACAGAGCATGTGCAGTGACTCAGCTTAAAAGAAGATGGGGAGCTACTGAGGTATCTTTGGAGACGCAGATCTTTACTACCTTAGGGCTGTGGTTGCCTTGCGCTGGTACAGAAGCCCAAAACATAACGTACAACATTTCTAGCTTACTTCTTTCATTTAACTTTCCTTGTCCTTTAACCCACCCGGGTGTCTGCTTTGGGTGGGTTTCCCATCTGGCCTCCTACCCAGACCCGGACTGGCAATCTGTGAGTTCGGGCAAATGCCCCATGGGCCGCAATTTTTGAATTGTAAATGGGTACCTGGGCCTGTGAATGGGCTCCTGGGGCTGCCGAAAAGCCATTCCAAACTACAGCTCACTTACCTGTTGACAGGAAAGGCACATGTAGCAGTCAGGCTAAAGGTGAATGTTTATGTGGATCGGTGCAGAGTGGGAAGCTATAGATAAGGTGGAGCGTCAGGTGGAAGCAGCGTTGGTTCAGAATCGGCAGGCATTTTCACTGTCTGGTGACGTCGGGTAAGAATGCAGGAGTCAAAAGACGCTTAGTGGCCTTTAGCGGCCTACGCCGGATATTGGTGTAGAAGGCAGATAACACCCAAATGCGAATTTCAGCAGTGGGCACCACTCGGGTGACAGACAATTACAGGTTTTTTGATTGCAGTGGTTTTCCCTGAGAGCACTGTGGACGTTAAAATACTACATTTGCCATGAACCCAAGCCAGCAAGCATGGAGAGCAGGAAATTAAGAGTGTTTCAAAAGGCTTTGTGTTATATGAGGGTGTTCTCTCACCCGGGATTGGAACTCTGGACTCCGCAGCTATGGTGCAGGCACCTTACCTATCGCGCCACAGAGCATGCGCAGGGCATTTTGGCTCTGGATGACTATTACAACCAAATGTCCCTTTGGTTAATGAAGCTTAAGGAAAAGGGCAGCTTCGGCATCACCTCTAAGGCCCCACCCGGGAATTGGACTCTGCGGCCATGGTGCAGGCACCTTACCTATCGTGCCACAGAGTCTGTGCGGGCTGCCCCGGCTCCGGCTGGCTATTAAAACCAAATGTCCCTTTGATTTATGGAGCTTAAAGAAAAAGGCAGCTTGTGCATATCTTCTAAGGTCCCACCCGGGATTTGAACTCTGGTCTCTGCGGCCATGGTGCAGACACCTTACCGATCGCGCCACAGAGTATGTGCAGGATCGCCTGCCTCCGGATGATTATAACAAGGAAAGGTCCCTTCGATTAATGGAGCTTAATGAAAAAGGCAGCTTGTGCATATAATCTAAGGTCCCACCCGGGATTTGAACTCTGGACTCTGCGGCCATGGTGCAGGCACCTTACCTGTCGCGCCACAGAATCTGCGCAGGGCTGTCCTGCTCCAGATGACTATTTTAAACAAATGTCCCTTTGTGCATTTAAATTGACAAGAGGCACCGGTAGGCATTCTTCTGTCTGACCGAGTCAATACTCCCCTAGAAACCTTAGCAAAGGAGGCCTCCCGTATGGCCAAGCGGTTAAGGCGCATGTCTGGAGTGCCGATGGTCGTGAGTTCGAATCCCGCCTGCGACAGAAACTCGTCATCACTGGAATGGCTCGTTGGATTCAGGAAGTAAGTCAGATGGCGTGTTGATCGGTGGAAGTTACTTCGTAGAAGAAGAAACCACTCCGGATGGGTCAGTGCAAGCCGCCGCCGCCTGGGAAGATAGTGCCACATGGATCAAAGGTAATTGGTAAAGGGATGAGCTGTCGCAGAGGCCCAGGTGGGAGCTGCCGCCATGGACCTGGGGGGGGGGCCACGAGCGCCTGTGATGGAATGCAGGGGGTCTTGCTGAAAAAAATGGTGGGTGGCTGCTGGTCTTGCTGAATGAAACTGTATGGTTGGCCTGTTATACAAGCAGATGATACAGGGCTGATTAATCAATTCTGACGCTAGTTGCGCTGGTTTCTGTGCTGCCATGTAGTAATTATCCATATTAATGACTAATCAGCCTTATACTATGACATTTATATTCTATGTGTACTGTATATTTTGAGTCGGTCCCTACGCTCAGTAGCTGAAAGCAGCACAGAGCATGTGCAGTGACTCAGCTTAAAAGAAGATGGGGAGCTACTGAGGTATCTTTGGAGACGCAGATCTTTACTACCTTAGGGCTGTGGTTGCCTTGCGCTGGTACAGAAGCCCAAAACATAACGTACAACATTTCTAGCTTACTTCTTTCATTTAACTTTCCTTGTCCTTTAACCCACCCGGGTGTCTGCTTTGGGTGGGTTTCCCATCTGGCCTCCTACCCAGACCCGGACTGGCAATCTGTGAGTTCGGGCAAATGCCCCATGGGCCGCAATTTTTGAATTGTAAATGGGTACCTGGGCCTGTGAATGGGCTCCTGGGACTGCCGAAAAGCCATTCCAAACTACAGCTCACTTACCTGTTGACAGGAAAGGCGCATGTAGCAGTCAGGCTAAAGGTGAATGTTTATGTGGATCGGTGCAGAGTGGGAAGCTATAGATAAGGTGGAGCGTCAGGTGGAAGCAGTGTTGGTTCAGAATCGGCAGGCATTTTCACTGTCTGGTGACGTCGGGTAAGAATGCAGGAGTCAAAAGACGCTTAGTGGCCTTTAGCGGCCTACGCCGGATATTGGTGTAGAAGGCAGATAACACCCAAATGCGAATTTCAGCAGTGGGCACCACTCGGGTGACAGACAATTACAGGTTTTTTGATTGCAGTGGTTTTCCCTGAGAGCACTGTGGACGTTAAAATACTACATTTGCCATGAACCCAAGCCAGCAAGCATGGAGAGCAGGAAATTAAGAGTGTTTCAAAAGGCTTTGTGTTATATGAGGGTGTTCTCTCACCCGGGATTGGAACTCTGGACTCCGCAGCTATGGTGCAGGCACCTTACCTATCGCGCCACAGAGCATGCGCAGGGCATTTTGGCTCTGGATGACTATTACAACCAAATGTCCCTTTGGTTAATGAAGCTTAAGGAAAAGGGCAGCTTCGGCATCACCTCTAAGGCCCCACCCGGGAATTGGACTCTGCGGCCATGGTGCAGGCACCTTACCTATCGCGCCACAGAGTCTGTGCGGGGCTGCCCCGGCTCCGGCTGGCTATTAAAACCAAATGTCCCTTTGATTTATGGAGCTTAAAGAAAAAGGCAGCTTGTGCATATCTTCTAAGGTCCCACCCGGGATTTGAACTCTGGTCTCTGCGGCCATGGTGCAGACACCTTACCGATCGCGCCACAGAGTATGTGCAGGATCGCCTGCCTCCGGATGATTATTACAAGGAAAGGTCCCTTCGATTAATGGAGCTTAATGAAAAAGGCAGCTTGTGCATATAATCTAAGGTCCCACCCGGGATTTGAACTCTGGACTCTGCGGCCATGGTGCAGGCACCTTACCTGTCGCGCCACAGAATCTGCGCAGGGCTGTCCTGCTCCAGATGACTATTTTAAACAAATGTCCCTTTGTGCATTTAAATTGACAAGAGGCACCGGTAGGCATTCTTCTGTCTGACCGAGTCAATACTCCCCTAGAAACCTTAGCAAAGGAGGCCTCCCGTATGGCCAAGCGGTTAAGGTGCATGTCTGGAGTGCCGATGGTCGTGAGTTCAAATCCCGCCTGCGACAGAAACTCGTCATCACTGGAATGGCTCGTTGGGTTCAGGAAGTAAGTCAGATGGCGTGTTGATCGGTGGAAGTTACTTCGTAGAAGAAGAAACCACTCCGGATGGGTCAGTGCAAGCCGCCGCCGCCTGGGAAGATAGTGCCGCATGGATCAAAGGTAATTGGTAAAGGGATGAGCTGTCGCAGAGGCCCAGGTGGGAGCTGCCGCCATGGACCTGGGGGGGCCCACGAGCGCCTGTGATGGAATGCAGGGGGTCTTGCTGAAAAAAATGGTGGGTGGCTACTGGTCTTGCTGAATGAAACTGTATGGTTGGCCTGTTATACAAGCAGATGATACAGGGCTGATTAATCAATTCTGACGCTAGTTGCGCTGGTTTCTGTGCTGCCATGTAGTAATTATCCATATTAATGACTAATCAGCCTTATACTGTGACATTTATATTCTATGTGTACTGTATATTTTGAGTCGGTCCCTACGCTCAGTAGCTGAAAGCAGCACAGAGCATGTGCAGTGACTCAGCTTAAAAGAAGATGGGGAGCTACTGAGGTATCTTTGGAGACGCAGATCTTTACTACCTTAGGGCTGTGGTTGCCTTGCGCTGGTACAGAAGCCCAAAACATAACGTACAACATTTCTAGCTTACTTCTTTCATTTAACTTTCCTTGTCCTTTAACCCACCCGGGTGTCTGCTTTGGGTGGGTTTCCCATCTGGCCTCCTACCCAGACCCGGACTGGCAATCTGTGAGTTCGGGCAAATGCCCCATGGGCCGCAATTTTTGAATTGTAAATGGGTACCTGGGCCTGTGAATGGGCTCCTGGGGCTGCCGAAAAGCCATTCCAAACTACAGCTCACTTACCTGTTGACAGGAAAGGCGCATGTAGCAGTCAGGCTAAAGGTGAATGTTTATGTGGATCGGTGCAGAGTGGGAAGCTATAGATAAGGTGGAGCGTCAGGTGGAAGCAGCGTTGGTTCAGAATCGGCAGGCATTTTCACTGTCTGGTGACGTCGGGTAAGAATGCAGGAGTCAAAAGACGCTTAGTGGCCTTTAGCGGCCTACGCCGGATATTGGTGTAGAAGGCAGATAACACCCAAATGCGAATTTCAGCAGTGGGCACCACTCGGGTGACAGACAATTACAGGTTTTTTGATTGCATTGGTTTTCCCTGAGAGCACTGTGGACGTTAAAATACTACATTTGCCATGAACCCAAGCCAGCAAGCATGGAGAGCAGGAAATTAAGAGTGTTTCAAAAGGCTTTGTGTTATATGAGGGTGTTCTCTCACCCGGGATTGGAACTCTGGACTCCGCAGCTATGGTGCAGGCACCTTACCTATTGCGCCACAGAGCATGTGCAGGGCATTTTGGCTCTGGATGACTATTACAACCAAATGTCCCTTTGGTTAATGCAGCTTAAGGAGAAGGGCAGCTTGGGCATCACCTCTAAGGCCCCACCCGGGAATTGAACTCTGGACTCTGCGGCCATGGTGCAGGCACCTTACCTATCGCGCCACAGAGTCTGTGCGGGGCTGCCCCGGCTCCGGCTGGCTATTAAAACCAAATGTCCCTTTGATTTATGGAGCTTAAAGAAAAAGGCAGCTTGTGCATATCTTCTAAGGTCCCACCCGGGATTTGAACTCTGGTCTCTGCGGCCATGGTGCAGACACCTTACCGATCGCGCCACAGAGTATGTGCAGGATCGCCTGCCTCCGGATGATTATTACAAGGAAAGGTCCCTTCGATTAATGGAGCTTAATGAAAAAGGCAGCTTGTGCATATAATCTAAGGTCCCACCCGGGATTTGAACTCTGGACTCTGCGGCCATGGTGCAGGCACCTTACCTGTCGCGCCACAGAATCTGCGCAGGGCTGTCCTGCTCCAGATGACTATTTTAAACAAATGTCCCTTTGTGCATTTAAATTGACAAGAGGCACCGGTAGGCATTCTTCTGTCTGACCGAGTCAATACTCCCCTAGAAACCTTAGCAAAGGAGGCCTCCCATATGGCCAAGCGGTTAAGGCGCATGTCTGGAGTGCCGATGGTCGTGAGTTCGAATCCCGCCTGCGACAGAAACTCGTCATCACTGGAATGGCTCATTGGGTTCAGGAAGTAAGTCAGATGGCGTGTTGATCGGTGGAAGTTACTTCGTGGAAGAAACCACTCCGGGTGGGTCAGTGCAAGCCGCCGCCGCCTGGGAAGATAGTGCCGCATGGATCAAAGGTAATTGGTAAAGGGATGAGCTGTCGCAGAGGCCCAGGTGGGAGCTGCCGCCATGGACCTGGGGGGGGCCCACGAGCGCCTGTGATGGAATGCAGGGGGTCTTGCTGAAAAAAATGGTGGGTGGCTGCTGGTCTTGCTGAATGAAACTGTATGGTTGGCCTGTTATACAAGCAGATGATACAGGGCTGATTAATCAATTCTGACGCTAGTTGCGCTGGTTTCTGTGCTGCCATGTAGTAATTATCCATATTAATGACTAATCAGCCTTATACTGTGACATTTATATTCTATGTGTACTGTATATTTTGAGTCGGTCCCTACGCTCAGTAGCTGAAAGCAGCACAGAGCATGTGCAGTGACTCAGCTTAAAAGAAGATGGGGAGCTACTGAGGTATCTTTGGAGACGCAGATCTTTACTACCTTAGGGCTGTGGTTGCCTTGCGCTGGTACAGAAGCCCAAAACATAACGTACAACATTTCTAGCTTACTTCTTTCATTTAACTTTCCTTGTCCTTTAACCCACCCGGGTGTCTGCTTTGGGTGGGTTTCCCATCTGGCCTCCTACCCAGACCCGGACTGGCAATCTGTGAGTTCGGGCAAATGCCCCATGGGCCGCAATTTTTGAATTGTAAATGGGTACCTGGGCCTGTGAATGGGCTCCTGGGGCTGCCGAAAAGCCATTCCAAACTACAGCTCACTTACCTGTTGACAGGAAAGGCACATGTAGCAGTCAGGCTAAAGGTGAATGTTTATGTGGATCGGTGCAGAGTGGGAAGCTATAGATAAGGCGGAGCGTCAGGTGGAAGCAGCGTTGGTTCAGAATCGGCAGGCATTTTCACTGTCTGGTGACGTCGGGTAAGAATGCAGGAGTCAAAAGACGCTTAGTGGCCTTTAGCGGCCTACGCCGGATATTGGTGTAGAAGGCAGATAACACCCAAATGCGAATTTCAGCAGTGGGCACCACTCGGGTGACAGACAATTACAGGTTTTTTGATTGCAGTGGTTTTCCCTGAGAGCACTGTGGACGTTAAAATACTACATTTGCCATGAACCCAAGCCAGCAAGCATGGAGAGCAGGAAATTAAGAGTGTTTCAAAAGGCTTTGTGTTATATGAGGGTGTTCTCTCACCCGGGATTGGAACTCTGGACTCCGCAGCTATGGTGCAGGCACCTTACCTATCGCGCCACAGAGCATGCGCAGGGCATTTTGGCTCTGGATGACTATTACAACCAAATGTCCCTTTGGTTAATGAAGCTTAAGGAAAAGGGCAGCTTCGGCATCACCTCTAAGGCCCCACCCGGGAATTGGACTCTGCGGCCATGGTGCAGGCACCTTACCTATCGCGCCACAGAGTCTGTGCGGGGCTGCCCCGGCTCCGGCTGGCTATTAAAACCAAATGTCCCTTTGATTTATGGAGCTTAAAGAAAAAGGCAGCTTGTGCATATCTTCTAAGGTCCCACCCGGGATTTGAACTCTGGTCTCTGCGGCCATGGTGCAGACACCTTACCGATCGCGCCACAGAGTATGTGCAGGATCGCCTGCCTCCGGATGATTATAACAAGGAAAGGTCCCTTCGATTAATGGAGCTTAATGAAAAAGGCAGCTTGTGCATATAATCTAAGGTCCCACCCGGGATTTGAACTCTGGACTCTGCGGCCATGGTGCAGGCACCTTACCTGTCGCGCCACAGAATCTGCGCAGGGCTGTCCTGCTCCAGATGACTATTTTAAACAAATGTCCCTTTGTGCATTTAAATTGACAAGAGGCACCGGTAGGCATTCTTCTGTCTGACCGAGTCAATACTCCCCTAGAAACCTTAGCAAAGGAGGCCTCCCGTATGGCCAAGCGGTTAAGGCGCATGTCTGGAGTGCCGATGGTCGTGAGTTCGAATCCCGCCTGCGACAGAAACTCGTCATCACTGGAATGGCTCGTTGGATTCAGGAAGTAAGTCAGATGGCGTGTTGATCGGTGGAAGTTACTTCGTAGAAGAAGAAACCACTCCGGATGGGTCAGTGCAAGCCGCCGCCGCCTGGGAAGATAGTGCCACATGGATCAAAGGTAATTGGTAAAGGGATGAGCTGTCGCAGAGGCCCAGGTGGGAGCTGCCGCCATGGACCTGGGGGGGGGGGGCCACGAGCGCCTGTGATGGAATGCAGGGGGTCTTGCTGAAAAAAATGGTGGGTGGCTGCTGGTCTTGCTGAATGAAACTGTATGGTTGGCCTGTTATACAAGCAGATGATACAGGGCTGATTAATCAATTCTGACGCTAGTTGCGCTGGTTTCTGTGCTGCCATGTAGTAATTATCCATATTAATGACTAATCAGCCTTATACTATGACATTTATATTCTATGTGTACTGTATATTTTGAGTCGGTCCCTACGCTCAGTAGCTGAAAGCAGCACAGAGCATGTGCAGTGACTCAGCTTAAAAGAAGATGGGGAGCTACTGAGGTATCTTTGGAGACGCAGATCTTTACTACCTTAGGGCTGTGGTTGCCTTGCGCTGGTACAGAAGCCCAAAACATAACGTACAACATTTCTAGCTTACTTCTTTCATTTAACTTTCCTTGTCCTTTAACCCACCCGGGTGTCTGCTTTGGGTGGGTTTCCCATCTGGCCTCCTACCCAGACCCGGACTGGCAATCTGTGAGTTCGGGCAAATGCCCCATGGGCCGCAATTTTTGAATTGTAAATGGGTACCTGGGCCTGTGAATGGGCTCCTGGGACTGCCGAAAAGCCATTCCAAACTACAGCTCACTTACCTGTTGACAGGAAAGGCGCATGTAGCAGTCAGGCTAAAGGTGAATGTTTATGTGGATCGGTGCAGAGTGGGAAGCTATAGATAAGGTGGAGCGTCAGGTGGAAGCAGTGTTGGTTCAGAATCGGCAGGCATTTTCACTGTCTGGTGACGTCGGGTAAGAATGCAGGAGTCAAAAGACGCTTAGTGGCCTTTAGCGGCCTACGCCGGATATTGGTGTAGAAGGCAGATAACACCCAAATGCGAATTTCAGCAGTGGGCACCACTCGGGTGACAGACAATTACAGGTTTTTTGATTGCAGTGGTTTTCCCTGAGAGCACTGTGGACGTTAAAATACTACATTTGCCATGAACCCAAGCCAGCAAGCATGGAGAGCAGGAAATTAAGAGTGTTTCAAAAGGCTTTGTGTTATATGAGGGTGTTCTCTCACCCGGGATTGGAACTCTGGACTCCGCAGCTATGGTGCAGGCACCTTACCTATCGCGCCACAGAGCATGCGCAGGGCATTTTGGCTCTGGATGACTATTACAACCAAATGTCCCTTTGGTTAATGAAGCTTAAGGAAAAGGGCAGCTTCGGCATCACCTCTAAGGCCCCACCCGGGAATTGGACTCTGCGGCCATGGTGCAGGCACCTTACCTATCGCGCCACAGAGTCTGTGCGGGGCTGCCCCGGCTCCGGCTGGCTATTAAAACCAAATGTCCCTTTGATTTATGGAGCTTAAAGAAAAAGGCAGCTTGTGCATATCTTCTAAGGTCCCACCCGGGATTTGAACTCTGGTCTCTGCGGCCATGGTGCAGACACCTTACCGATCGCGCCACAGAGTATGTGCAGGATCGCCTGCCTCCGGATGATTATTACAAGGAAAGGTCCCTTCGATTAATGGAGCTTAATGAAAAAGGCAGCTTGTGCATATAATCTAAGGTCCCACCCGGGATTTGAACTCTGGACTCTGCGGCCATGGTGCAGGCACCTTACCTGTCGCGCCACAGAATCTGCGCAGGGCTGTCCTGCTCCAGATGACTATTTTAAACAAATGTCCCTTTGTGCATTTAAATTGACAAGAGGCACCGGTAGGCATTCTTCTGTCTGACCGAGTCAATACTCCCCTAGAAACCTTAGCAAAGGAGGCCTCCCGTATGGCCAAGCGGTTAAGGTGCATGTCTGGAGTGCCGATGGTCGTGAGTTCAAATCCCGCCTGCGACAGAAACTCGTCATCACTGGAATGGCTCGTTGGGTTCAGGAAGTAAGTCAGATGGCGTGTTGATCGGTGGAAGTTACTTCGTAGAAGAAGAAACCACTCCGGATGGGTCAGTGCAAGCCGCCGCCGCCTGGGAAGATAGTGCCGCATGGATCAAAGGTAATTGGTAAAGGGATGAGCTGTCGCAGAGGCCCAGGTGGGAGCTGCCGCCATGGACCTGGGGGGGCCCACGAGCGCCTGTGATGGAATGCAGGGGGTCTTGCTGAAAAAAATGGTGGGTGGCTACTGGTCTTGCTGAATGAAACTGTATGGTTGGCCTGTTATACAAGCAGATGATACAGGGCTGATTAATCAATTCTGACGCTAGTTGCGCTGGTTTCTGTGCTGCCATGTAGTAATTATCCATATTAATGACTAATCAGCCTTATACTGTGACATTTATATTCTATGTGTACTGTATATTTTGAGTCGGTCCCTACGCTCAGTAGCTGAAAGCAGCACAGAGCATGTGCAGTGACTCAGCTTAAAAGAAGATGGGGAGCTACTGAGGTATCTTTGGAGACGCAGATCTTTACTACCTTAGGGCTGTGGTTGCCTTGCGCTGGTACAGAAGCCCAAAACATAACGTACAACATTTCTAGCTTACTTCTTTCATTTAACTTTCCTTGTCCTTTAACCCACCCGGGTGTCTGCTTTGGGTGGGTTTCCCATCTGGCCTCCTACCCAGACCCGGACTGGCAATCTGTGAGTTCGGGCAAATGCCCCATGGGCCGCAATTTTTGAATTGTAAATGGGTACCTGGGCCTGTGAATGGGCTCCTGGGGCTGCCGAAAAGCCATTCCAAACTACAGCTCACTTACCTGTTGACAGGAAAGGCGCATGTAGCAGTCAGGCTAAAGGTGAATGTTTATGTGGATCTGTGCAGAGTGGGAAGCTATAGATAAGGTGGAGCGTCAGGTGGAAGCAGCGTTGGTTCAGAATCGGCAGGCATTTTCACTGTCTGGTGACGTCGGGTAAGAATGCAGGAGTCAAAAGACGCTTAGTGGCCTTTAGCGGCCTACGCCGGATATTGGTGTAGAAGGCAGATAACACCCAAATGCGAATTTCAGCAGTGGGCACCACTCGGGTGACAGACAATTACAGGTTTTTTGATTGCAGTGGTTTTCCCTGAGAGCACTGTGGACGTTAAAATACTACATTTGCCATGAACCCAAGCCAGCAAGCATGGAGAGCAGGAAATTAAGAGTGTTTCAAAAGGCTTTGTGTTATATGCGGGTGTTCTCTCACCCGGGATTTGAACTCTGGACTCCGCAGCTATGGTGCAGGCACCTTACCTATCGCGACACAGAGCATGCGCAGGGCATTTTGGCTCTGGATGACTATTACAACCAAATGTCCCTTTGGTTAATGAAGCTTAAGGAAAAGGGCAGCTTGGGCATCACCTCTAAGGCCACACCAGGGAATTGAACTCTGGACTCTGCGGCCATGGTGCAGGCACCTTACCTATCGCGCCACAGAGTCTGTGCGGGGCTGCCCCGGCTCCGGCTGGCTATTAAAACCAAATGTCCCTTTGATTTATGGAGCTTAAAGAAAAAGTCAGCTTGTGCATATCTTCTAAGGTCCCACCCGGGATTTGAACTCTGGTCTCTGCGGCCATGGTGCAGACACCTTACCGATCGCGCCACAGAGTATGTGCAGGATCGCCTGCCTCCGGATGATTATTACAAGGAAAGGTCCCTTGGATTAATGGAGCTTAATGAAAAAGGCAGCTTGTGCATATAATCTAAGGTCCCACCCGGGATTTGAACTCTGGACTCTGCGGCCATGGTGCAGGCACCTTACCTGTCGCGCCACAGAATCTGCGCAGGGCTGTCCTGCTCCAGATGACTATTTTAAACAAATGTCCCTTTGTGCATTTAAATTGACAAGAGGCACCGGTAGGCATTCTTCTGTCTGACCGAGTCAATACTCCCCTAGAAACCTTAGCAAAGCAGGCCTCCCGTATGGCCAAGCGGTTAAGGCGCATGTCTGGAGTGCCGATGGTCGTGAGTTCGAATCCCGCCTGCGACAGAAACTCGTCATCACTGGAATGGCTCGTTTGGTTCAGGAAGTAAGTCAGATGGCGTGTTGATCGGTGGAAGTTACTTCGTGGAAGAAACCACTCCGGATGGGTCAGTGCAAGCCGCCGCCGCCTGGGAAGATAGTGCCTCATGGATCAAAGGTAATTGGTAAAGGGATGAGCTGTCGCAGAGGCCCAGGTGGGAGCTGCCGCCATGGACCTGGGGGGGCCCACGAGCGCCTGTGATGGAATGCAGGGGGTCTTGCTGAAAAAAATGGTGGGTGGCTACTGGTCTTGCTGAATGAAACTGTATGGTTGGCCTGTTATACAAGCAGATGATACAGGGCTGATTAATCAATTCTGACGCTAGTTGCGCTGGTTTCTGTGCTGCCATGTAGTAATTATCCATATTAATGACTAATCAGCCTTATACTGTGACATTTATATTCTATGTGTACTGTATATTTTGAGTCGGTCCCTACGCTCAGTAGCTGAAAGCAGCACAGAGCATGTGCAGTGACTCAGCTTAAAAGAAGATGGGGAGCTACTGAGGTATCTTTGGAGACGCAGATCTTTACTACCTTAGGGCTGTGGTTGCCTTGCGCTGGTACAGCAAGATGCACCGACAGGAACGATCTTTAGGGAGATTGGAATGGTAACCCTGTTACGTCTCTCAGGTAGCCATTCCACTCCAGTCACGTGGTATTTGAAAGAGCACAGCAAATAGGCACATCGACTGCCGTAGACAGGGAATCCATAGGCCAGGATATTAAAAAGTCAAACTTTATTCAAAAAATTGTGGCATAAAAACATATAGCACACAAATGTGAATTGCAGGCAGGGTGAGAGCATGGCTTGACGCGTTTCGTGACTCAAAACTGGTCACTTCCTCAAGAAGCCAATGCGCCTTCTGCCAAAGCCCATATATATGTAGCTTCCCCCCTACTGTTCAGTTAAGGAATTGATGTAGAATAAAATAACCAATAACATATTCATAGGAAGGAGGTATACAGTTAAAAGCTACATAAAAAAGTACTTAAAAACACAGTCACTACTATCGCTCATATCAAGTATGTTAATGAATATATTGAATACAAGGGCCTTTCACATTGAAATTGTGCTGTATTCATAGGGGTAGGTAATAGTCTAGAAACTTAAAGAAATATATAAATAGACATAAATATATATAATAAAGGCCTTAGATATACAATGTTTGCTAGTGTGTACTGTTATTTAGTATGGCATGGCATAACACAGTATGGAAAGAGATACCAATAGCGTGGAGGTGTGTTGTCCAAAAATCAAAAAAATCAAAAAAATCAAAAAAAAATCAAAAAATCAAAAAATCAAAAAATCAAAAAAAATCAAAAAAAATCAAACCAATATATAAATTATTAGTTAATGATGAAAACAATCATAATAATTGATAAGACAGCACACCTCTACACATATTCTGAGTATAATCTCAAAAAGAATCTCTAAAAGAAGAGAGGAGACACCTATAAGGGAGAAAGCTAATGATAAATTTAATCTACAAAAAGGCTCACTTCCCACTCCCTATTCAGGCCATTGGGCGTGATCGTATCAAGGGTATAAATCCAAAAGGCCTCTCTCTTGAGAAGTAATTTTTCCATATCTCCCTTTCTGACACCTGGACTTACTAGATCAATGATTTGAAATGAAATGCATAAATTACCATCATGTTTCTCCAATAAGTGCTTTGCAACTGCTGAATTCCTATCGTTTTTGAAAACACATCGAACATGCTCAGAAATTCGCTTCCTAACCGGTCTAATGGTCTTGCCAACATATTGTGCACCACATCTACAGGTGATCAAGTAAATTACAAATTTGGTGCCACAATTGGCAAAAAAATTGATTTTGTAAGGCCGAGTGCCTATCCTGGAAATGAATTCCTTGGAGGGTTTCATAATGCCGCATGAGTTACATCTTGATCTCCCGCACCTGTAGCATCCTTTGACACTTAGCCAATTGGAGTTGGTGATATCCTTTGTCTCTACAAATAGACTGGGTGATAGTTGTGAACCTAGGCTTTTACCTTTTCTGAAAATAACGAAAAGAAAATGTGAACAAAGAAAACTCGAGACGTGTCTAGCCCACAACGGAGGAGGGGTTGCTGTTAGTGAGGGTCCTATACATGGGAATAACGTTATCAATCTGTCCAGTTACAAACTTACTGAGGTAGAATTGAGAGTATTGAACCTTGGTTTGAATTATGTTCCGGATAGAGGTATACAAATATTTGACACTATTATTGATATTAACAGATTTGTTCGTAAAATGACCCTTATGAGACACTTCGAATCCCGGCCGTTTGAGACCGATAAGATAGAGGACATGGATGGTAGCAGTTATGTCTCCGATTCCCATAGTGAACATGATTTAAATACCTCTGTATCTGAGCAAGGGTGTACTTTTTCTTCTTCCATGTATGATATATCTAGGTTCACGTTTGAGGACATATGCGCCATTACCATGTTACAGGATCTGCAGGAAGAACACTTCAGTGGGGGTGATATATTACGGCCTATTAAACACACAGGTCTTAAAGTTAAATCTGATTTTTATCCTATAGAGAGTAGGGGCCCCCACTTAGAACTCTTTCAGAAGTTGGTTACCGCAGATTTACGTAGGTTAAAAGCCACGGGTCAAAATGATAGGGCTAGTAGTAACCTCAACAAACATGAACGACAGGCATTACTTGATTTGGCTGCCAATAAGTCCATCGTTATTAAGAATGCAGACAAGGGGGGTTCGGTGGTATTAATGGATGCTGAATATTATTTGTCAGAATCCTTACGACAATTGGGTGATGACACAACCTATCGTGTTTTGGATCGTGATCCCACTAGGGAATTTCAAAGTATACTTACTAATTTATTAGATTGGGCAAGATTTCACCTTATCATTGATGAGAATGAGTTCACATATCTAAACAGATTGAGTCCCCGCATACCCATTTTCCATTGGCTACCCAAAGTCCACAAAAGTCTAGTGGATGTGCGGGGCAGACCGATTGTTTCAGGTATTGGTTCTCTCAATGAACCGCTCTCAGAATATGTGGACCGTTTATTATTACCAATTGTCATCTCATTACCGAGTTATCTGAGAGACAGCACAGATTGTATCAACAAGATACAAGGGACCACCTGGCTTGGCACTTACATTTGGGTGACCTTAGATGTAACTGCGTTATACTCCTCTATTGATCATGAGAAGGGGATTTTGGCCATCTCTTTTTGGCTTAAACAATCTAATCTCTATAGTGACCTCCAGAAAGAATTTTTGACTCAAGCATTGCAATATTTACTTAAAGCTAATTATTTCATGTTCAATTCCACCTTTTATTTACAGAAGCGGGGGGCGGCTATGGGGGCGCGGTTTGCACCCTCTTATGCCAATCTCTTTATGGGCCTATGGGAACGTATGCATGTGTATGATGTTAAAAATCCTTTCCGCATGCATATCGTCAAATATTTTAGATATATTGACGATCTTATCCTGGTGTGGGATGGAGACCCTAGTACCGTGCAGGATTTTGTTACCTACTGTAATGACACAGGTTGGGGTATTAAATTCACCATGGAGATGGATGCGGTGTCGATCCCCTATCTGGATATTATGTTCACGGCCAGAGACAATAATGTATATACTGAGTTATACCGTAAACCCATCACTAGGAATACCCTCCTTCATGCAAAAAGCAGCCATCCCAATCATGTGATTAGAGGAATACCCACTGGGCAGTTCTTGCGTCTTAGACGTATTTGCACTACATGGGACTCCTTCAATAAGGAGGCCATGTCCCTTTGGGATCGTTTCCTGGAAAGGGGTTATGCCCAAGCCAATATTAAAAAAGCGTACGATATAGCTGTAGGTGCCAATCGTGCTGATTTGCTGAGTACCAAGAATAAAAATCCAAATAAAAATCAAAATAACAACATATATAATAATAATAAAAATATACATGCTAGCTCTCACACTAAAAAAGGGCAACATATTGCTGTCCATGATGGATCTAGATGCCCCCGCGTGGTTACAACTTTCACATCTGATACTCCGCGCCTTCAGAGAATAATGCGTAAATATTGGCATGTTTTGAAGCAAGATCCAGTACTGAAAAAAGTCTTACCTGCTCAACCAGGTTTTATTTTCAGAAAAGGTAAAAGCCTAGGTTCACAACTATCACCCAGTCTATTTGTAGAGACAAAGGATATCACCAACTCCAATTGGCTAAGTGTCAAAGGATGCTACAGGTGCGGGAGATCAAGATGTAACTCATGCGGCATTATGAAACCCTCCAAGGAATTCATTTCCAGGATAGGCACTCGGCCTTACAAAATCAATTTTTTTGCCAATTGTGGCACCAAATTTGTAATTTACTTGATCACCTGTAGATGTGGTGCACAATATGTTGGCAAGACCATTAGACCGGTTAGGAAGCGAATTTCTGAGCATGTTCGATGTGTTTTCAAAAACGATAGGAATTCAGCAGTTGCAAAGCACTTATTGGAGAAACATGATGGTAATTTATGCATTTCATTTCAAATCATTGATCTAGTAAGTCCAGGTGTCAGAAAGGGAGATATGGAAAAATTACTTCTCAAGAGAGAGGCCGTTTGGATTTATACCCTTGATACGATCACGCCCAATGGCCTGAATAGGGAGTGGGAAGTGAGCCTTTTTGTAGATTAAATTTATCATTAGCTTTCTCCCTTATAGGTGTCTCCTCTCTTCTTTTAGAGATTCTTTTTGAAATTATACTCAGAATATGTGTAGAGGTGTGCTGTCTTATCAATTATTATGATTGTTTTCATCATTAACTAATAATTTATATATTGGTTTGATTTTTTTTGATTTTTGGATTTTTTGATTTTTTGATTTTTTTTTGATTTTTTTGATTTTTTTTGATTTTTGGACAACACACCTCCACGCTATTGGTATCTCTTTCCATACTGTGTTATGCCATGCCATACTAAATAACAGTACACACTAGCAAACATTGTATATCTAAGGCCTTTATTATATATATTTATGTCTATTTATATATTTCTTTAAGTTTCTAGACTATTACCTACCCCTATGAATACAGCACAATTTCAATGTGAAAGGCCCTTGTATTCAATATATTCATTAACATACTTGATATGAGCGATAGTAGTGACTGTGTTTTTAAGTACTTTTTTATGTAGCTTTTAACTGTATACCTCCTTCCTATGAATATGTTATTGGTTATTTTATTCTACATCAATTCCTTAACTGAACAGTAGGGGGGAAGCTACATATATATGGGCTTTGGCAGAAGGCGCATTGGCTTCTTGAGGAAGTGACCAGTTTTGAGTCACGAAACGCGTCAAGCCATGCTCTCACCCTGCCTGCAATTCACATTTGTGTGCTATATGTTTTTATGCCACAATTTTTTGAATAAAGTTTGACTTTTTAATATCCTGGCCTATGGATTCCCTGTCTACGGCAGTCGATGTGCCTATTTGCTGTGCTCTTGCGCTGGTACAGAAGCCCAAAACATAACGTACAACATTTCTAGCTTACTTCTTTCATTTAACTTTCCTTGTCCTTTAACCCACCCGGGTGTCTGCTTTGGGTGGGTTTCCCATCTGGCCTCCTACCCAGACCCAGACTGGCAATCTGTGAGTTCGGGCAAATGCCCCATGGGCCGCAATTTTTGAATTGTAAATGGGTACCTGGGCCTGTGAATGGGCTCCTGGGGCTGCCGAAAAGCCATTCCAAACTACAGCTCACTTACCTGTTGACAGGAAAGGCGCATGTAGCAGTCAGGCTAAAGGTGAATGTTTATGTGGATCGGTGCAGAGTGGGAAGCTATAGATAAGGTGGAGCGTCAGGTGGAAGCAGCGTTGGTTCAGAATCGGCAGGCATTTTCACTGTCTGGTGACGTCGGGTAAGAATGCAGGAGTCAAAAGACGCTTAGTGGCCTTTAGCGGCCTATGCCGGATATTGGTGTAGAAGGCAGATAACACCCAAATGCGAATTTCAGCAGTGGGCACCACTCGGGTGACAGACAATTACAGGTTTTTTGATTGCAGTGGTTTTCCCTGAGAGCACTGTGGACGTTAAAATACTACATTTGCCATGAACCCAAGCCAGCAAGCATGGAGAGCAGGAAATTAAGAGTGTTTCAAAAGGCTTTGTGTTATATGAGGGTGTTCTCTCACACGGGATTGGAACTCTGGACTCCGCAGCTATGGTGCAGGCACCTTACCTATCGCGCCACAGAGCATGCGCAGGACATTATTGCTCTGGATGACTATTACAACCAAATGTCCCTTTGGTTAATGAAGCTTAAGGAAAAGGGCAGCTTGGGCATCACCTCTAAGGCCCCACCCGGGAATTGAACTCTGGACTCTGCGGCCATGGTGCAGGCACCTTACCTATCGCGCCACAGAGTCTGTGCGGGGCTGCCCCGGCTCCGGCTGGCTATTAAAACCAAATGTCCCTTTGATTTATGGAGCTTAAAGAAAAAGGCAGCTTGTGCATATCTTCTAAGGTCCCACCCGGGATTTGAACTCTGGTCTCTGCGGCCATGGTGCAGACACCTTACCGATCGCGCCACAGAGTATGTGCAGGATCGCCTGCCTCCGGATGATTATTACAAGGAAAGGTCCCTTCGATTAATGGAGCTTAATGAAAAAGGCAGCTTGTGCATATAATCTAAGGTCCCACCCGGGATTTGAACTCTGGACTCTGCGGCCATGGTGCAGGCACCTTACCTGTCGCGCCACAGAATCTGTGCAGGGCTGTCCTGATCCAGATGACTATTTTAAACAAATGTCCCTTTGTGCATTTAAATTGACAAGAGGCACCGGTAGGCATTCTTCTGTCTGACCGAGTCAATACTCCCCTAGAAACCTTAGCAAAGGAGGCCTACCGTATGGCCAAGCGGTTAAGGCGCATGTCTGGAGTGCCGATGGTCGTGAGTTCGAATCCCGCCTGCGACAGAAACTCGTCATCACTGGAATGGCTCGTTGGGTTCAGGAAGTAAGTCAGATGGCGTGTTGATCGGTGGAAGTTACTTCGTGGAAGAAACCACTCCGGGTGGGTCAGTGCAAGCCGCCGCCTGGGAAGATAGTGCCGCATGGATCAAAGGTAATTGGTAAAGGGATGAGCTGTCGCAGAGGCCCAGGTGGGAGCTGCCGCCATGGACCTGGGGGGGGCCCACGAGCGCCTGTGATGGAATGCAGGGGGTCTTGCTGAAAAAAATGGTGGGTGGCTGCTGGTCTTGCTGAATGAAACTGTATGGTTGGCCTGTTATACAAGCAGATGATACAGGGCTGATTAATCAATTCTGACGCTAGTTGCGCTGGTTTCTGTGCTGCCATGTAGTAATTATCCATATTAATGACTAATCAGCCTTATACTGTGACATTTATATTCTATGTGTACTGTATATTTTGAGTCGGTCCCTACGCTCAGTAGCTGAAAGCAGCACAGAGCATGTGCAGTGACTCAGCTTAAAAGAAGATGGGGAGCTACTGAGGTATCTTTGGAGATGCAGATCTTTACTACCTTAGGGCTGTGGTTGCCTTGCGCTGGTACAGAAGCCCAAAACATAACGTACAACATTTCTAGCTTATTTCTTTCATTTAACTTTCCTTATCCTTTAACCCACCCGGGTGTCTGCTTTGGGTGGGTTTCCCATCTGGCCTCCTACCCAGACCCGAACTGGCAATCTGTGAGTTCGGGCAAATGCCCCATGGGCCGCAATTTTTGAATTGTAAATGGGTACCTGGGCCTGTGAATGGGCTCCTGGGGCTGCCGAAAAGCCATTCCAAACTACAGCTCACTTACCTGTTGACAGGAAAGGCGCATGTAGCAGTCAGGCTAAAGGTGAATGTTTATGTGGATCGGTGCAGAGTGGGAAGCTATAGATAAGGTGGAGCGTCAGGTGAAAGCAGCGTTGGTTCAGAATCGGCAGGCATTTTCACTGTCTGGTGACGTCGGGTAAGAATGCAGGAGTCAAAAGACGCTTAGTGGCCTTTAGCGGCCTACGCCGGATATTGGTGTAGAAGGCAGATAACACCCAAATGCGAATTTCAGCAGTGGGCACCACTCGGGTGACAGACAATTACAGGTTTTTTGATTGCAGTGGTTTTCCCTGAGAGCACTGTGGACGTTAAAATACTACATTTGCCATGAACCCAAGCCAGCAAGCATGGAGAGCAGGAAATTAAGAGTGTTTCAAAAGGCTTTGTGTTATATGAGGGTGTTCTCTCACCCGGGATTGGAACTCTGGACTCCGCAGCTATGGTGCAGGCACCTTACCTATCGCGCCACAGAGCATGCGCAGGGCATTTTGGCTCTGGATGACTATTACAACCAAATGTCCCTTTGGTTAATGAAGCTTAAGGAAAAGGGCAGCTTCGGCATCACCTCTAAGGCCCCACCCGGGAATTGGACTCTGCGGCCATGGTGCAGGCACCTTACCTATCGCGCCACAGAGTCTGTGCGGGGCTGCCCCGGCTCCGGCTGGCTATTAAAACCAAATGTCCCTTTGATTTATGGAGCTTAAAGAAAAAGGCAGCTTGTGCATATCTTCTAAGGTCCCACCCGGGATTTGAACTCTGGTCTCTGCGGCCATGGTGCAGACACCTTACCGATCGCGCCACAGAGTATGTGCAGGATCGCCTGCCTCCGGATGATTATTACAAGGAAAGGTCCCTTCGATTAATGGAGCTTAATGAAAAAGGCAGCTTGTGCATATAATCTAAGGTCCCACCCGGGATTTGAACTCTGGACTCTGCGGCCATGGTTGCAGGCACCTTACCTGTCGCGCCACAGAATCTGCGCAGGGCTGTCCTGCTCCAGATGACTATTTTAAACAAATGTCCCTTTGTGCATTTAAATTGACAAGAGGCACCGGTAGGCATTCTTCTGTCTGACCGAGTCAATACTCCCCTAGAAACCTTAGCAAAGGAGGCCTCTCGTATGGCCAAGCGGTTAAGGCGCATGTCTGGAGTGCCGATGGTCGTGAGTTCGAATCCCGCCTGCGACAGAAACTCGTCATCACTGGAATGGCTCGTTGGGTTCAGGAAGTAAGTCAGATGACGTGTTGATCGGTGGAAGTTACTTCGTGGAAGAAACCACTACGGATGGGTCAGTGCAAGCCGCCGCCTAGGAAGATAGTGCCGCATGGATCAAAGGTAATTGGTAAAGGGATGAGCTGTCGCAGAGGCCCAGGTGGGAGCTGCCGCCATGGATCTGGGGGGGGGGCCCACGAGCGCCTGTGATGGAATGCAGGGGGTCTTGCTGAAAAAAATGGTGGGTGGCTGCTGGTCTTGCTGAATGAAACTGTATGGTTGGCCTGTTATACAAGCAGATGATACAGGGCTGATTAATCAATTCTGACGCTAGTTGCGCTGGTTTCTGTGCTGCCATGTAGTAATTATCCATATTAATGACTAATCAGCCTTATACTGTGACATTTATATTCTATGTGTACTGTATATTTTGAGTCGGTCCCTACGCTCAGTAGCTGAAAGCAGCACAGAGCATGTGCAGTGACTCAGCTTAAAAGAAGGTGGGGAGCTACTGAGGTATCTTTGGAGATGCAGATCTTTACTACCTTAGGGCTGTGGTTGCCTTGCGCTGGTACAGAAGCCGAAAACATAATGTACAACATTTCTAGCTTACTTCTTTCATTTAACTTTCCTTGTCCTTTAACCCACCCGGGTGTCTGCTTTGGGTGGGTTTCCCATCTGGCCTCCTACCCAGACCCGGACTGGCAATCTGTGAGTTCGGGCAAATGCCCCATGGGCCGCAATTTTTGAATTGTAAATGGGTACCTGGGCCTGTGAATGGGCTCCTGGGACTGCCGAAAAGCCATTCCAAACTACAGCTCACTTACCTGTTGACAGGAAAGGCGCATGTAGCAGTCAGGCTAAAGGTGAATGTTTATGTGGATCGGTGCAGAGTGGGAAGCTATAGATAAGGTGGAGCGTCAGGTGGAAGCAGTGTTGGTTCAGAATCGGCAGGCATTTTCACTGTCTGGTGACGTCGGGTAAGAATGCAGGAGTCAAAAGACGCTTAGTGGCCTTTAGCGGCCTACGCCGGATATTGGTGTAGAAGGCAGATAACACCCAAATGCGAATTTCAGCAGTGGGCACCACTCGGGTGACAGACAATTACAGGTTTTTTGATTGCAGTGGTTTTCCCTGAGAGCACTGTGGACGTTAAAATACTACATTTGCCATGAACCCAAGCCAGCAAGCATGGAGAGCAGGAAATTAAGAGTGTTTCAAAAGGCTTTGTGTTATATGAGGGTGTTCTCTCACCCGGGATTGGAACTCTGGACTCCGCAGCTATGGTGCAGGCACCTTACCTATTGCGCCACAGAGCATGCGCAGGGCATTTTGGCTCTGGATGACTATTACAACCAAATGTCCCTTTGGTTAATGAAGCTTAAGGAAAAGGGCAGCTTCGGCATCACCTCTAAGGCCCCACCCGGGAATTGGACTCTGCGGCCATGGTGCAGGCACCTTACCTATCGCGCCACAGAGTCTGTGCGGGGCTGCCCCGGCTCCGGCTGGCTATTAAAACCAAATGTCCCTTTGATTTATGGAGCTTAAAGAAAAAGGCAGCTTGTGCATATCTTCTAAGGTCCCACCCGGGATTTGAACTCTGGTCTCTGCGGCCATGGTGCAGACACCTTACCGATCGCGCCACAGAGTATGTGCAGGATCGCCTGCCTCCGGATGATTATTACAAGGAAAGGTCCCTTCGATTAATGGAGCTTAATGAAAAAGGCAGCTTGTGCATATAATCTAAGGTCCCACCCGGGATTTGAACTCTGGACTCTGCGGCCATGGTTGCAGGCACCTTACCTGTCGCGCCACAGAATCTGCGCAGGGCTGTCCTGCTCCAGATGACTATTTTAAACAAATGTCCCTTTGTGCATTTAAATTGACAAGAGGCACCGGTAGGCATTCTTCTGTCTGACCGAGTCAATACTCCCCTAGAAACCTTAGCAAAGGAGGCCTCTCGTATGGCCAAGCGGTTAAGGCGCATGTCTGGAGTGCCGATGGTCGTGAGTTCGAATCCCGCCTGCGACAGAAACTCGTCATCACTGGAATGGCTCGTTGGGTTCAGGAAGTAAGTCAGATGACGTGTTGATCGGTGGAAGTTACTTCGTGGAAGAAACCACTACGGATGGGTCAGTGCAAGCCGCCGCCTGGGAAGATAGTGCCGCATGGATCAAAGGTAATTGGTAAAGGGATGAGCTGTCGCAGAGGCCCAGGTGGGAGCTGCCGCCATGGATCTGGGGGGGGGCCCACGAGCGCCTGTGATGGAATGCAGGGGGTCTTGCTGAAAAAAATGGTGGGTGGCTGCTGGTCTTGCTGAATGAAACTGTATGGTTGGCCTGTTATACAAGCAGATGATACAGGGCTGATTAATCAATTCTGACGCTAGTTGCGCTGGTTTCTGTGCTGCCATGTAGTAATTATCCATATTAATGACTAATCAGCCTTATACTGTGACATTTATATTCTATGTGTACTGTATATTTTGAGTCGGTCCCTACGCTCAGTAGCTGAAAGCAGCACAGAGCATGTGCAGTGACTCAGCTTAAAAGAAGGTGGGGAGCTACTGAGGTATCTTTGGAGATGCAGATCTTTACTACCTTAGGGCTGTGGTTGCCTTGCGCTGGTACAGAAGCCGAAAACATACCATACAACATTTCTAGCTTACTTCTTTCATTTAACTTTCCTTGTCCTTTAACCCACCCGGGTGTCTGCTTTGGGTGGGTTTCCCATCTGGCCTCCTACCCAGACCCGGACTGGCAATCTGTGAGTTCGGGCAAATGCCCCATGGGCCGCAATTTTTGAATTGTAAATGGGTACCTGGGCCTGTGAATGGGCTCCTGGGGCTGCCGAAAAGCCATTCCAAACTACAGCTCACTTACCTGTTGACAGGAAAGGCGCATGTAGCAGTCAGGCTAAAGGTGAATGTTTATGTGGATCGGTGCAGAGTGGGAAGCTATAGATAAGGTGGAGCGTCAGGTGGAAGCAGCGTTGGTTCAGAATCGGCAGGCATTTTCACTGTCTGGTGACATCGGGTAAGAATGCAGGAGTCAAAAGACGCTTAGTGGCCTTTAGCGGCCTACGCCGGATATTGGTGTAGAAGGCAGATAACACCCAAATGCGAATTTCAGCAGTGGGCACCACTCGGGTGACAGACAATTACAGGTTTTTTGATTGCAGTGGTTTTCCCTGAGAGCACTGTGGACGTTAAAATACTACATTTGCCATGAACCCAAGCCAGCAAGCATGGAGAGCAGGAAATTAAGAGTGTTTCAAAAGGCTTTGTGTTATATGAGGGTGTTCTCTCACCCGGGATTTGAACTCTGGACTCCGCAGCTATGGTGCAGGCACCTTACCTATCGCGCCACAGAGCATGCGCAGGGCATTTTGGCTCTGGATGACTATTACAACCAAATGTCCCTTTGGTTAATGAAGCTTAAGGAAAAGGGCAGCTTGGGCATCACCTCTAAGGCCCCACCCGGGAATTGAACTCTGGACTCTGCGGCAATGGTGCAGGCACCTTACCTATCGCGCCACAGAGTCTGTGCGGGGCTGCCCCGGCTCCGGCTGGCTATTAAAACCAAATGTCCCTTTGATTTATGGAGCTTAAAGAAAAAGTCAGCTTATGCATATCTTCTAAGGTCCCACCCGGGATTTGAACTCTGGTCTCTGCGGCCATGGTGCAGACACCTTACCGATCACGCCACAGAGTATGTGCAGGATCGCCTGCCTCCGGATGATTATTACAAGGAAAGGTCCCTTCGATTAATGGAGCTTAATGAAAAAGGCAGCTTGTGCACATAATCTAAGGTCCCACCCGGGATTTGAACTCTGGACTCTGCGACCATGGTGCAGGCACCTTACCTGTCGCGCCACAGAATCTGCGCAGGGCTGTCCTGCTCCAGATGACTATTTTAAACAAATGTCCCTTTGTGCATTTAAATTGACAAGAGGCACCGGTAGGCATTCTTCTGTCTGACCGAGTCAATACTCCCCTAGAAACCTTAGCAAAGGAGGCCTCCCGTATGGCCAAGCGGTTAAGGCGCATGTCTGGAGTGCCGATGGTCGTGAGTTCGAATCCCGCCTGCGACAGAAACTCATCATCACTGGAATGGCTCGTTGGGTTCAGGAAGTAAGTCAGATGCCGTGTTGATCGGTGGAAGTTACTTCGTGGAAGAAACCACTCCGGATGGGTCAGTGCAAGCCGCCGCTGCCTGGGAAGATAGTGCCGCATGGATCAAAGGTAATTGGTAAAGGGATGAGCTGTCGCAGAGGCCCAGGTGGGAGCTGCCGCCATGGACCTGGGGGGGGGCCCACGAGCGCCTGTGATGGAATGCAGGGGGTCTTGCTGAAAAAAATGGTGGGTGGCTGCTGGTCTTGCTGAATGAAACTGTATGGTTGGCCTGTTATACAAGCAGATGATACAGGGCTGATTAATCAATTCTGACGCTAGTTGCGCTGGTTTCTGTGCTGCCATGTAGTAATTATCCATATTAATGACTAATCAGCCTTATACTGTGACATTTATATTCTATGTGTACTGTATATTTTGAGTCGGTACCTACGCTCAGTAGCTGAAAGCAGCACAGAGCATGTGCAGTGACTCAGCTTAAAAGAAGATGGGGAGCTACTGAGGTATCTTTGGAGAGGCAGATCTTTACTACCTTAGGGCTGTGGTTGCCTTGCGCTGGTACAGAAGCCCAAAACATAACGTACAACATTTCTAGCTTACTTCTTTCATTTAACTTTCCTTGTCCTTTAACCCACCCGGGTGTCTGCTTTGGGTGGGTTTCCCATCTGGCCTCCTACCCAGACCCGGACTGGCAATCTGTGAGTTCGGGCAAATGCCCCATGGGCCGCAATTTTTGAATTGTAAATGGGTACCTGGGCCTGTGAATGGGCTCCTGGGGCTGTCGAAAAGCCATTCCAAACTACAGCTCACTTCACTTACCTGTTGACAGGAAAGGCGCATGTAGCAGTCAGGCTAAAGGTGAATGTTTATGTGGATCGGTGCAGAGTGGGAAGCTATAGATAAGGTGGAGCGTCAGGTGGAAGCAGCGTTGGTTCAGAATCGGCAGGCATTTTCACTGTCTGGTGACGTCGGGTAAGAATGCAGGAGTCAAAAGACGCTTAGTGGCCTTTAGCGGCCTACGCCGGATATTGGTGTAGAAGGCAGATAACACCCAAATGCGAATTTCAGCAGTGGGCACCACTCGGGTGACAGACAATTACAGGTTTTTTGATTGCAGTGGTTTTCCCTGAGAGCACTGTGGACGTTAAAATACTACTTTTGCCATGAACCCAAGCCAGCAAGCATGGAGAGCAGGAAATTAAGAGTGTTTCAAAAGGCTTTGTGTTATATGAGGGTGTTCTCTCACCCGGGATTTGAACTCTGGACTCCGCAGCTATGGTGCAGGCACCTTACCTATCGCGCCACAGAGCATGCGCAGGGCATTTTGGCTCTGGATGACTATTACAACCAAATGTCCCTTTGGTTAATGAAGCTTAAGGAAAAGGGCAGCTTGGGCATCACCTCTAAGGCCCCACCCGGGAATTGAACTCTGGACTCTAAAGGGGCTCCTGGGGCTGCCGAAAAGCCATTCCAAACTACAGCTCACTTACCTGTTGACAGGAAAGGCGCATGTAGCAGTCAGGCTAAAGGTGAATGTTTATGTGGATCGGTGCAGAGTGGGAAACTATAGATAAGGTGGAGCGTCAGGTGGAAGCAGCGTTGGTTCAGAATCGGCAGGCATTTTCACTGTCTGGTGACGTCGGGTAAGAATGCAGGAGTCAAAAGACGCTTAGTGGCCTTTAGCGGCCTACGCTGGATATTGGTGTAGAAGGCAGATAACACCCAAATGCGAATTTCAGCAGTGGGCACCACTCGGGTGACAGACAATTACAGGTTTTTTGATTGCAGTGGTTTTCCCTGAGAGCACTGTGGACGTTAAAATACTACATTTGCCATGAACCCAAGCCAGCAAGCATGGAGAGCAGGAAATTAAGAGTGTTTCAAAAGGCTTTGTGTTATATGAGGGTGTTCTCTCACCCGGGATTGGAACTCTGGACTCCGCAGCTATGGTGCAGGCACCTTACCTATCGCGCCACAGAGCATGCGCAGGGCATGCGCAGGGCATTTTGGCTCTGGATGACTATTACAACCAAATGTCCCTTTGGTTAATGAAGCTTAAGGAAAAGGGCAGCTTCGGCATCACCTCTAAGGCCCCACCCGGGAATTGGACTCTGCGGCCATGGTGCAGGCACCTTACCTATCGCGCCACAGAGTCTGTGCAGGGCTGCCCCGGCTCCGGCTGGCTATTAAAACCAAATGTCCCTTTGATTTATGGAGCTTAAAGAAAAAGGCAGCTTGTGCATATCTTCTAAGGTCCCACCCGGGATTTGAACTCTGGTCTCTGCGGCCATGGTGCAGACACCTTACCGATCGCGCCACAGAGTATGTGCAGGATCGCCTGCCTCCGGATGATTATTACAAGGAAAGGTCCCTTCAGAGGCCCAGGTGAGAGCTGCCGCCATGGACCTGGGGGGGGGGCTCACGAGCGCCTGTGATGGAATGCAGGGGGTCTTGCTGAAAAAAATGGTGGGTGGCTGCTGGTCTTGCTGAATGAAACTGTATGGTTGGCCTGTTATACAAGCAGATGATACAGGGCTGATTAATCAATTCTGACGCTAGTTGCGCTGGTTTCTGTGCTGCCATGTAGTAATTATCCATATTAATGACTAATCAGCCTTATACTGTGACATTTATATTCTATGTGTACTGTATATTTTGAGTCGGTCCCTACGCTCAGTAGCTGAAAGCAGCACAGAGCATGTGCAGTGACTCAGCTTAAAAGAAGATGGGGAGCTACTGAGGTATCTTTGGAGATGCAGATCTTTACTACCTTAGGGCTGTGGTTGCCTTGTGCTGGTACAGAAGCCCAAAACATAACGTACAACATTTCTAGCTTACTTCTTTCATTTAACTTTCCTTGTCCTTTAACCCACCCGGGTGTCTGCTTTGGGTGGGTTTCCCATCTGGCCTCCTACCCAGACCCAGACTGGCAATCTGTGAGTTCGGGCAAATGCCCCATGGGCCGCAATTTTTGAATTGTAAATGGGTACCTGGGCCTGTGAATGGGCTCCTGGGGCTGTCGAAAAGCCATTCCAAACTACAGCTCACTTCACTTACCTGTTGACAGGAAAGGCGCATGTAGCAGTCAGGCTAAAGGTGAATGTTTATGTGGATCGGTGCAGAGTGGGAAGCTATAGATAAGGTGGAGCGTCAGGTGGAAGCAGCGTTGGTTCACAATCGGCAGGCATTTTCACTGTCTGGTGACGTCGGGTAAGAATGCAGGAGTCAAAAGACGCTTAGTGGCCTTTAGCGGCCTACGCCGGATATTGGTGTAGAAGGCAGATAACACCCAAATGCGAATTTCAGCAGTGGGCACCACTCGGGTGACAGACAATTACAGGTTCTTTGATTGCAGTGGTTTTCCCTGAGAGCACTGTGGACGTTAAAATACTATATTTGCCATGAACCCAAGCCAGCAAGCATGGAGAGCAGGAAATTAAGAGTGTTTCAAAAGGCTTTGTGTTATATGAGGGTGTTCTCTCACCCGGGATTTGAACTCTGGACTCCGCAGCTATGGTGCAGGCACCTTACCTATCGCGTCACAGAGCATGCGCAGGGCATTTTGGCTCTGGATGACTATTACAACCAAATGTCCCTTTGGTTAATGAAGCTTAAGGAAAAGGGCATCTTGGGCATCACCTCTAAGGCCCCACCCGGGAATTGAACTCTGGACTCTGCGGCCATGGTGCAGGCACCTTACCTATCGCGCCACAGAGTCTGTGCGGGGCTGCTCCGGCTCCGGCTGGCTATTAAAACCAAATGTCCCTTTGATTTATGGAGCTTAAAGAAAAAGGCAGCTTGTGCATATCTTCTAAGGTCCCACCCGGGATTTGAACTCTGGTCTCTGCGGCCATGGTGCAGACACCTTACCGATCGCGCCACAGAGTATGTGCAGGATCGCCTGCCTCCGGATGATTATTACAAGGAAAGGTCCCTTCGATTAATGGAGCTTAATGAAAAAAGCAGCTTGTGCATATAATCTAAGGTCCCACCCGGGATTTGAACTCTGGACTCTGCGGCCATGGTTGCAGGCACCTTACCTGTCGCGCCACAGAATCTGCGCAGGGCTGTCCTGCTCCAGATGACTATTTTAAACAAATGTCCCTTTGTGCATTTAAATTGAGAAGAGGCACCGGTAGGCATTCTTCTGTCTGACCGAGTCAATACTCCCCTAGAAACCTTAGCAAAGGAGGCCTACCGTATGGCCAAACGGTTAAGGCGCATGTCTGGAGTGCCGATGGTCGTGAGTTCGAATCCCGCCTGCGACAGAAACTCGTCATCACTAGAATGGCTCGTTGGGTTCAGGAAGTAAGTCAGATGACGTGTTGATCGGTGGAAGTTACTTCGTGGAAGAAACCACTCCGGATGGGTCAGTGCAAGCCGCCGCCGCCTGGGAAGATAGTGCCGCATGGATCAAAGGTAATTGGTAAAGGGATGAGGTGTCGCAGAGGCCCAGGTGGGAGCTGCCACCATGGACCTGGGGGGGGGCCACGAGCGCCTGTGATGGAATGCAGGGGGTCTTGCTGAAAAAAATGGTGGGTGGCTGCTGGTCTTGCTGAATGAAACTGTATGGTTGGCCTGTTATACAAGCAGATGATACAGGGCTGATTAATCAATTCTGACGCTAGTTGCGCTGGTTTCTGTGCTGCCATGTAGTAATTATCCATATTAATGACTAATCAGCCTTATACTGTGACATTTATATTCTTTGTTTACTGTATATTTTGAGTCGGTCCCTACGCTCAGTAGCTGAAAGCAGCACAGAGCATGTGCAGTGACTCAGCTTAAAAGAAGATGGGGAGCTACTGAGGTATCTTTGGAGACGCAGATCTTTACTACCTTAGGGCTGTGGTTGCCTTGCGCTGGTACAGAAGCCCAAAACATAACGTACAACATTTCTAGCTTACTTCTTTCATTTAGCTTTCCTTGTCCTTTAACCCACCCGGGTGTCTGCTTTGGGTGGGTTTCCCATCTGGCCTCCTACCCAGACCCGCACTGGCAATCTGTGATTTCGGGCAAATGCCCCATGGGCCGCAATTTTTGAATTGTAAATGGGTACCTGGGCCTGTGAATGGGCTCCTGGGGCTGCCGAAAAGCCATTCCAAACTACAGCTCACTTACCTGTTGACAGGAAAGGCGCATGTAGTAGTCAGGCTAAAGGTGAATGTTTATGTGGATCGGTGCAGAGTGGGAAGCTATAGATAAGGTGGAGCGTCAGGTGTAAGCAGCGTTGGTTCACAATCGGCAGGCATTTTCACTGTCTGGTGACGTCGGGTAAGAATGCAGGAGTCAAAAGACGCTTAGTGGCCTTTAGCGGCCTACGCCGGATATTGGTGTAGAAGGCAGATAACACCTAAATGTGAATTTCAGCAGTGGGCACCACTCGGGTGACAGACAATTACAGGTTTTTTGATTGCAGTGGTTTTCCCTGAGAGCACTGTGGACGTTAAAATACTACATTTGCCATGAACCCAAGCCAGCAAGCATGGAGAGCAGGAAATTAAGAGTGTTTCAAAAGGCTTTGTTTTATATGAGGGTGTTTTCTCACCCGGGATTTGAACTCTGGACTCCGCAGCTATGGTGCAGGCACCTTACCTATCGTGCCACAGAGCATGCGCAGGGCTTTTTGGCTCTGGATGACTATTACAACCAAATGTCCCTTTGGTTAATGAAGCTTAAGGAAAAGGGCAGCTTGGGCATCACCTCTAAGGCCCCACCCGGGAATTGAACTCTGGACTCTGCGGCCATGGTGCAGGCACCTTACCTATCGTGCCACAGAGTCTGTGCGAGGCTGCCCCGGCTCCGGCTGGCTATTAAAACCAAATGTCCCTTTGATTTATGGAGCTTAAAGAAAAAGTCAGCTTATGCATATCTTCTAAGGTCCCACCCGGGATTTGAACTCTGGTCTCTGCGGCCATGGTGCAGACACCTTACCGATCACGCCACAGAGTATGTGCAGGATCGCCTGCCTCCGGATGATTATTACAAGGAAAGGTCCCTTCGATTAATGGAGCTTAATGAAAAAGGCAGCTTGTGCATATAATCTAAGGTCCCACCCGGGATTTGAACTCTGGACTCTGCGGCAATGGTTGCAGGCACCTTACCTGTCGCGCCACAGAATCTGCGCAGGGCTGTCCTGCTCCAGATGACTATTTTAAACAAATGTCCCTTTGTGCATTTAAATTGACAAGAGGCACCGGTAGGCATTCTTCTGTCTGACCGAGTCAATACTCCCCTAGAAACCTTAGCAAAGGAGGCCTCTCGTATGGCCAAGCGGTTAAGGCGCATGTCTGGAGTGCCGATGGTCGTGAGTTCGAATCCCGCCTGCGACAGAAACTCGTCATCACTGGAATGGCTCGTTGGGTTCAGGAAGTAAGTCAGATGACGTGTTGATCGGTGGAAGTTACTTCGTGGAAGAAACCACTCCGGATGGGTCAGTGCAAGCCGCCGCCTGGGAAGATAGTGCCGCATGGATCAAAGGTAATTGGTAAAGGGATGAGCTGTCGCAGAGGCCCAGGTGGGAGCTGCCGCCATGGATCTGGGGGGGGGCCCACGAGCGCCTGTGATGGAATGCAGGGGGTCTTGCTGAAAAAAATGGTGGGTGGCTGCTGGTCTTGCTGAATGAAACTGTATGGTTGGCCTGTTATACAAGCAGATGATACAGGGCTGATTAATCAATTCTGACGCTAGTTGCGCTGGTTTCTGTGCTGCCATGTAGTAATTATCCATATTAATGACTAATCAGCCTTATACTGTGACATTTATATTCTATGTGTACTGTATATTTTGAGTCGGTCCCTACGCTCAGTAGCTGAAAGCAGCACAGAGCATGTGCAGTGACTCAGCTTAAAAGAAGGTGGGGAGCTACTGAGGTATCTTTGGAGATGCAGATCTTTACTACCTTAGGGCTGTGGTTGCCTTGCGCTGGTACAGAAGCCGAAAACATACCATACAACATTTCTAGCTTACTTCTTTCATTTAACTTTCCTTGTCCTTTAACCCACCCGGGTGTCTGCTTTGGGTGGGTTTCCCATCTGGCCTCCTACCCAGACCCAGACTGGCAATCTGTGAGTTCGGGCAAATGCCCCATGGGCCGCAATTTTTGAATTGTAAATGGGTACCTGGGCCTGTGAATGGGCTCCTGGGGCTGCCGAAAAGCCATTCCAAACTACAGCTCACTTACCTGTTGACAGGAAAGGCGCATGTAGCAGTCAGGCTAAAGGTGAATGTTTATGTGGATCGGTGCAGAGTGGGAAGCTATAGATAAGGTGGAGCGTCAGGTGGAAGCAGCGTTGGTTCAGAATCGGCAGGCATTTTCACTGTCTGGTGACATCGGGTAAGAATGCAGGAGTCAAAAGACGCTTAGTGGCCTTTAGCGGCCTACGCCGGATATTGGTGTAGAAGGCAGATAACACCCAAATGCGAATTTCAGCAGTGGGCACCACTCGGGTGACAGACAATTACAGGTTTTTTGATTGCAGTGGTTTTCCCTGAGAGCACTGTGGACGTTAAAATACTACATTTGCCATGAACCCAAGCCAGCAAGCATGGAGAGCAGGAAATTAAGAGTGTTTCAAAAGGCTTTGTGTTATATGAGGGTGTTCTCTCACCCGGGATTTGAACTCTGGACTCCGCAGCTATGGTGCAGGCACCTTACCTATCGCGCCACAGAGCATGCGCAGGGCATTTTGGCTCTGGATGACTATTACAACCAAATGTCCCTTTGGTTAATGAAGCTTAAGGAAAAGGGCAGCTTGGGCATCACCTCTAAGGCCCCACCCGGGAATTGAACTCTGGACTCTGCGGCAATGGTGCAGGCACCTTACCTATCGCGCCACAGAGTCTGTGCGGGGCTGCCCCGGCTCCGGCTGGCTATTAAAACCAAATGTCCCTTTGATTTATGGAGCTTAAAGAAAAAGTCAGCTTATGCATATCTTCTAAGGTCCCACCCGGGATTTGAACTCTGGTCTCTGCGGCCATGGTGCAGACACCTTACCGATCACGCCACAGAGTATGTGCAGGATCGCCTGCCTCCGGATGATTATTACAAGGAAAGGTCCCTTCGATTAATGGAGCTTAATGAAAAAGGCAGCTTGTGCATATAATCTAAGGTCCCACCCGGGATTTGAACTCTGGACTCTGCGACCATGGTGCAGGCACCTTACCTGTCGCGCCACAGAATCTGCGCAGGGCTGTCCTGCTCCAGATGACTATTTTAAACAAATGTCCCTTTGTGCATTTAAATTGACAAGAGGCACCGGTAGGCATTCTTCTGTCTGACCGAGTCAATACTCCCCTAGAAACCTTAGCAAAGGAGGCCTCCCGTATGGCCAAGCGGTTAAGGCGCATGTCTGGAGTGCCGATGGTCGTGAGTTCGAATCCCGCCTGCGACAGAAACTCATCATCACTGGAATGGCTCGTTGGGTTCAGGAAGTAAGTCAGATGCCGTGTTGATCGGTGGAAGTTACTTCGTGGAAGAAACCACTCCGGATGGGTCAGTGCAAGCCGCCGCTGCCTGGGAAGATAGTGCCGCATGGATCAAAGGTAATTGGTAAAGGGATGAGCTGTCGCAGAGGCCCAGGTGGGAGCTGCCGCCATGGATCTGGGGGGGGGCCCACGAGCGCCTGTGATGGAAAGCAGGGGTTCTTGCTGAAAAAAATGGTGGGTGGCTGCTGGTCTTGCTGAATGAAACTGTATGGTTGGCCTGTTATACAAGCAGATGATACAGGGCTGATTAATCAATTCTGACGCTAGTTGTGCTGGTTTCTGTGCTGCCATGTAGTAATTATCCATATTAATGACTAATCAGCCTTATACTGTGACATTTATATTCTATGTGTACTGTATATTTTGAGTCGGTCCCTACGCTCAGTAGCTGAAAGCAGCACAGAGCATGTGCAGTGACTCAGCTTAAAAGAAGATGGGGAGCTACTGAGGTATCTTTGGAGATGCAGATCTTTACTACCTTAGGGCTGTGGTTGCCTTGCGCTGGTACAGAAGCCGAAAACATACCGTACAACATTTCTAGCTTACTTCTTTCATTTAACTTTCCTTGTCCTTTAACCCACCCGGGTGTCTGCTTTGGGTGGGTTTCCCATCTGGCCTCCTACCCAGACCCGGACTGGCAATCTGTGAGTTCGGGCAAATGCCCCATGGGCCGCAATTTTTGAATTGTAAATGGGTACCTGGGCCTGTGAATGGGCTCCTGGGGCTGCCGAAAAGCCATTCCAAACTACAGCTCACTTACCTGTTGACAGGAAAGGCGCATGTAGCAGTCAGGCTAAAGGTGAATGTTTATGTGGATCGGTGCAGAATGGGAAACTATAGATAAGGTGGAGCGTCAGGTGGAAGCAGCGTTGGTTCAGAATCGGCAGGCATTTTCACTGTCTGGTGACGTCGGGTAAGAATGCAGGAGTCAAAAGACGCTTAGTGGCCTTTAGCGGCCTACGCCGGATATTGGTGTAGAAGGCAGATAACACCCAAATGCGAATTTCAGCAGTGGGCACCACTCGGGTGACAGACAATTACAGGTTTTTTGATTGCAGTGGTTTTCCCTGAGAGCACTGTGGACGTTAAAATACTACATTTGCCATGAACCCAAGCCAGCAAGCATGGAGAGCAGGAAATTAAGAGTGTTTCAAAAGGCTTTGTGTTATATGAGGGTGTTCTCTCACCCGGGATTGGAACTCTGGACTCCGCAGCTATGGTGCAGGCACCTTACCTATCGCGCCACAGAGCATGCGCAGGGCATGCGCAGGGCATTTTGGCTCTGGATGACTATTACAACCAAATGTCCCTTTGGTTAATGAAGCTTAAGGAAAAGGGCAGCTTCGGCATCACCTCTAAGGCCCCACCCGGGAATTGGACTCTGCGGCCATGGTGCAGGCACCTTACCTATCGCGCCACAGAGTCTGTGCAGGGCTGCCCCGGCTCCGGCTGGCTATTAAAACCAAATGTCCCTTTGATTTATGGAGCTTAAAGAAAAAGGCAGCTTGTGCATATCTTCTAAGGTCCCACCCGGGATTTGAACTCTGGTCTCTGCGGCCATGGTGCAGACACCTTACCGATCGCGCCACAGAGTATGTGCAGGATCGCCTGCCTCCGGATGATTATTACAAGGAAAGGTCCCTTCAGAGGCCCAGGTGAGAGCTGCCGCCATGGACCTGGGGGGGGGGGCTCACGAGCGCCTGTGATGGAATGCAGGGGGTCTTGCTGAAAAAAATGGTGGGTGGCTGCTGGTCTTGCTGAATGAAACTGTATGGTTGGCCTGTTATACAAGCAGATGATACAGGGCTGATTAATCAATTCTGACGCTAGTTGCGCTGGTTTCTGTGCTGCCATGTAGTAATTATCCATATTAATGACTAATCAGCCTTATACTGTGACATTTATATTCTATGTGTACTGTATATTTTGAGTCGGTCCCTACGCTCAGTAGCTGAAAGCAGCACAGAGCATGTGCAGTGACTCAGCTTAAAAGAAGATGGGGAGCTACTGAGGTATCTTTGGAGATGCAGATCTTTACTACCTTAGGGCTGTGGTTGCCTTGTGCTGGTACAGAAGCCCAAAACATAACGTACAACATTTCTAGCTTACTTCTTTCATTTAACTTTCCTTGTCCTTTAACCCACCCGGGTGTCTGCTTTGGGTGGGTTTCCCATCTGGCCTCCTACCCAGACCCAGACTGGCAATCTGTGAGTTCGGGCAAATGCCCCATGGGCCGCAATTTTTGAATTGTAAATGGGTACCTGGGCCTGTGAATGGGCTCCTGGGGCTGTCAAAAAGCCATTCCAAACTACAGCTCACTTCACTTACCTGTTGACAGGAAAGGCGCATGTAGCAGTCAGGCTAAAGGTGAATGTTTATGTGGATCGGTGCAGAGTGGGAAGCTATAGATAAGGTGGAGCGTCAGGTGGAAGCAGCGTTGGTTCACAATCGGCAGGCATTTTCACTGTCTGGTGACGTCGGGTAAGAATGCAGGAGTCAAAAGACGCTTAGTGGCCTTTAGCGGCCTACGCCGGATATTGGTGTAGAAGGCAGATAACACCCAAATGCGAATTTCAGCAGTGGGCACCACTCGGGTGACAGACAATTACAGGTTCTTTGATTGCAGTGGTTTTCCCTGAGAGCACTGTGGACGTTAAAATACTATATTTGCCATGAACCCAAGCCAGCAAGCATGGAGAGCAGGAAATTAAGAGTGTTTCAAAAGGCTTTGTGTTATATGAGGGTGTTCTCTCACCCGGGATTTGAACTCTGGACTCCGCAGCTATGGTGCAGGCACCTTACCTATCGCGTCACAGAGCATGCGCAGGGCATTTTGGCTCTGGATGACTATTACAACCAAATGTCCCTTTGGTTAATGAAGCTTAAGGAAAAGGGCATCTTGGGCATCACCTCTAAGGCCCCACCCGGGAATTGAACTCTGGACTCTGCGGCCATGGTGCAGGCACCTTACCTATCGCGCCACAGAGTCTGTGCGGGGCTGCCCCGGCTCCGGCTGGCTATTAAAACCAAATGTCCCTTTGATTTATGGAGCTTAAAGAAAAAGGCAGCTTGTGCATATCTTCTAAGGTCCCACCCGGGATTTGAACTCTGGTCTCTGCGGCCATGGTGCAGACACCTTACCGATCGCGCCACAGAGTATGTGCAGGATCGCCTGCCTCCGGATGATAATTACAAGGAAAGGTCCCTTCGATTAATGGAGCTTAATGAAAAAAGCTGCTTGTGCATATAATCTAAGGTCCCACCCGGGATTTGAACTCTGGACTCTGCGGCCATGGTTGCAGGCACCTTACCTGTCGCGCCACAGAATCTGCGCAGGACTGTCCTGCTCCAGATGACTATTTTAAACAAATGTCCCTTTGTGCATTTAAATTGAGAAGAGGCACCGGTAGGCATTCTTCTGTCTGACCGAGTCAATACTCCCCTAGAAACCTTAGCAAAGGAGGCCTACCGTATGGCCAAACGGTTAAGGCGCATGTCTGGAGTGCCGATGGTCGTGAGTTCGAATCCCGCCTGCGACAGAAACTCGTCATCACTAGAATGGCTCGTTGGGTTCAGGAAGTAAGTCAGATGACGTGTTGATCGGTGGAAGTTACTTCGTGGAAGAAACCACTCCGGATGGGTCAGTGCAAGCCGCCGCCGCCTGGGAAGATAGTGCCGCATGGATCAAAGGTAATTGGTAAAGGGATGAGGTGTCGCAGAGGCCCAGGTGGGAGCTGCCACCATGGACCTGGGGGGGGCCCACGAGCGCCTGTGATGGAATGCAGGGGGTCTTGCTGAAAAAAATGGTGGGTGGCTGCTGGTCTTGCTGAATGAAACTGTATGGTTGGCCTGTTATACAAGCAGATGATACAGGGCTGATTAATCAATTCTGACGCTAGTTGCGCTGGTTTCTGTGCTGCCATGTAGTAATTATCCATATTAATGACTAATCAGCCTTATACTGTGACATTTATATTCTTTGTTTACTGTATATTTTGAGTCGGTCCCTACGCTCAGTAGCTGAAAGCAGCACAGAGCATGTGCAGTGACTCAGCTTAAAAGAAGATGGGGAGCTACTGAGGTATCTTTGGAGACGCAGATCTTTACTACCTTAGGGCTGTGGTTGCCTTGCGCTGGTACAGAAGCCCAAAACATAACGTACAACATTTCTAGCTTACTTCTTTCATTTAGCTTTCCTTGTCCTTTAACCCACCCGGGTGTCTGCTTTGGGTGGGTTTCCCATCTGGCCTCCTACCCAGACCCGCACTGGCAATCTGTGATTTCGGGCAAATGCCCCATGGGCCGCAATTTTTGAATTGTAAATGGGTACCTGGGCCTGTGAATGGGCTCCTGGGGCTGCCGAAAAGCCATTCCAAACTACAGCTCACTTACCTGTTGACAGGAAAGGCGCATGTAGTAGTCAGGCTAAAGGTGAATGTTTATGTGGATCGGTGCAGAGTGGGAAGCTATAGATAAGGTGGAGCGTCAGGTGTAAGCAGCGTTGGTTCACAATCGGCAGGCATTTTCACTGTCTGGTGACGTCGGGTAAGAATGCAGGAGTCAAAAGACGCTTAGTGGCCTTTAGCGGCCTACGCCGGATATTGGTGTAGAAGGCAGATAACACCTAAATGTGAATTTCAGCAGTGGGCACCACTCGGGTGACAGACAATTACAGGTTTTTTGATTGCAGTGGTTTTCCCTGAGAGCACTGTGGACGTTAAAATACTACATTTGCCATGAACCCAAGCCAGCAAGCATGGAGAGCAGGAAATTAAGAGTGTTTCAAAAGGCTTTGTTTTATATGAGGGTGTTTTCTCACCCGGGATTTGAACTCTGGACTCCGCAGCTATGGTGCAGGCACCTTACCTATCGTGCCACAGAGCATGCGCAGGGCTTTTTGGCTCTGGATGACTATTACAACCAAATGTCCCTTTGGTTAATGAAGCTTAAGGAAAAGGGCAGCTTGGGCATCACCTCTAAGGCCCCACCCGGGAATTGAACTCTGGACTCTGCGGCCATGGTGCAGGCACCTTACCTATCGTGCCACAGAGTCTGTGCGGGGCTGCCCCGGCTCCGGCTGGCTATTAAAACCAAATGTCCCTTTGATTTATGGAGCTTAAAGAAAAAGTCAGCTTATGCATATCTTCTAAGGTCCCACCCGGGATTTGAACTCTGGTCTCTGCGGCCATGGTGCAGACACCTTACCGATCACGCCACAGAGTATGTGCAGGATCGCCTGCCTCCGGATGATTATTACAAGGAAAGGTCCCTTCGATTAATGGAGCTTAATGAAAAAGGCAGCTTGTGCATATAATCTAAGGTCCCACCCGGGATTTGAACTCTGGACTCTGCGGCCATGGTTGCAGGCACCTTACCTGTCGCGCCACAGAATCTGCGCAGGGCTGTCCTGCTCCAGATGACTATTTTAAACAAATGTCCCTTTGTGCATTTAAATTGACAAGAGGCACCGGTAGGCATTCTTCTGTCTGACCGAGTCAATACTCCCCTAGAAACCTTAGCAAAGGAGGCCTCTCGTATGGCCAAGCGGTTAAGGCGCATGTCTGGAGTGCCGATGGTCGTGAGTTCGAATCCCGCCTGCGACAGAAACTCGTCATCACTGGAATGGCTCGTTGGGTTCAGGAAGTAAGTCAGATGACGTGTTGATCGGTGGAAGTTACTTCGTGGAAGAAACCACTCCGGATGGGTCAGTGCAAGCCGCCGCCTGGGAAGATAGTGCCGCATGGATCAAAGGTAATTGGTAAAGGGATGAGCTGTCGCAGAGGCCCAGGTGGGAGCTGCCGCCATGGATCTGGGGGGGGGCCCACGAGCGCCTGTGATGGAATGCAGGGGGTCTTGCTGAAAAAAATGGTGGGTGGCTGCTGGTCTTGCTGAATGAAACTGTATGGTTGGCCTGTTATACAAGCAGATGATACAGGGCTGATTAATCAATTCTGACGCTAGTTGCGCTGGTTTCTGTGCTGCCATGTAGTAATTATCCATATTAATGACTAATCAGCCTTATACTGTGACATTTATATTCTATGTATACTGTATATTTTGAGTCGGTCCCTACGCTCAGTAGCTGAAAGCAGCACAGAGCATGTGCAGTGACTCAGCTTAAAAGAAGGTGGGGAGCTACTGAGGTATCTTTGGAGATGCAGATCTTTACTACCTTAGGGCTGTGGTTGCCTTGCGCTGGTACAGAAGCCGAAAACATACCATACAACATTTCTAGCTTACTTCTTTCATTTAACTTTCCTTGTCCTTTAACCCACCCGGGTGTCTGCTTTGGGTGGGTTTCCCATCTGGCCTCCTACCCAGACCCAGACTGGCAATCTGTGAGTTCGGGCAAATGCCCCATGGGCCGCAATTTTTGAATTGTAAATGGGTACCTGGGCCTGTGAATGGGCTCCTGGGGCTGCCGAAAAGCCATTCCAAACTACAGCTCACTTACCTGTTGACAGGAAAGGCGCATGTAGCAGTCAGGCTAAAGGTGAATGTTTATGTGGATCGGTGCAGAGTGGGAAGCTATAGATAAGGTGGAGCGTCAGGTGGAAGCAGCGTTGGTTCAGAATCGGCAGGCATTTTCACTGTCTGGTGACATCGGGTAAGAATGCAGGAGTCAAAAGACGCTTAGTGGCCTTTAGCGGCCTACGCCGGATATTGGTGTAGAAGGCAGATAACACCCAAATGCGAATTTCAGCAGTGGGCACCACTCGGGTGACAGACAATTACAGGTTTTTGATTGCAGTGGTTTTCCCTGAGAGCAA
>CM076674.1:58993620-59236120 GCA_038501925.1 Xenopus petersii | reverse complement strand
AAACCTTGATTTTCTCCACCACTTACTCCACAGCATCTGGCCAGCTGAAGGCCAGCATTAACAAACACTGGCCCATGTTAAATATGGACGAGTCACTTTGCCTTCATTCCTCCGAGAAACCACTGATGGGCTACAAAAGAGGGAAAAATTTGCGAGACCTACTGGTAATAACCGACCTCAAGGGGATCACCAATACAGAGCCCGGATGGCTCACCACTCAGAAGAAGGCTGGCTGCTACAGGTGCCCGGATTGTGTTACTTGTCAGTGCTTACTTACAGGACCTGACTTCCCTCACCCCCATACGGGGAAGAGGTTCAAAATCCGGAGTAGATTCGGTTGTTGCTCTACTCACATCGTGTACCTCATAACGTGCCCTTGTGGCCTGTATTATATTGGTAAAACCACCACAACTCTGAAGGAGCGCATAGCCAACCACCGTTCATCTATTAGCAAAGCACTCAAAGAAGGCAAGGCTCTACAACCGGTGGCTAGACATTTTCTAGCCAAGGGACACTCTTTGCCCACTTTCAGATGTATGGCCATTGACTACCAACCACCCTTGCCCGGGGGGGCAACCGGGACCAAGCATTATTGAGGAAGGAATCCAGATGGATTTACACATTGGATACTGTGGCCCCACGTGGCCTTAATGAACTATTGCCACTTGGATGTTTTATCTAGAACATCCGCTGTATTGGACTTTGTCATGTCCTTTTTATGTTTGCAACATTTCCCTTTTTGTTATTATCCATCTGCTGTCTTTTCCCTCCTTATACTGTAGTAACCTTTTCCACCTAATCTAGCTGGATACATGGCACAGATAAGTGTTGCAACTTTGTTGCTTTTAATCCCAGTCAGATCCATGACTCGCTTTCTGGGCTTAGGTACAGACCTATGGGAGTATCGGGCGAAGGAGCAGAAGGTTTGGCTCCTTACACATGAGCGACACAAGGTTTTCAGTATGTGGGCACACAGGAAGGTGGTGCGGCTGCTTTAGCAAAATTAAGATCCGGTGCCAGGATGTAGGTGGGGAGTGATGCGCAGACCAGAGAGTATTCGCACTCATTTGAGTGTGTTACTGTCATGCTGCTACACACCCGAGTACCTGCTATGCAAATTCCGGCTCGTTGTTGCCAGGGAATGACTGTTGACACAACCTGTGGGTGTTCCCTTCGGGTCGAACACTCTGCTCCTGATTGGCCATGAGGGGCCCCCACCTCCACTGATCACTGCCTGGGCGTCTGGACACGCCCCCTAGCTCTGTGTACATTCATTTATGTTTATACTACTCCCTATTCTCTGTTTCTGCCTTATACCCAGCGAGGAGGTCTGTACTGTTGTTTTAAACCACCATGTTTCACACCAGTTTGTTTTTCACTAAGCTCAACATGTTTCATGTTGCATACGGTTGCCTAGCAACCAGACTTGGCGCCATTATGCTGTTTTAAACCCTGCACTGTGCACTGTGTTCTGTATTTCCCTGAAGAAAGTTCCTGTGTGGAACTGAAACGTCGGATTGAATAAACCTGCTCACTTTTTTGACATTATATCTTTGTCTTCAAATCCTTGGAGTGCTGTCCCACCCTGCACCTGTATATATATATATATATATATATATATATATATATATATATATACATAGTCTCTTGGTTACAAGTACATAGCAGGTTAGCAAGTAAGACCAGTTGCAAAACTGTTTATATTGTCAGTTTTCAGATACTATAAATGATTCTCTTAGCTTCAAGGATAACTTACTGCTTGTCCTATCTGAGGAGGTCAATGTTGTAAAACTTTATTAGCATGTTTAGTGAAGATCAGACCACGGTCATAGAAAGGTCACCTGATCAAGTAAGTAATTGCGGAGGATGCTGCAATATAACAAGCAGAATGATGTTTTAGAGATCCTAAAAATTAAACTCCATTCATCTTGAAGTCAAGTGTAGGACTTGATCCACTGACAGAAGGTACCTTGTCACCTGTCTTCATGTCTTCAAACTAATAACTAGTATGGCATCTGTTTCCTTATCATTTCCACAAGGTGAACGTTAATCTATAAGAACAACAATACATTCAAGCTGTGCCATCTCTTCTGTAGCTACAGACTAAAGTCAGGCAAAATAAAGGTGCAGCAGTTTATTAGTTATGGAAGACAATTTATTTGAGTAATTAGCTTAATTGAAATGAAAATGATTAAAAACTAAATACAAGCTTGGTAACTTGGGGACATGAAGCCAATGACCAAAGTAAGAGTTAAAAGGAAAAAAATCATTATTCATTTTTAAACTTTAAGGTGTTTCTTTACTAAACTGGTCAACGTTTTTTAGAGGAAAAAAAACAGAATTAATATATTTATGATACCCCAAAGCTGCAAAAAGTCCAAATCCAAGAATCCACAATCTCATACCTGTCAAGGTCATGTATAAGTCAATGGGAGATGTCCCTTTTAGAAATTGTGATCTGCACTAGGTTTAATCCAAAAAATTCAGGGGTTTTGGGTGATAACCCAAGAAATAGAGTGATTCTGGCGTCAAATACAAAAAGTTTGTACGATTGGGGGTTTCACTTGATTTTATTGCGTTTTTTGCCAACCGGACATTTTCAAGTTATTTTATTGATAAATAAGATAAAAGTATGGATGGGAGTTTGGTTGATCTTGGTTTAATAAAAATATGAGATAAATTAGAGTTTTGGTAAATAACCCCCTAAGTCTCTATCTAGGTTCAATGTTTATCAGAGATGTCAATATCAGAGATGCATCAATTTGCAACTGAGTTTTTAGTCATATAACAAAGAAGCAGAATTCATAAATCAAGTTAAAGTGAGTATAAGATGGCCAGACCAGGGATGAGTTTTTTTTTTTTTTTTATAACTTATATTTTTATTATTTTTTACAGAGAAAGAAAGGCAGTATGGAAATATACAGAAAGGAAAAAAAGGAAACAAAGAACAAGATTCGGTTACAGCATATCTCAGCATACAAAGCAGTTATAATAGTACATCATCACAGTCAATAGTAAAGTACAATAAGTACTTTAGTAAAATCCTTTCCAGGCTATGACAATCACTCATCTAAACGTCCTCTAATAGCCATCTGGAGAAAGAGGGGCCCAGATGATTGATATAAACATAGGGCTCTATATAACATGGGGAACGTAATACTCAAAAAACGCATTTTGATATGGAGGGGGGCCAAAATCCCCGTACACCACCCCTCAACACTCCCATAAGAAAGGTTCCCACATAGAATGGTTATAGATGACGCAATTCCCACATAGACCAAATCTTCATATAACGTGTAACATTGTTTTGAATAAAAGCTATACTGTTTTCAAATCTCTGATTGCATTCTATTCTCTGCTCAATTTCCTTTCTAGTGGGTACAGAGTTAGTCTTCCACCTAGAAGCAATCGATATGTGTGGTGCCATTAAAACCTGATTCACTAATATCTGCGTACACTTGGGTAACCCCTCCCATGGTTTCCCCAGTAAAAAAGTTTGTATGTCTAATGGGATTGCAACATGTGTGAGGAACTCTATCAAATTTTTGATCTCTGACCATAGTGGTTGTAAAAGAGGACAATACCAGAAAACAAGTGTTTCAAGATTCCAGGTACTGCACAACCTCTCCAGCATAACCCCCACATATTAGGGAATATTTTATGTAGCCTAGAAGGAGTCAAATACCAGAACATTAGGACTTTATATATGTTCTCTCTTTGCTTAGTACAGGTAATCCCTTTCCAGTCTTCCAGGGGTATATCCATATTCAACGAGGCCTCCCATTTCTGCATGTAAGAATGCTTATAGCCAGTTGCAAAGGGAGATACAATGAGAATTTGATAAATTTCAGAAATAACTCCCTTCTGAGGTAACCCCTTCAGAGCCAAAGATTCAAATGGAGTAACTAGAGAGGTTTGCAACTCTTTGCGGAATGGGTGACCATGGATGAGTTTGACCAGTTTGAATATATTGCAATATATGGATAAACACTTCCTGTTTTGTTCAAAGAGGAGGGCATTTTTAGTAGATTAATGCACAAAATTATTTGTGGAATTACCTGAATACCATAACCTGACAGTTTGGAGAGCCACATGTAGCCCTTTGAATTTTACTGTGCAACTTTATGTGTATCCACCAAGTCTACTGTTCTTGATCCTGGTGAACTGTTGAGTCATAATGCAGGCATGGGTCCAGTGTCCAGGCAATTTAAATACTGCCTGTAGCTCAGGTCTCACTGCCCTTTACTGCTCGCAGTGCTTCATACTGTTGTAATAGGGATGCCTGTAGTGATTTTACACTGTACGGTGAGAATCCAAATTTCAATAGTAAGAAAGAAAGCTGATAATAGGCAAACATCTTCTTCATTTATTTCATTGAGAAGGTAACAAAGTGTATTTTTACTGTAGGTTTTGAATCAATACCATTAACTCTTAATGTAAAGTACAGATGGACAACTGGCTCATATACTTCACCATGTTCAACTATAATATTTATTTTGAGTATAGTTTTTTCCATCTAAATGAATGCTGGTATGTGTTATGCCATGCCTGGTGATGTTAATAAAGCTTGTGTCCTCTTTACACTGAGTTTTAAAAATGAACATAGCACAAGTATTTTTTTTCTATTAAAGTAAGCAAATAACATTTGTCTAAGACAAGAAAGCCCTATTTTTATTCCTAATGATTTCCTAAGTAAACTGATCTGAATCAAATTGCAGAAAATATTATTTCTATAATGCTTCCGTGTTTACCTTTTACACTAAGTGCTTGCATAATAAAACTGCACATGCTACATCATCTGAATGATACAGTCTTAGCCTGGAAATTGCTGGGTTTGCCTAGCGGTGATAAATCTCAGTGATGTGACTACAATAAAAAGGAAAAATAAAATGTATAGCATATTAACTAAAACAAATGGTTACGTATTCAATTTATTTCCAAACAAAAAGTTCAATTTAGCTGCAGTGCAATTACTATTCTAACAGACAAGGCATTTCAGAAGTGTTACTAATTAATTGCTAATAACCTGCTGGGAAAATAACAAAGATGGGCACTAAATTGTAAAACTGGTTATCACGATTGTTGAAGCGAAAATGATTTAGTGATTTTAATCAAAGCAAAACCTAACAACAAGGCATTGGTGTAAATACCAGTATATGCTGTATGTGATGCATCCTTCCCATTAGAAGCATGAATCCGTTCTGTTCAGTTTGTGTGGTTGAAAAAATGAGACACCCCTTATGGGAGACGTTTTAATTAATGATGAGATTAGTCATTGGAGTTTTACAATGTGGAGGATGGAGAGATACAGTCAAGGGCGGCACAACAGTTGTTAAAAAAAACAAAGAAAAAACAGGCATCTAAATAAATCAAAGATCTGTGAAGAAATCCTTTATTTGATAAAATTTTTATGTTGAATTCTATAATACATGGCAAATATAACTTGTAAACTGAAAATATGATCAATAATAGAACCCGCCACCAAATAATTATGCATAGGATGGGCTTACTCTACTTCTTGGCTCACTACCCCCTACATACCCCCAGTTTAAATAACTTGCCAAAGCATGAAGAAGACATTTAAGTACAATACTCAGAATCCTTCTTCTTCAAATAATTTCATTTGGATAGCTGCAACATAAAACCTAGGATTGCTGATGCTATTCCCAACCCAATATGGACCCATGTACAGTTTATAAAATGGGTGTTACATGGTACGTGGTACAAATTTGACTCTTTAGGAATAGAGAATAAAGTACCCTGTCTCTTAAAATATAAGAATATAATAAGATACAAAGGAGTTGTCATGACTTCTAATATCCTCATATTTTGCAGCAGGGGATACTTTATTTATTATAAAACACAAGTTTCAGTGAGTCATGTGATATAAATTACATCACTAAGCAATATATATGTATTTACTTAATGTGTGTCTGTATATTAGTTATATGTATGTTTATGTATTATAACTTACCAATATAGATTGATTGATTGTGTCAATGGAGATGTGAATAGAGATGCTGAATTTGCAAAGTACTGCAATTCTTTGGGTACAAGTGTGTAGGTGCTACATGCAAAGGTAGTCCTGGAATTAGCATCTCCGCAAGGCAGGTGTTATTTCCAGGGTTCCTCTGCATCTATGCACTCTGTACTTTGCACTTTATTCTACAACTGGCTCGAATATGGCTCTAGGTACAGAGTATAGAGGAGAGTGTATATACTAAAGTTTCTTTGTGAATAGCATTTGCATGGATTCAACGTTATGCAGAATAGCTCCCTAGTAATTAAGCTATTGCTTAATTAAACGACAATCATTTTGCTTGAATATGACTATGAAGATTTTCATTCATCCAGGTCATGGTATATCTAGTATAGGTAAATCTAAAAAAACTGGACTTGCTGAGTAATCAATGAAGACCTTTCACTACTCACCCGAGCAGCTTCTTCAGTTCAACTGACTGGTGTGGGAAATAAACTCTTCCACTAATCCAATCACAATGGCAGATTGTAACTCAGAGTTGCAATGTGCCATTGTAAATGGATTAGTGGAAGAGTTTATATGCCAAAAATTTCCCACACCAGTCAGTTGAACTGAAGAAGATCCAAATAATTTACTTTTTTTTTTCGTAATTATTTCTTTTTTTCTCTGTAATTATAAAATAGTGCCTTGAACTTGATCCAAGTTAAAATATAATTAATCCCAATTAAAGGCAAAACAATCCTACTAGGTTTATTTATTTCATGTTTAAATCTTATTTTAGTAGAATTAAGGTATGAAGATCCAAATTACAGAAAGACCCATTATCTGGTAAACCCCAGGTCCCTAGCAGTTGGATAACAGGTCCCATACCTGTATATTATTTTTGAGTGAGACATGCCATGAAAAAAAGAAAAACATTCAAGCTTGATAGAACTACTCTTATGTATATCTTCTTTGTATGGTTTGAAGCCATGCCACACTATATCATCTGACTGATATAGATCAATTGATGAATAACAATATGTGTTGACTTGCTGAACCTTCTCAAAATTTGAAAGTGCAATGTATTACATAAACAAACATATTACAGAAAATCAGAAAAAATCATGTGAAAAAAAGTGTGACTTTTCCAGGATTTATTATGCATCAAATCAAAAAGTCACACAATTAAACTTGATGCACAATTTTGTTTCATTTTTTTCCACATGCTTTTTTCATTCAGATTTATTGGTAAAAGGGGATTCAGGTTTACGGGTTTGAATGATTGCTGATGGAGTTACAGAAGTTCACATTTTATGAAATGTATTAACACTTTCCTGTCTGTAACAGAGGCTGATGAATGGGCAGATTTATCAAAGCCTTTTTGGCTTCTTTTTAAGTGCTCGTTCCTCAAAACTGAATTTACTTTGAGCTTTCAAATTTCTTCTTCCTTGATTATAAGTCTGCTGCTTTATTTTTAAGTTATCATTTTGGAAAGTTAACTTTGCTAGAAAAATATATATGGTATGGGTACACACATGTTTTATTCACAGCAGGGTTTTCAACAAGACAGGACAATTTTCAATATCACACTACATAAGCAAACAAACAAACAAACAAACCAGAACTGATTGGTTAGCTGGTAGTCTGAATCTCTGGAAAGCCTGCTCTTTGAAAATGCCTCAGCTAATATTAGTGCAACACAATCCACTAAATTCAAACATATTTTCTCCTCACTTCTCCCAGATGCACCAGCTTGTTTCCCCATTTCCTGGACAGTGTTCACTCATAGCTCCAGCCCCGTGTGGGTGATTAATTCAGAACCTTTTCAACCAGAAGCCTTGAATTAAATAATATCCTTATAAACATTGCTTAATGATGACATCAGGCTCCTAGGTAATTTGTGTCACATGCAGGACCGCCATCAGAAATCATAGGGCCCCGTACGACAAAATTTCCTGGGTTCCCTGGGCTGCGCCCACCGCAAGCCCCACCTACAGGTCCGCCCTCCCCACCACACAGTAAAAAAACAAAAAAAAATATTGGTGGCTAGGGTTCCCACATGTTAATAAAAAATAAAAAGATAGTGGTGGTCAGGGCCCCCCATAAAAAACTATTGGTGGCTAGGACCCCACACGAGAAAAAAAATTGGTGGCCACCCCCACATCATAAGAAAATTGGTGGCCAGGGCCCCTTAAACGTCCATGCCTTCCCAAAGTCAGCAGCTCTCAGAAAAGATGGGGGGCCCCCTACAACTCTCCCCCCTGTCCCCCCTGATGGCTGCCCTGGTCACATGACTTGTGTCCTTCTAAAGTGTACTTCTTGTTCTCCAGGGATAGTGAATAGTATACCCCCTACACCACTAGAACAGAAAGCACAGTTGCACTCTCTTGACAAATTGCCTGTTTCAAAAAAAAAAGTCTTATAGTGACCATTGGAGACTATATGCTGCCCCTGGTAAAGTGCTACCTGAAGCAAGGTTCTCACCTTGCCTTACGGCTAAAACATCCCTTGTTGCATTTATTAAAACTTCTGACATACCCCTTTCTTGCTTTTTAAACTTTTAAACAGTCCCATGACTGAATTGACCAATACAAAGCTCAAATATTTCAAAGGACAAAGCATCATTGTATTTATTGCATATTTTTAAAAATACACATTGTTCGGGAAGTCATATTTGTCTTGAAAGAAATGTGTCATTTTCTGTAATTTTAAACACTTTCTTTGCCCTTGGGGTATTTTTTGCAAAAATAATCTTTTGGACTGTAAATTACCTGGCAAGGAAAAATAAAGTGATATTATTTCTTCACATAAAAGTTCATGCATAGTGTCACGGTTGGTAGCAATAAAACTTAAATCAAATTTCTTGTCAGTACTTTTTCATAGCTTTCTCAGCTTTATTCCTCCAGTAGACAGCTTAATGAAATTTGACTCTGTAACATGTCCACTTCATTCCTATAGAGTTTATGTCATCTTCTTCACATCAGTAATGATAGATCTGATCCCACAGCCCAACGAATCCCCATTTCATGACAAATGAAATTACTTTTTCTTCTGCCTATTTCAGAGAACATATCAGTTGGCTATTTATTCGTACATTTTAACAATATATTATCAAGTCACCAGCATGCCAGAAATTTGTTCTCATTTTCATGTTTAATAAACGGTAATGTAAAACAAAGGCCAACAAAGTCTATGAATCAAAAATAACTATGGATCAAAACGAATGCATTTTGTTTCAACGCGGAATAACTAACAACTCTTGTTGCAGATTTTTATAGTGAAATACAAGATACCCATTATTAAAAGGTAGCATTTATCTTCCATTTATTGTGCCTTAGACAGAAAAGAATATTTTTTTAATTAGTATAGCACAATACACTGCAGATCTCCAGAAAGGCACTTGCAGAATGGGGTTGGACTGTACAGGTAGGGGATCTACTTCCTCCTAAAATCCTTTCCCCAGAAAGTTCCTAAATAGTAAAAGGCTACTACCCACAGTGTCCTGTATAAATATAAAATAATCAGCATTTGTGACTGATTTTCTTCTTCTCTATAATAATAAAGGGAGCGTTTAGGTAGAAGAGAACAGTTTGCAGGGAGGACATTTCTTCATACCTGCTTCTAATAATATGTAAGGGCTGCTTGCTTTAGATAAGGATATCTACCTAACACATAATAGTTTTTAACATTTTGCTTTAGTTATATATTAAACTCATTCATCAACTGATTGGGATACTGAAAGAACTTCTGAAGTTAAGAAACAACATACAGTGGCGAGAATTTATAGCCTGGTTATACTGTAGCTTGAATGTTTGGAATGGTTTCTGGTTGTGGTTGTGATCACAAACTGAACTTTCACATAACTGATTTACTGGGTATTGGAATGGAACATCTACAATAAGGGAATGAATTCCTGCAAACAGTCGTTCAATGACTGGACACCATTCGACCTGGCTCTATGACCTTGACAATCTGGTATTGAATACAATGAAAATAAATGCTTTACTTCAAATAATATTTAGTTACGTTTTCATTGTGCCATATTCAATTTAGGAGCTTTAACTGGACAGATACAATAGGCCACATGGAAATACAGGTTTAGAATCAGTTATCCAAAGTGCATGGGACCTGTGGTTTGAAATGGAACTTAGCCAGTGTACAAAGTGCAAACAAAGGTAAACTGCAACCATTTTCTTGTACTTTGTGCTCTACTTTGTTGCATCTAATAGCATCTACAGTATATGAAGTTGACTCAGATGACACCCAATCATGCAAATTTATTTTTGACTTAACTGATCATTCAATGATTTAGTTATTGGCACCAAAACAGAGAAAGCATATTATCTTTACTTTCTTTATATAACAGTACATAATGCAATCCATATAGTGAACACAGTTAACCAGAGTTATTACCAGGGGCCAGCGTTTATATAATAGATTGAGGCACAGGTAACAACATACATATATTATGTGCTCTGTTTTCTGTAACTTGATTTATAATATATATTATATATAATATCTATATATATTATGGTTAAAATGAATTACAGTAGAACGTCTCATTTTATATTGCACACAACCTAATAATTAATAGGTGTTGACAAAATGAGTCAATGTCAAAAAAATAAATCTTTTTTAAAAATCCCATGTGCATTAGATATCTTTGGACAGGACTTCCTTTCTTGAAAAATGTATTAATTCCATTCTTCCACTTTAAAGCAGTAGGGGTCCCGTACAAAAGCCATAATTCATGCATAATTGGGCATTCTAGGACTCTTTCCAAATTTTTTGACAGTCATGATCTTTCATGAACACATCTGCTGAACAAAATACTTGGAACCATTACTTTAGAAAAATAAATCAAATAATATACTGTATTTAGTGAATAAAATATGAGTAAGATCTTATATTCCCCAAAATTTAAAGGGCAATTTTTGCAATGTATTTTCAGAAAATATAATATTCATAATACTGTATTTTTGAAATATAAATGGAACATGGCAAACACCTGGGACGGAAGTTGTACAGAAGTGAGCAGGCTCCCTTTAAGTTGTCTTTTTTGCATGTGCTAATATGTTGAATATGCAGAAATTATCTAGTTAGGCTGGAATCAGGAAATAGGACTGCTGGCACAAATCTGACTCTTCCATTAAATAGGAGAGCCAAACTAGTCCTGATCTTCAACAATGCCCTTTTGGGGCCCCAACCTTCTGCCGCGGTGTTAGCTGGGGACCTACTAACTTCTGAGTTCAGATAAATCAATAGTGAGGTACAGCCAAGGATCAGGCAATATACAGACAAAAAAACAGGCAATTTTAAAATTTATTTATTCTCAATGTAAAACACTGAAGTAATGTTTTTCCACTTGTTAAAAAGCTATTTGCAGCAAAAGAGCTAATATGCCCCTATATGTTTTAACTTATTCAATTGCTGAGATCATGTCCGGAATGTCCGTTTAAAAAGCCTTTGGCTGCATGTAATACCTATGACTACATATCGGAAGATATGAAACGTGCCAGGGAATGGATGCTTTTAATATGCTGAAATAAACATTTACTTCTTTTAATCGAAACGAAAAGGAAAGCCTTCCCCATTTGCTAACATTGATGCTCGGTAGGTTTTAGGTGGCGAAGTAGGTGGCCGAAGTTTTTTTTAGAGACTTCGACTATCGAATGGTCAAATAGTCGAACGATTTTTAGTTCGAAACTTCGATTCGAAGTCAAAGTCATAGTCTAGGTCAAAGTAGCCAATTCGATGGTCGAAATAGCCAAAAAAAGACTTCAAAATTGGAAGTATTTTTTTATTCTATTCCTTCACTCAAGCTAAGTAAATGTGCCCCTACGTGTTTTTATTACATCATACTTTATTACCATTAATGGGTTGTTTTACTCTTATTGCAAAGTTTTAATGATGCTATATATGTAAATACAGGTGTTTCTGTGAGCACACTTCATCATAGAACACTACAGACTCATCCTTAATGCAAAGAATTTTCAAAATGTATTATTGAGAATTTGTGTATTATTGTGTATTATTTGTGTATTCGATAATTGAGTTTGAAAAATTTTGAAATCGAATTTTAAAAATTAGATTGTCCAATTATTCTATTCAAATTTGACTATTCAAATTTGAAACTGAACAATTCAAAATGTATCGATATTCTCTTGAATTATTTTTCTAAATAATTTTTTCCCTATTTTGACCTGCCGAGTTCCATGTCCCACTTCGAAAATTCAAACATTCAAATTTTTCAAATTTGAATATTCAATTTAGCCTATCTAACGTTAGGGTTCAGTAAATGGTCAAAGGCTCCATGGAATGCTGGGAAACATTGGATTATCAATAAAAAACTTCACCTGATGCTAAATTACTTCAAAATAGAGTGTTGCACAGGCTCATTTTCTCACCCTCAACTCAGGCAGAGTGGATTAGATTAAAGCAGGAGTTTTTCCTAATTGGCCAATTTCCTAATTACCTAGGAGTCGTTGATTGTACACATGTTTTGTTCACACACACACACCTCGCCATCAACAGGAGCACTATTATAATCGTAAGGGTTCCCATTACAACAATGTGCAGGTGGTGTGTGATTCCCACATGTGCGTCATAAGTCTGAGATCTTTTTTTTTCGTGGAAGTGTCCAGGATGCCACTATCTTGCCTCACTCAGCTCTCCATCACCTCTTCACCCAATGACAAATGCAAGAGGGCTGGCTTGTGGGTAAGTTATATGTTACATTTTCTACAAAGATATTTTAAATATTCCTTTAAAGGGATATGTATGTATTTTGGCAAGATTATTGACTAGACACAGTCTTGCTACAATAAATTCACTATGCATCTTGGGACTTGTCGATAACTACTACTCTCTACTACTAACTACTCTCGATAGGAATAAGGAAGGGAGAGGGCATGTCTCCTACCAAGTCGGTGATGAAATTGTGCTTATGATGCCTCTCAGTCACTGGGGTGCTCTGCTTTCTTCCCCACGAAGGTTTCAGACCCCATCATTGTCTTTGCCATGTTGCAGTGCAGCATGGCCTCACACCATATATTGATGATGATCTGGAATCCCAGATTGAGGGGTATGTTTGGAGATGGAGGGGTAACCAACCACAGAGAAGACGAGTGCATGAGAGGCTCATCAACTCACACTTTAGTTGTAAGTTTACCAAACCACAGAAATAGTTACTTTCTAGCATCAAGGGTTTGCAAGGCCAAAGAAGGCCACATTTTATGAGCCCTTATTCCAATTTTTGTGCTTGTTTTTCTTCACAATATTTTCACTTACCTTTCTGCTGGAAATGTTGTAATTTGCTTACCCTTTGAACCTATTAGTCCCACATTGTAATAGTGTTTAGTAACTAATCTAATGATCATAAGGTAGAGTCTTTGTAGGAGCCTTCATCTATATCAACTCAACAATGACTGTGAAATCCACTAATCCCTAGGTCTGTTCTTTGGCCTTAATATGTTGGGCTTCTCATGGGGGTTATATGTCAGTTAAGGAGGCCTTTGCTCCTATATAATCCTTCTCCATTAACATGTGTTATATGATTGATGTGAAATGACTGTTTTGAATGGATATATGGAAAATAAACACACGTTTTGTTTTATTTTGTTATATATGAAGAGCCTCCTGAAAAACGGTATTAAAAAAAAGAATCATATATAAATTGCAAGTGTACTTGGCTTGTAGCCTGGTGTAGAGAACCCCCTACATGCTACAAAACTATTATATTTCTCATTCCAAATACTAACTCAAATGGAATGACAGAGCAAGGGAGATGGAATGGTTAAACTTCAATCTGGAATGGCAGAGCAAGGGAGATGCAAGGGAGTTAAACTTAAATACAGGACACAAAGGCATTATTTGCATGTGTTGTGTGACAATATTTAGGCAAAGGAGTGAAATGCTAAAGGGGAAATGATACATTTATCCAAATAATGGGGATGTGGAGAAAAGGAGTAAGAAAAGATCATTTTTGTAAAGTGTACTTACTTCTCCAATCTGTGTCACAATGTTTTCCTTCCAACTCTTTACAGACCACTTTGCACATTGTGTCCAGAAGCTGGCGCTCCTTGGGTTTCAGCCTGAGTGGAGGGACATGCTCTCTGATGGTCTTCTGAGTTTTAGCTCTCCTGGCAAAGATCCATCTCTTCAGGTCACTGAAGCACTTGTACACAGTCTGCCGATCCATGTATACATCACTTACAGCATTTACTTTGTCTGTTACCTGCTGCCAGATTTGTTGTCATCTGGCAGCATTTATGCAATGAGACTGACTCCCAAACAGCACATCCCATCGCGTTAACACTTCATCCACCAGTGCTCGGTTCTCATCACTGGAAAAGTGGTGGCCCAGTTTGGTGCGGGGGCCCTCATCGCCTTCATCCTCCTTCTCCTCTCTCCTACTTTCCGACCTACTGGGTGCCTCCTCCTCCTCACTTTCATGTGCCAGCCTCCGTGCCCTTTGGGACCTGGTCCCCCTCCGACTTTTCTTCAGTGCCCTGCGGGACACCCTCCATGCCCTGGAGGAAATGCTCACTCGATGCTTCCTCCTCCTCACTTTCATGTGCCAGCCTCCGTGCCTTTTTGGACCTGGCCCCCCTCCGAATTTTCTTCAGTGCCCTGGGGGACACCCTCCATGCCCTGGGGTACTCTCTCCCTGCCCTGTGGGGACCCCTGCCCTCCTCCTCCTCCCCCTGTGTGCCTTGGAGGATTCCCTCCCTACCCTGGGGACAACCTACCTGCCCTGGGGGACTCCCTCCCTACCCTAATCCCCCTTCTATGGGACCTCCTATGACCCCTGCATGACCCACTATCTCCCCTGCCCTCCTCACCCTGCTATGGAACCCCTACCCCCCCGTGGCCTCCCCCCTGCTCTGGGGCCCTATCTCATCTGCCCACCCCCCAGAATACTCAAGACCTGATGCTTTCTGAATAATGGATCTTTCCATAATTTGGACCATCAAGCCTTACATCTACTAGAAAATCATGTAAATATTAAACCCAATAGGCTGGTTCTGCTATCAATAAGGATTAATTATATCTTACAAGACTCGACAGACAGACAGCACTTCTGGAATAGGTTTATTGGGGTTGCTGCTGTAAAGGTTTTTACAGCAGCAACGCCAATAAACCTATTCCAGAAGTGCCGTTTGTCTGTCGAGTCTTGTAAACGTTCACAGTGGGGACACTGTTTGACTAAGCACCTGGTTGCAGGAAAATTCGGTGAGCAGTAGCGGTCCTTCTTTGTTCTCTATCTACTTAATTATATCTTAGTTTGGATCAAGTACAAATTACTGTTTTACTGTTACTGAGATAAAGGAAATCATTTTTTAAAACTTTAAATTATTTGGATAAAATGGGAGATAGCCTTTCTGTAATTTGAAGCTTTCTGGATAATGGGTTCCTGAATAATGGATCCCATACCTGTACAATATAATTACTCAAGGCATTTCACTAATGTCTTAAAAAATGTAAATAGTAAATAGAATGTGCCAATATACAAATATACTGCCTATAATGCAGATTTTTTTCTCTAAAAACAAAAGATGTCAATTCAAGTTTCTTGTTAGCAGAATAAACCCATTGAAACCTTGTTTTTTGGTGTATTTGTTGATTCATTTAATTCAAAGTAACTTTTATTGTATTTTGTTGATAAATCTCATGTTTTAGTGAAAGCTGATATATAATATACAGTATATGATGTTAATACTGAATCAATTCAAAATAGAAGCAATGCTAAGAAAGAATGGGATAATCCAACTTTTATTTCTGGAAAAGATAAATAGCCAGGAAAGAGTTGAAAACATTGGTGGAAATTAAGGGGTAACCAACAGCCATCCTTAAAATAACTATATTTTGATAGATACAGCAGTTTTGCATACGTCAAAGAAATGTAACCTCTGTCAGTTAACCTTTTGTATTGATCCAGATGAAGACAAGCAAAAGCCCTTTAGAATACATTTTCAATAATAATTTAACAGAAAAAAACAAGCATGAACACCTTCTTGCCTCCACCTATATTATTTGATTTTCATTCAGGATCAATAGCTAGCTAATGCTATGCACAATTAATATCAGCCTACAAAAAACCTGTGTGTTTTGTATGTATGTACATTTTTTTCACAATGGTTTGCGCAAAACAAAACAGTATTGCTAAAATCAAGTGAAGGGCGATTCCTCCCATTTTGTTTTGCCGAATAATTTGCGAATTTCCCGCAAAATGGTGAAAAAATTGGCAAAACTCAAAAATTTAAGCCCGCGTCAATTCGACGCTGGCATTAAAGTCAATGGGTGTCCAAATAGTGTTGACGCGTGACAATTTTGATGCAAGTGACTTTTCAGATACGCGTCCAAAAATTTTTGATGCCGGCAAATTTGCGCAGGAGTTTCGCAAATTTATTTGCCAGTGGCAAAATTCGGAAATTTGCCACAAATTTATGCCAGGCAAATTTATTCGCCCATCACTACTAAAATCCACTGTAAAGCACTGCATCCAGAAGTTGTGCAATATAAATAAAACTATACATACACTGTCTGTCTGTAGATGAACAAACAATAACTTATATGATCATATTTGCTTGTCCCTATAACTATTGCTTGCACAGGTATGGAAGCTGCTATCCGGAAAACCGGATGACAGATTCCAAACTTAAATGTTTATTGTTATAATACTATTACTAATTGCAAAGTATTAGAAGAATATGAAATAAAATGTGAACATGTGAAAATTAGAAGCTACAATTAATAATAATAATAATAATAATAATATAAAGAATAAAAAAATCCTAACAAAAGCTACAGTTGTAAATGTAATTATATGTTATATAATGTAAAGTCAGAGAAACTTAATTTGCAACTTTACTACTAATGTGTGATAGACAAGTTAGCTCTAGGCAGACCAGTAAATGTATCATATCAGTTATCAATATATCGCAATGTACCGCCCTCCCTCCTGATACCAGAGAGAGAAAGAAAATATGAACATGCGCACCAGCACCTTTTATCTCCTTCTCACTCAACTCTGATGGGGCGGGTCAGCCAGGGGAATGGGTCTGGGGAGCACATGAGGGCCAGGGCCCACAAGTTTTTTTTTATCCAATAATTCAAAGTTTGAAGAATTATTTAATTTTTCTCTAATAATAAAACAGTACCTTGCACTTGATGGTAATCCATATTGGCAGCAAAACAATACAATAAAGGTTTATTTAATGTTTATATGTTTTAAAGAAGACATAAGGTATGGTGATCGAAAATTATAGAAAAACCCCAAGGCCCAAGCTTTCCAGATAACAGATCTAATAGATCTAGTGCTACTGCAAGAGTTATCACTACTTCTATAATAGAGGCAATGCTGTGGTGTCCAACACTTTTGAAACCATGGACAGGAAGTATGCCCTAAACTTCATTTTCACATGATATAACCTTTCCTCTAGTTTAGTTTTGTAGCTTTTGTTTAGAATACTGTTGTAAAAACCTGTCCATCAGATTATCACCATTTTTTTATTTGAGCACACTAATGTCTTGCACTAGAAATAACACCATAAAAATCAACAAAAACACTTTACCAAACCATGGTCTAACTTTAACTCTAACTTTTTTTTAGCTCACATATTGTATATTTTAGCAGTAATGGGCGAATTTGTGCTGCTTCACCAAAAAATTTGCGTATTTCCACCGAAATTTGCGAAACACCGAATTTTTTCAAAATCAATGCCAGCAAAAATTCTGTCGTCATAATTGTCACCGGCATCAAAAAAGATTTTCATGGCAATTTCTGAATTTATTCACTGGCATCAAAATGCAGAAATTTGCTGCGAATTCGCGCCTGGTGAAAAAATGTGCCCATCACTACATTTTAGTTTATTGTAATAATATGCTATGTAAGCTGTATTGCAAGATTTACCAAAATCAGTTGCCAAAATAATCATCTATATGTACTACATATACTGTGACTACCTTGTGACCATTAATGTGGGAAAGAATGATACATCTAAATATATAGTTAGTAATTATTAACAATTACTATAAAATGAAAATAATTGTCCACGTGACCACTTGCCATATTTATACGTTGATAATAAATTACTTACTTATATTATTATATATATACTGTATATTGTGACAGTGTGTTTAGAAAACTGTCATCTGTCAGGCATGAAAATGTATAGAGAAGCATGCATTTAAGCTGTATAATATGGGCTGAAGGGGGATGCCTAGTTCAGACAGGGTTACTATTCCCTCCCAGCCATGTAGTTAGGTTGCAGCTAAGAACAGAACTGCTACTGCAGGTAAAAGGTCTCTTCCCTGGATATCTGGAGGATACAGGTCTCTCCTGTGTGTTTGGAGGAGAGAAATTGTGCTTGTTGTTCCTAGAGTGTGAGAGGAAGACTGTGAGAGGACCATGGGGCCCGTAGAGACTTAGACACAGTGAGTGTCCCACATAGAGAGACAGAGTGCCTGAGCTTGAGAGAGAAAGCAAGGGACCTGTGACTGCTCATGAAGTGAGGCTGAGTCTTGGAAGTAGGCTATGTGGCCTAACTGATAGATAGAAGTGATCTCTGAACTGTAAGTAACAGGGTATTACCCTGGTGGTGGTCCAGAGTCTGGGTAGTGAGGAAGACTACAATCTCATGTGTGAGATTCTGCTACATTTTTGACACCATGTTGCCATATGATGACAAACACCCTGTTGATATGTTTTTCTTGATGAATAATTAAAGGCAAAGTCTTGTTTTTCTGCATTTTTTGTGTGTCCATGTCACTTCTACACACAGGAAACATGCTTGCCTAAGCTTATCTTCGCGATATATATATATATATATATATATATATATATATATATATATATATATATATATATACATTTATTTGTTTATTTATTAATGTTGTCTTTTGTACTAGCTATAGTCCATATGGTTCCAGCTTACTTATTGCAGAAACTGGAGCTGACCTAGATTGGTACCAAAAGAATATAAACACAGACATTATCAACATTTATCAACACTGGGCACATATATTTCTGGGCAGTAACCCCTAGCAACCATACAAAGATTTGTTTTCATTTTACGATCTGTAGCCAGCTGAACAAAAAACTAGTCACTGACTGCTCACTATGGGTTCCTGCCCAGGTCAAAAATTGCACAGGGTTTATAAATGAGCCTTAGCTTACACGTTTGTAAATATGCTAGCTTTCCCAAAAAACTAGGCACATTGCACTATCTTAACCATGGGTGTTGTATTAAGTGTGTTGCTAAAATTTGCAGTGTTAATTATTCCTTCCTTGCCGAGGTACAGTATCTGCTTTCCAGAAATAGAAATAGTTCTGGGTCGTTATGTACATATACACATGTATGTATTAATCAATGTATTATGTATTGCACTTTTATAGAAAGAGTTTTTTTACTTATTTTATGATGTAAATAAGTAAAGTGGGCTTGTTGCAAAATCATCTTACTCTTTATGCCCAGCGTTTGTAGTTTTAACTTCATAATGTTCTTACCATTGCTTAACTTCATATTATTTTATGTATGTTGACATTATAAAATTAAAATCAAATATTTTGCATGTTGTAGCATTTTAATGATATAGCTTTATATCTATTTAGTACTTATATGCAATTACCCAGATAAATGTGTATGTTTCATAGTTTTACTGCTATATTTGAAGTTATAAAGTTGCAAACAATAATAGCTTCCGAGTGCTGTTAGAACTGTGTAGTGACAGTACCCACATCATAATATGAGGCAGCATTGCATGATGCACATCATCTCATCCCCACTATAGAAGAATACTAAGCTTTGTCTAAATATAGTCCCACTGTATAACAAATATAATTTTTTTGATGGAAGAGTATTAAAACCAAGCAAAAGCACCTACATTATTAAACCTGCACTATTTTCTGATATGAGATAATGCCTTAAATAAGGGAATATGCCCTTGAAGAAGTACGTATCTGAAGATTAGAGGTATAACTCCAGTGAATGTGTGGGAAAACTAAAATATGGTAATAACCTGAGCAACGATGTTCAGTTTAAATCAACATCTGATAAAACAGGCAGCCAGAAATGTAAAACGACTTTAAAAATAAGGATATGTGAGAACAATGTAATTTATCCCATATAAACACCGTTAGTTAAGGTTTGGTATAGAATAATTCCAGATTTAATACTTACTAACTTACTGTATGTAATTAGGCACTGCTAACTTGTTAAATCAGACATTCTGTAAATCAGACACATAGGGGCACATTTACTTAGTTCGAGTGAAGGAATAGAGGAAAAAAAGTTCAAATTTAGAATGGTCAAATATGGCTACTTTGACCATGGAATGGGCTACTTCGACCTTCGACTTCAAATCGAATGATTCAAACTAAAAATTGTTCGACTATTCGACCATTCGATAGTCAAAGTATTGTCTCTTTAAAAATTTCTGCGACCCCCTAGTTCGCCACCTAAAACCTACCGAGGCCAATGTTAGCCTATGGGGAAGGTCCCCATAGGATTCCTAACAATTTCCTGATCGAAGGAATATCCTTAATTAATATCCTTCCAATCGTTTGATTCTAAGGATTTAATCGTTCGATTATTCCTTTGATCGTTCGTAGGAATCGTTTGTAGGAATAGCAGTAAATCCTTCGACTTCGATATTCGAAGTCGAAGGATTTTACTTCGACGGTCGAATATCGAGGGTTAATTAACCCTCGATATTCTACCCTAGGTAAATGTGCCCCATAAATTTCCACTATGATGATACATAAAGATGATACATAAAAATCTGAATTTGCAAGAGTGTGGGGCTCATTTATAAACTTTGCATATGGCAGAATTATTTGCACAGTGAAAATATGTGCCCTGCATCTGGTTATATTTATAAAGCTTAATAAGAGTATGCAAACAGATTTGCGAATTTGTTTTTCACACTGTGAATGTCTATAAGAACTTTTTAAATATGGCAAAAATCGAAAATTGGTAATATTTATGCACACATGCTGCGTTTGAATTACGCCACAACACGTAAATCAGTTTCACAAATTTAAAATTTACGTTACTGTCAATGCTATTTTCACACACGACAACCTCACAAAGTGCCTGTACTCACGCACAGACACGTCTCATTTGTGAGTCATTTTAGTCACACTGCGAATTTGCAAAAACTGGAAAGATGGGCACAGCAGTGCAGTATTTTAGCGTTCAGGAAAAAGCATGGGCAAAACATCCATTTGCGAATAAATATGCACTGCGCAAACTTTATAAATGTGCTTTGTGTTTTGAAGCAGTGTGCGCAATTGTACTGAACACAGCTCTTTGTGTAGTGGCAATGTTATTGGAATTATTGGAAAAAACATAGTGAATTGTTTATGAAAGCTGCAGTTTGGGCCCAACACCTGATAAGTAAATGTTCACAAACAGGTCCATAAAAAAAGTACTTAACATTAACCAACCCACAAAGCAGGGTCTAGATATGGGGTAAAACAGGTTTAATATTTAGTATTTTAACAGTGTTTCTGAGGTAAACAAATGTTGGCATTTTTACTTTCCATTTTAAGGAGCATATGACTAATAAAAATATACATTTAAGATAGAAGGGGATATATAAACATTTTCTAGGTGACTAATGTAACTTCCAGATGGCACAGTTCATTTTCCCCTGTGCATCTGTATTTATTAAGTGCTAATACATATGAGAAACATCCTCTTAAGAAGGCATACTAGTAAGGGATATGATTTTCAGAAAGCTCCAAAATACTGGAATGCCATAGCCCTATTTATAGATTTTATATTGTCTTTTAATAATAAAACCGTTTTTATTAGATGTTTTTTTTAATGTTTAAAATGTTTTTATAATCAAATAATGCTCTGTATTGCAGACAGACCCCTAATAGACCCTTGAGCAAATGCATTCCATGTAATAGATCTCATTCCCATACCAAAACATCAAAAAATAGCTAAATTACTTTAATGGAACACTAAAAACAAAAGGTTGCTAGTATTTATTTATAGCCTGATAAACTAGGGAACAAAGGCAATGGGAGACTGCTGCTTAGCAATGCCATGTATAGTATTTTAATTTAAGCATTCACCTAGTAAAAGTGCAATCTCTTATTAAAAGAAATCACAATTCAAACACTTGTGTTTAGTACAATTGCTTTAGTTGGCTCATGATGTAGAAAATAGCAAGGGCAGACTTGAAAATGGTGAAGAAACTGCTGTGCAGTTGACAAAAGTTAAGTGAGTACTTTAGAGAATCATTCATCATAGCTGCCAGAAGATGACATACCCTTGAAAGAAAAGAAGCCTAGCAATTTAGCGTTATGTGTAAAAATCCAAGGTGAGACTTTATCTTCTTTTAAAGGTATAAAAGGACAGCTAACCTTTCTACATTCCTCTCTGTTGTCACTTTATGTTAATTGTTTAAAACAACTTTGTTTTGAATAAAATATTCTATTTTCATAAATAATTCTAAATCAAATATTTGATAGAGTAAACTTACTTCTCCTCCCCCCACCTCATGGCCCTCCATCTATCACTGACACTGTGCGTCAACCCGACTAACCAGTGATGTAATCAGACAGTTTCGCTAAAAGGGACAAATGCTATTGGCTAGTACCTAGGAGATCAGCCATGGGGATTGCTGGGAAGTGGAAAGATCCTGGGAGGACCTTATTACATTACACAGATCATTTTTTTTAGTTTAATAGGAATACAAAAATTATACAGCAATCTTAGTATACTCAAAAAAGGATTTTAGAATCAGTTCTAGAACTGGGTTATAAGAAAGTAGCATGACACATGTATGCTTTGTATGCCCATTTAAGAGAATGCGGGTTGGCTAAATAGTTTGGATATGTACAAATGCAGATATCTGACATGTAACTATGTCAAGAGAAGAAGACTTTTCCATTTTATGTGACTGACAGAGAACACATAAGGGGGCCCATTCACTAAACCTCAATTTTTTTCTGGTCAAGGATTTTAGGGGAAAAACTTGACTTTTTCGTGAATAAAAAACCTCAAATTTTTTGACATTTATCATACCCCAAAGCTGTTAAAAATCCAAATCCATAAATACGACATCTCAAACCTGTCAAGGTCATGTAGAAGTCAATGGCAGATGTCCCTGAAGTTGTTTCTTGACTAGATAATCCAAAAAATTCAAGCTTTTTGTCGATAATCTGAAAAAGTTGAGTTTTCAAAGCGAAAACTTGCTAAAATTGAGTTTTCTGAGTGTCAATCGCACAGTACGTCATTCGATTTTATCGTGACAGTTTGTCACTTCGATTTTGTATACAAAAATTAATGATAAATGAGTTAAAATCATGTAAGGGAGTTAGGTCGACTTTGTTTTCAGAAAAAATCAGATACATTTGAGTTTTAGTAGATCAGCCCCTAGGTGATGTATCAATTACAACACATCTTTTGTTGTTTAGTTGTTTACTTGCTGAAATATAGAGTATATTATGTGCAATATGCCGTCCAAGTGTTACGTCCTTTAAAGAGCAGAATCCGTGAACATGTCCTAGTTATTTAGAAAAGGACCTGTATTCAAATGCTGCTAAACATATTTTTGAACGTAATGGATATGGGGAATGGGGATGTAGCAAAATTAGCAGTAACTGATATTGACAGTTGCGGGGGAGTGAGAAGCAGGGATTTAGAATCAAAGTCTGTAAAATGGATTTTCATTCTCCAGCCCTGAAAAGCTACTGGATTGAATTATCATTTTGATGTCACTTGCTATTTTACACATTGTTTAAAATAATATTATTTACATTTTAGTATACATAAGCCCAGACAGTCCCTTGAAACAGCAGATGCCTTATCTCATGCTTCAGTATTGCCTTGGGCAATTTTAAATATTGTTTTGTATTTCTGTATCTTTAGCTTAGTTTTTTTTTTTGTATCTAAAGTTTATTATATTGAGGTTTATATTTTTATTTTTCTCTGATGAATATCAGCTTCTAGCAATTGCTGGAAATATAGGCAAACATTGTGTACATAAAATAACACCAGTGTAATGTGCACAATTTAATGTGGCTGTTTATGAGCACTCATATTGTCCTTGAACACTATTGAAATGCTATTTTAATATTGTTGTAATCTGTACATGGTGGTTGTGTGTTGCTTAAAACTGGAAACAGGGACAAATGCAGAAAAATGGACTGCTTGTGCTTTAATGTGAATTCACTCACAATAAAGCATATTTAAGCAGTTAGTGAAAACTGAAATGAAAATTGTTCAAAAGTTCAATCACATATAATAATAGTAAAATATAGTGTTCTTGTGTGAGTGTACATTGCAAGTACTGTAGTTGAAATTTCTATATATGCGCATCTTACATATCATTAAAGGGATACTGTCATGGGAAAAAAAAAATTCAAAATGAATCAGTTAATAGTGCTGCTCCAGCAGAATTCTGCACTGAAATCCATTTCTCAAAAGAGCAAACAGATTTTTTTATATTCAATTTTGAAATCTGACATGGGGCTAGACATATTGTCTATTTCCCAGCTGCCCCAAGTCATGTGACTTGTGCTCTGATAAACTTCAATCACTCTTTACTGCTGTACTGCAAGTTGGAGTGATATCACCCCCTCCCTTCCCCCCCCCCCAGCAGCCAAACAAAAGAACAATGGGAAGGTAACCAGATAGCAGCTCCCTAACACAAGATAATAGCTGCCTGGTAGATCTAAGAACACCACTCAATAGTAAAAACCCATGTCTCACTGATATACATTCAGTTACATTGAAAAAACAGCAGCCTGCCAGAAAGCATTTCTCTCCTAAAGTGCAGGGACAAGTAACATGACCAGGGGCAGCTGGGAAATTGACAAAATGTCTAGCCCCATGTCAGATTTCAAAATTGAATATAAAAAAATCTGTTTGCTCTTTTGAGAAATGGATTTCTGCTGGAGTAGCTCTATTAACTGATGCGTTTTGAAAAAAACATGTTTTCCGATGACAGGATACCTTTAATTATTAATCTTATTCCAAGATTCATCAGGAATAGAAAAGAGCAGGGAAATATTATAGCTAAAATTGAAGGGGCAATAATCATTGTACCAACTGGCAATTAAATACCTGTTTTATCTGGCAAGGTAGAGAATATAAATCCAATATGGGTTTACTGTAACTGTGACAAAAGATCTAATTGCCATGTTTTTTTCTTTCTTTTCAAGCACATTTAGAATACTGACATACCCTCATAATTTGATAAAGCACCCTTTGTCATGAAACACTTCAGGATGAATACAATTTGCATCTTAGGTGAGTCTTCATTTTGCGGTAATGTGTATTTATTTAGTCTGCCTGTTCTTAATACGTCTTATTTACCTTTTTGTTTTTTTTTTCTCTCACTATCCATTATACATAGAACACTTCTATACTAGCCTTCTACCCACTTTTTTCCCTTTGTTTCTCCTCTTAGGGGGAGATTTATCAAGGGTCAAAGTGAATTCGAAATTCGAAGTAATTTTTTGGATACTTCAACCTTTGAATAGGATACTACGACTTTGGCTTCGAATTCGATTCAAAGTAAAATAGTTCAAATATTCGACCATTCGATAATCAAAGTACTGTCTCTTAAAAAACCTTATACTTCAATACTTCGCCAAATTAAACCTGCCGAAGTTAGCCTATGGGGACCTTCTAGAGCAGTTTACTAAGTTTTTGGAAGTCAAAGTAAAATTGTTCGAACGATCGCTGAAATCCTTCGAAACTTTCGAAGGATTTAATCATTCAATTGAACGATTTTACTTTGACCGCAGGGTACCCAAATTCGCTGAAAAAATGTCAAATTCGATATTCGAATTTGAAGTATTTTAATTTGATGGTCGAATTTCGAAGTATTTTTATCTTCGAAAATTCGTCCCTTGATAAATCTGCCCCTTAATCTCGAATCTATAGATTTGAAACAAAGCCCCTATAAAATGGGCATGGTGCATGTATAATCAGTCATTTGTTCAGTTATGCATTTCATGTCTGCAGAAAAGCCAGTACATTTAGCAGTCTGCACCAGAGCTGATTAGTTCATCAATCAGTTTACGAGTAGTATACAGGTATGTTGTGAAACTGACGGCTGCAGGAAGAGGATGATGTTGCCTGATCCAATTTGCAATGCAGATTAGTAATGGCTTAAACACTGACCTTTTACTATTTGAATTAAATGTTACACTTGACAGATGTAACCTCACTTCCTATTCAGTATATTGTTTATCAATCCCTATGCTAAACTGACCGACAGCTGCCCAGAGAAGATTGGTCATGTACTCTGCCTCTGCACAAATGAGACATTTTTTAAAGTATGGACTTTTTAGGACGTCTGGGTTATAACATGAAATTCAAAAGAATTCTAGCCTAATTCTTTATTGAGCTCTTCACTCTTTTAAATACTAACTAATATTGTTATATGCATTATCAGCTAGCTAAAAATAATCAAATAATAATAGAGTAAACATTGTGGTATGCTAGGATAATAGGATTCTGACAGAGCTAATGCCTTCTGGCAACTTTTCTACTCAATTCTATAAAATTGTGCAGTGTTAAATGAAGCACTGCCAACCTCAGGCTTGCTCAGTCAGAATATTTGCCTACAGAACAACCTACTGATATGACAAGTGAAAACACAGTGATGAGTCTTAGAATATCCTGCTACCTGGAGGCATGAGTTCTGCATATTGAACTGGGCAGGTTAATGCTTTATTCTGTGAAACAAAATACAAATAACAAATATTATCTGTGTGTGGCATTGTGTCTGCTGGAAAAATCATGAAAGCTTTATTTGGGAGGGCATTTTGACTTCATTAAGAAATGATTACCTTAAGGTGATCAAAGCAATCAATATTTATGCTGACTTTTGGACAGTCTTTATGGATTCCTGTTTTCAAAGAGGGAAAGTAGCTTTTAAACAAGATAATGAGTAGCAAAGTTTCTTAATATTTTAAATATGCGATTTGCGCTTAATATAGAGCATATTTTTTATGTGTGAAATACAAGGTTTATCAATGATGATAATAGTTGCTTGTACATTTCCACACAGATTTCTTATTAACCTTTATATACGGTAAAACTCTGTACATACATTCAACATGCTCTGTTTTACAGAATAGACTGCACTGACAAACGACATATATAGACTGCACAGTAGTGCAGTTTTTATGATTACTTCTTCACACTGAATATACTATGTGTACTTCCAATTTGTATGACTTTTCTTTTGTATATGTATCTTCCCACTTTCCACATACAGTTCATACTGATAGGGCCTCTGATGCATGGTAAAGGGAAGTTAGTATGCATCACTGGAGAAGTGTCACGAATGCCGTCCGGAGCAGTTCCAGGAGCTCCGGGTGGCGCCTCTATCCCTTCCGGCGTCGCTCCCAAAATGGCGGCGCCCATGGCCGCCACGTGGGTAGCGGTGCCGGCACAAACACGCCAGCGCATCGACGCCAGCGTCAGGACGTCGGTGACGTCACTATGGCGCCAAATTCAAACATAAAAACGCTACCCAGACGCCAGAATGGCGCCCAAGTATAGGAAACATTGCCTATGTGTATTCTGAGTTCCCTGACATTTGATATTGCTGTATTCTTGTTCCTGATTGTTATCCTGACCCTTTGCCTGGACTTTGGACTTCGCTGTTATCTGCCTGCCCGTGAAACTCTTGCCTGGATTCTTACTACTCCTTTGTTTAACCCTTTGGACACCGCAACCTTGCTCCCTCAAGAGGGCTTCCTCCTCGATCCTGGCTTCCTCCCTGGAGGGAGCTCCCGGCTCCCTGACAAGAAGGGACTGAAGGAGAATGATAATTAAAAGTTTTACTATGCCATGAACAGAAGTGCAAGACACTTTTCTCAGGGTCTGACTGCGCTGTGCACCTTGCAGCAAATAAAAAAACTGGTCCGAGGTGCAAAGTGCAGGAGCACATAGCAGCCCTGCACTTATAGCCTGCCAATAGGGCAAGTGGTAAGTGCAAGGTCCATGTTGAGTATCTGAATGATGCCTAACACCTGCCCCCTCCTGCTCCTAATGAATACAGCATTGCCAAATTCAAAAGCACTGTATTCATGTGCCACAGGTCTCTGTGTGTGTGCAGTTTGATGTTTAGATTTTCTGTCACTGGGAATCTGCCAAGAGCCAATTGCTAAATCCAATCTATGAACTATATGAAGTTGCCATTTTTTATTACAGATGTCTAGGGAACCTTAATGAAGACAAGGGAGTTAATATGATGCCCTACACATGAGCCCACAGTAAAATGAATGTTCCATATGTTATAAAAATGTCTGGAGAAAACTGGTTACCCAAAAAAAGTTAAAGTTAGGACTTTTGCAGACAATTCCACTTCAAAAAAGGAAAAGTTGCCAGCATTTTTGGAACTTAAATGTATTTTTAGAATACAGAATATGATGTAAGTGACAGAAGATTGAGGAAGATCTAGCTTCAAGTCAACTCTGGCGGAAAAGGTAACGTTCAGTAAAATCCAAACTTTACTGAATTTGCTGAGTACCGACCTTTCGGTAGAGTGCAAACGAATGCTAGTGACGGTCTCTTTCACTAGCGATTGGCGCCTGTGCCTGTTAGTGAATTGTCGATGTCCCTGTGAGTGGCAACACTAACAAATTGTCGCTAGCGTTAGCCATTTCACCCTTTAGTGAATCTGCCCCTATAACTTTGAGAAAGGATGGAGATTCAGCCAAAATGTCCGTTTGGTTTACAAGAAATACATTATGTTAATCATTATGTTAGGCCCTGTGAGAACGGTTTCTGCTATTGGATCTCTTTCAATAGATAGCTAAAGATAGACATATAGAAACTTTAAGGAATGAGTCCATTCAGCACTCAACAGCAAATTCACTACTAATTAGTAATTAATTGTATTCAACTTTTCAGTTCTTCTTGTAACCTTTGTCAGATAACAAACATACATCATATTTTTATCTCAACCTCATCTCCGTGGCACAGGAATTAAAGCATATGATAATTTCCTGGAATTGAGGTACGGTAATATGTGTCATTGGATCAGCCAATGTTTTAAAATTGGTTATTCAACCTTCCATATTTTTAGTTGTATATCCTTCTATAAGAAGTCAGATAAACTACAAAGTTTGTGGTACAGGTGTCAATATGTTTAATCCTATCGTTTGTGAAGACAGCCTAGTGCAATATCCCATTACACCATTCTGGAGAAGCAGCTCCTCATGTACATGTTGACTGGCCCTCTCTAATTGCTCATTAATCGAATGCACTGTTCTTGATATTTTTCAGAAACTGAGAATATAAGACCCCTGGACATGTGGAATAGTAAGCTTGGCTAACACTGTTCCACGAGATTTCTTATATAGGGTGGTATACACACTATATAAGAAATCAGCGTGTTAAGATCTTTTCCAACATTTCTTTTTTTCAAAATATCTCCAAAAGCATTAAATCCAATAAATATTTATTGAAGATCTTGCACCACAAGTCTTGATTTTACCTAGCCAGTGTGGGAATATGCCTAATCCTAAAACCCCTTGGGATCAACTTCTTTCTATGATAACTGGATAAATACATGCCATGTAAGCAAATCAGTATTTTTCTACACTAATAGGATAAAGCAAAGGTCTAAAGTGCAAAAAAGTGTGTAATTTTTATAACCTACATTGCACTTTTCCCATCATTCTGGGTAATTGTGACCACTGCAATTTTGTACAAAAAATTGTGCCAGGCACTGAGTAGGGAAGAGTGTGTTTAGATACAAGTGTCATGTAAAAACTGTTAAATAAGTAGGGCATGGGAATCCGCTTTTATGACCCTTACTAATTCAATATTCTGTAGATGAAAGCTGGGGCAGTAGGTACCCCGTACGTAGTTGTTAAAGCAAGGGTTATGTACAGGACTCCCTTGTCCTGAATGTTGCATAATGTAAGGAAGATGTTGCATAATGTAAGGAAGGGGACAAAACTATACTTTATTTAAGTGCAGGTAGACACAATCATCAGCCGCATAGTGCTGTAATGGGTGCAGTTTTGTAGTTGTAGGCCTTATATTAGGCCCTTTATTTTAGGGAAATGTACTTTTTGTAGAAGGATGAAGACATGGAGTGTAATTACCTTTGTAAGCATTTTGTTTTCCATATGATAGGATTGTGGGAAATTTAATTTTATGTAATTCTAAGCAACTTTCCAATATGCATTCATTGCTCATTCAATTATTTATTATGTGATTGCAATTAAAGGCAATATATTTCTGGCTGTTTACATTCTCTGCACTCCTGTCTCTGACTGGTGAAACAATGTTGCAAACCAGCTGATAAAATCTGAAAAAAAATAATCAGACTCTTTGGACATTGTCAGAACAGAGATGGATAAACAAACACTGCTTTTGATTGAAATTACATGTATTGAGATAGTGCTGGATCCCCCACACTTACCATCCTCTTTCAGCAGTTCCCTGTAGTGGAGCAGGCACTGAACCACTGTAAGGCATTGCCTAGATACCAGTTGTACAGTGATCTGAGGGCTGCAGGAAGTTTCACAACAGTCTGGGAGTGGCCAGCAGGAGGAGGAAACAGGAAAGCCTGTCAGAGAAAGCAACAAGGTGGAGAAGGAAAGAGACCTGAGAGCTGCAGGGGGGCCCATAGAGCTGGGAGGCCCCACCAAAAGCAGTCATTTGGATCACACTGGCAAAGGGACACCAGATACTGTGCCAGGAGAGACAAAGTGTGAAAGGAATCCAGACTGGAGGAGCAACCAGCAGAAGAGTTCTGAGCATCCAAAGAGGCTAAAGTGGCACTGTGTGTCCATAAGCACTTGTCTGAAGAGTGATTGTACAGTGTCCTAAGAGCCTGGGACGTGAGTATTTTCATTATCCATAGCAAAGGAAGCACTCAACGATTACAGAGACTGATAAACCCCCTGCATAATGAGTTTCTGATCATCTACAAACCAGAACAGAAAGAGGTGAAGGGTTTTTATTTATGCAGAGCTTGTTATCTCCAGTTAAACTAACTCAGCTAATTATAGAGAAGTTGGTAAGTTCAAAGCAATACATTCTAACTATATATTTTTTGCTCATGCTGAAAAAAGGTGTGTGTGTGTGTGTAGGTATATACTTTCCTAAGGAAATGGCCATAAATATCAAATTTAAATCTATGGTGAATGTGGGGGGGGGGGAATTTGATTTAAAAAAAACAAAAAAAAAACAGGTTTGTTTTAAAAAGACAGTGTTCTGTTTAACTCTTGCTCCTGTAGTGTTTTTTTCTATTGAATTAGCATTGTACAACCTCTGAAAATATCATACCAGAGGCACCAATGACCAACATGCATGGAATTAAAAAAAAGCACAGTTATATATCAATCCAAATCAAATCCGTTTCTCCATTTCAGACAACAGATTCCCTCACAGCTATTTTCACTTTGCTATCAGAGCTCATCAATAATTGACTGCTACTTATATTGAATTAGAATGTGCTGCTTACTACCAAATAGAATGTGGAACTACCGGTATTAACATGACCACTAGATTATGCCTCTTTTCCCATGGCAGAGCTGATAACCCTTCTAGTCATTGACATAGACCCTCAATGCCATGAGATTTGGAGGTCTGAAAAGAAATTTCTGTGCTCTTATTGCTAGTAAACTGGACAAAAACAGAGCTTTCCAACCTATGATAATTATAAAAAAATGACATTATAAAACAAAACAGTACCATAAAAATAAAAGCAAGACAAAGAAAGACAAAGAAAGAAAAAGAAAGAAGAATGTTATTAGGTTTTTAGGTTGTTCTTGGATGCTGACATTTCTGGGCAGAATGATAGTAAATCATAATCCCCTAGACTGCTCATTAATTTTTAAAACTTGTTAAATTAAGTTAAAAGTTTGTTCTCTTCTTCTTTTGGGCAATAAATTCTGCTTATGGTTACTCTAATGTAAAATGCTGAAGACTATAATAAATAAGTTGTCACAGATTAAATGTAACTGTTGCAGGCATTAATGCTTAAGCAAAACATTACATTTTTTCCCCAGACATAGTAGCCACCTGACGTTCTAGTGACTCCAGGGATATGACTATTTTTCACACCAAATGAATTGTATTTTCATTGCAGACAATGCCATTATCAAACCTGTGGGCAGCCATCAATCAATTTAGGATCCCTCAGTCACGGATCATTGCTGGTAAGATCGTGCATGATTCTGTAAAGCAACAAAAACAACACAGGTATGTTTGCCAAGACAGATATACTGTAGATATAGCAATGTTAAAGAGTACAAATGCAAAAAAGCAGAAAGCTTTTTCTTAATTCAGTTTGTTTAGTTATTTTTCCTTTGCAAAGCCTATAAAGTTTTTGTCCAGTTTTAAGATATTTGGTATATACATAGATATGAAAGTAGAAAGCCACTTTAGAAATTGCATACTTTTGGGCTATTCATTGAAATGAATCACTGCTACTTGAAGTTGGTTAAAAATAACTTTCATTGTTTCCCTTTGCAAGACAAGTGTGGTTAGAAGAAAGTAAAGTCTGTAAAAACAATTAAAGGTATTTGTTGCTAGCTAAATTTTGCAGCTAATAATATCCATGTGCAACTTTGTCCTAGTAAGTAAGGAAACATTACTGCATTGGTAATAAACAAATGTAGCACTATCACTCACAAGTTCTGCAGTCCTGATTATGGTCCTGATTACGGCCCAGGCACAATGTCCAAGGAAACTGTACGTTCAATCGGACTGTGGGTTTTCATGGAGTACTACAGTTTCATTCCACAAACAATAAAGACAGGTTAATCATCTTCTGAAGAAACTAACCCTAGTGTATGTGTCATATTTTAATACCCACTGGTAAAGAAATTAAATATATTATCTCTGTAAAGTGCTTCTTACATAGTCTACACCCTATAAATAAAATGTAATAAACACATTTAAAAAAATCAACTCTCTCTTAACTTTAAAACCAGGCATCCTAGTTTAAATGAGTTAAACAAGAGCTGTAAACATACATGATTGTCTGCTAACCTACACTGGTATGTAGGAAAGGAAGGGCCATATTAATAATGGGTCAGATTAAACTGAAATTCCAGGTCCCCTTAATCAATAGGTTCATAGCAAGTTCCCTCAACACTGTCTTATTGAGGCACTCTGTTGTAGGGCATGATGAAAAAAAAAAGAAAAGAACACAGAGCATGGCAATGTAGAAAGTACTAGAGAGGAACAAAGGGAAAGTACTTTTTAAATTCTCACCTGTACTACTGTATGCTTTCAGCAATTTTTTGAATCAATACTTCAATAGAATGCTGCAATAATGTCTAAAATATGCCCAACTCATTTTCATCTTTACTGTAGTAGTTAATCCTCTTAAAACAAGAGAAATTAATCTAAACTACTTCTGCTTATCCACTTTTCTCAGTATCTATACTAGGAATACCAAATCTTTTAGGATTTACCAGTATATAGCCTCTCTCAGATTGATACACTTACTTGACAAGGGGACTCCTCAATATGATCCTTCACCTTGAGCTATCCCACTGAACCCCATTATTATATACCTTAATGAAACCAGAAGACAAAGTTAAGTGTAAAAAGGCCACAGCATTTATTTACATTTTATCAAAAAATAGGACCTAGCCATCTTAACCTGAGGCAATATTCTAAAGCTAGAATCTTACAACAGATTGCTACTATGCTCTGCTGCCAACATGAGAGATGTTCAACAACCCTGACAATCTCCTTTTTCCCTCTTCTAAACTTACCTGTGCAGTACTCAGACAATGTCCTGAAAACCTTAAGTTGGGCTCGTCCCCACCATAGCTTTATACTAATTTCATTATCAATAATAATATAGAAAATTAATTAAAGGAAAACTATACCACCAAAATGAATACTTAAGCAACAGAGTTTATATCATATTAGGTGACATATTAAAAAATCTTATCAAACTGGAATATATATTTTTAAGTAAATATTTCCATCTTACATCTCTTGCCTTGAGCCACCATTTCGTGATGGTCTGTGTGCTGCCTCAGAGATCACCTGATCAGAAATACTACAGCTCTAACTGTAACAGGAAGAAGTGTTGAAGCAAAAGACAGAACTTTGTCTGTTAATTGGCTCATGTGACCTAAGAAGTATAGTGTGTTTGGTTTGTTTGTGTGCACAGTGAATCGTACAATCCCAGGGGCCGGCCCATATTTTTTAAAATGGCAAATTTCTATTTATGATTACCTAATGGCACATACTACTAGAAAAGTATATAATTATGAAAATGGTTTATTTACATGAAGCATAGTTTTACATATGAGCTGTTTTATGCAATATCTTTTTTTATAGAGACCTACATTATTTGGGGGGTATAGTTTTCCTTTAAAAACACAGTCATACAATATGCAAAAACAATTTCTATGTATCACCATCATCATTTATTTATATAGCACAGACAGGATACGCAGTGCTTTACCTTAGTTATAACAAACAGGGAATAAATGGAGGATACAGAGTACAATAGGATTAGAGGGCCCTGCAAATTAGAGTTTACAAACTAGGTTAGGGTACTATTGAAACATTAGAATTTTAGAAAAATTTTGTGATTTATGATACAGTAATGATTAGTTAATTAAGGTACATTGAATAAGCTTCTTTAAACAGGTGGGACTTTAAGGAGCATTTGAAAGTTTGGAAAGAAGGAGAAAGTCTGATATCTCAAAGCAGAGAGTTCCAGAGAAAAGCAGAAGCCAGAGAGAAGTCTTGTAGACGAGAATGGGCAGAAGTGATGAGAGGAGAAGTGAGGCTAAGGTCAGAAGCAGAGTGAAGGTTGCGTGAAGGAGTGTATTTGGAGATCAGAGATTAAATATAGGGAGGAGCTTCATTGTTAAGGGCCTTGAATGTGAGTGTTAGTAATTTGAATTTGATTCTAGAAGAGATTGGGAGCCAGTGAAGGGACATACATATGGGAGCAGCTGATGTTGAGCGGTGAACTAGATGTATGAGTCTAGCAGACGCATTTAGAACAGATTGGAGTTGTGAAAAGTGACTTGTTGGAATACCTGCGAAGAGAAAGTTGCAGTAATCAAGGCTGGAGATGATAAGAGACTGAACAAGTGTTTTGGTTGATTCTGAACTGAGATATGGTGCTATTCGGCAATATTGCACAGTTGAATATGACACGATTTTGCAAGTGTTTGGATTTGTGGTGTAAAAGACAGATGCAAGTCTAGTATAACTCTTAGGCAGCGTGCCTGTGTGGTGGAATAAAATTGGCCAATAGCCTTATAACATCTATAGAAATACTGTGCACTAAGCAGACTTAGTAAAGCAAAGCACAAGAAAGTTACTGTATGCAGGCTTTGCCTCTCTGTATACTCCAACTACAGCTGTTTGTATATTCCAACTACAGCTCTCTGTGTATACTCTAATGAATTGCAGTAGCAGCAGCTCAGTGTCACAGCCCGGATCCCTTGTCATGCAACCCCTGTGCTTATAGTTCCAGGGCGTTCCTGTACTTCTGCTAGCAATATAACAAATCGACTTGCTTGAACATCATCCTCATCTCCATGTACTGGGCTGGCTTCAGAGATTCTTTTGTGTCCATTTATTAGCCAGGCATGGATTCACTGGGAGTTTTCAAGTTTCGCCACCCACAAATGTTTTCGGGAAACGGTGGTGAAAATTTGCCATGGAAAATTCAGTGCAACAAAAAAAAATAGCTTTTGCATAAAAATTGTTACGCACATAAAAATTGTCGCACATCAACATTTTTTGGACAACCATTGACTTTAATGTATTTGGACAAAAGAGTTGCGTGTAAAAAAAACTGTCCCTCATGTCAAAATTGTTGCGTGTAAAAATTATTTTAATGACCATTGACATGCATTTCCCAAATTTTTCTCCATTTCATGAATTACTAATGTCCGTCTGTCCCTCAAGTTTAAACAGCTGTCCAAGGCTGATCATATTTTATTTTGATTTTAAATATGTTACTAACTTAGATTTACCACAACAATTTTTTTTTATCTTGGATAGCTGCTTCAAGAAAATGTTCACACAGCAAGATGCACTGTGTACACATTGTAGCCTTGAATACATTAGTATTATGAGTCATATGAGTATGAGAACTTCCTATGCATTTGGAAGCAGCAAATGTCTCAGAAACAAACTAGGCCCTTATCAATGGATGTTATTGTAAGGTCATATGAATAGGTCCAAATATATAATTGGGGTACTGTATTCCATATTGTGACTCTTCTCCTTGATGTTTTTTGGTACTACCTACTTACCTAATTTGGACATTCCCAGGTTTACTGCCTCTGTGTAAGGATAGGCAAGATATTCCCATAGCTGACAGCCTGAAGCATAGATTTATTTAAAGTTCTTAATAATCTACCAAGATAAATAATTGCATATTGTGATTAGACAAAGAAAATCATCTGCAATTTGACCCTGGGTTAAAATTCAGACCAATAATATATAAAAAAAACTTCTGATATAATCCATCAGAAGTGAAGTATAGCATGATTAAATGATATCAGAGAGAAGTACAGTGAATAACTGTTAGCATGATTTGAATTTTTCAGAATACCTTACACTGGAATACAGCTTTATAAACACAACAGTATATTCATAAATAACTCTGTACCCAAAGAGTAAACTGAAGACCATTATATAAATCAGTAGTTTCAACATAACTGTATTTTGTTTTTACAGAAACAAAAGTAATATACTTTAAGTCTGAGCTCAGATATGCAGTAGGACAATTTGTATCTTTAGCAGGATTTTAGAGGAGAAGTCTAGCTCTTATGATATCCCATTAAGAACATTAGACTCATTAGCATATTTTTATAGGTTTTGTGATGAGTAAGATTTAATTTTTTTTCACTCAACAGAATTAAATATCCATAGAGGCATTTCTGTCCAACGATATATATAGCACAGCAAAATTAACACAGCAAACTTAAATCTACGAAGTGTTCAGTCACACAGAGTCATGTGCTAAATTATGCATGGCATTAATGAGATCAGATTCAGTGAATATAATTACCTCATTGGTAATATATCTTTCTAATGAATGAAAGCTTTTTCTCTCTTTTTCCTCTGTGTTATTTTGCATTTAACAGAAAATTGTAAACTTTAGAAAGATTCCCAAATTAATGACACATTTTATCACACACCTTGTCTTAGAAATGTATTTTCTGTTCTAGGGGGAAGTGTGCATGGAAAAAATAAAACAGGATAACTACAATTAAAAAAGCAAAATGGTGCACATTAATCAAGCACAAACATATACATATAGATAAACCTATATTTGGTCTAAAATGGAATATGTGTAATTTGAGGCAGTCTTCAAATATTTTTTCTGATCATAGTGAAGACGTGATTCTTTACTTAGTTCCTTGTGAAGAAGGGGTTGTATTAAACTGCTCCAAGAAGGGTAATGTTAATTTTCAGATAAACATGCAAATCAAATAGTTTGTACTATACCATTTCTTTTATCAGGTGGAAGGATGCAATCTAAGAGCTACATTTCTTAATATATAATGTTTTTTGTAGCCAGTCACTGACATTCAAGCGAATCCAAAAATTGACATTGGTGACTGTATTCCTTTAAGGGTACAAACTTCCGGGGGAATTCCCTACCACTCAGTTGAACTGGATCAGCCACTAGTGGGAAATATTTTAAGACAAATTAGAAAGTCCAATTGCTTTAGATCCCCACTAGATACTGTATATTATGACCTGAATGAATGAAAACCTTCACAGACACAATCATTTTCTTATTTCCAGATATAGAAATGATAAACCCTGCCCACCTCTTTTTGAATTTTGAAATTAGTGAGACTTGTGAAGATGTTCCTAAATCAGTTATACTGGCTGATACATTAGATAGCTTTAATAAGGGGATGGATGGCTTTTTAGCAAGGGAGGGAATACAGGGTTATGCAAGACAGCTCATAGTACAAGTTGATCCAGGGACTGATTCGATTGCCATGTTTGGGGCAGATTCCCTAAAGGGCGAAGTGACTAACGCTAGCGCGAAATCATTTTGTAACTACAGATGAAGCCACTTGGATTTGTGAGTTAAATGCGTCATGACTCAGGGGTAATTGAAGAAACTGTGTTATCTTAAGTCATCTGAACTCATTTAATGCATTTAACCTTTTCATTAGCATACCAAAGCTCCATTGTTCACAATGGTGAATGCTTTAATTAGTTGGGATGTTGTGACGCAGTTTTCTGTGTTAAATGAGATAAATGGGATATCTGTGTTTAGTTATTCTGTGTCAAACAGACAAACCAAAGTGGCTTCATCTGTATGCCGATTCCCTAATGGGCGCAGTCATCACTTCTCTGGTGAAGGAAATAGATGCTAGCGTTGCTTCACACTCTATCGCCAGGTGAATTTTCGATCTGGCGAACGGACGTAATTCAGTAAGATGCGGATTTTACTGAACGTTACCTCTTGTGACAAACTTGCCTTTGCCAATTCAGTTCAGGCGCAATGGAGTGCGTAGGACTTCCTCAATTTTCGGTTTTAAGAATTTTCTAAGTCCCAAAAAACGCTGGCGTCTTTTCCTTTTTTCAGGGTGATAGCCTGCAAAAGACCGTAACATTTTTTTTGGGTTCCTGAGTTCCCCCCTACATTTCCTAACATATGGCACATAAACTATACACTAGGCTCATGTGTAGGGCAAAATAACAACTTTAATTTATTTTATTAAGGTTCCCTGGCCTTGTGTAGTGTAATGTGTTTGCTGCAAAATATTTGTCCATTGTACTTTGTCCATTCAACTTTCACTTCCCATCGTATGCAAATTAGCCAACGCTAGTGCAAATTCACTTTGCTTGGCGAAGTAACGCTTGCGCAACTTTGCCAGCGTTCACAGACCTGGATGCAACTTTGCATTTTAGGGAATTAACGCTGTTTTATAGTTTATACAGGAGCAGTGGCCAGCTCTATATTGCACCCTTCCTAGCTATAGTCAGGTGATCCCACTGGTGTCTAATAAAAGGGCAGCCAAGTTTGGGAGTTTTACTTTGAAAGCAGCAAGTAAGTTGCAGGTAAAACGTAGTCCCTTTGTAAAATCTGATACAATTTGAGTATAGTTCTTGCCAGATATGGGATGACTTTGACGTAGTTGGCCAGCTTAAATATATTGCAATATAGGGACAAACAATACCTGTTTTGTTTAAAGGGTAGTGCCTGTTAAAGTACTGCAACTGAAGGGTGTGATACGTGTAGTTCAGATACATCATCAGTCTGGGGTTGGTGGCAGTGGCGGAACTACCGGGGGAGCAGGGGGTGCGAGCGGGCCAGGGCCCGCACCCCCTCAGGGCCCCCCGGCAGTCCGCGCAGTACGCGCGCCGCTTTGCGGCGCATATTCCCAGCCAGTTTCTGGGTGTACGGAGGGGGGCGGGGGGCCCGGCTGCGCGTCAACGCCAGGGCCCGCCCCCCTCTAGTTACGCTTCTGGTCGGTGGGGGAAATAAAAAAAAGAAGAAAGAAGTAAAAAAAAAAAAAAAAACAGTGTAGGACTGACCATACCAGGGAAGACTTTGACGTAGTTGGCCAACTTAAATATATTTCAATTTGCAATAAATAAACAAACAATCCCTGTTCTGTTTAAAGGACAAGGCATTTTTAGTAGCTTAAAGCACACAATGTTTCAATGTCCTTAATATATTGATAATGGGTTGAGTGCAAATGATCGTTTGTATTTGTCTATAGTATAACAAGAAAGATATTCTACCAATTAAACAATAAATTAATAAATAAACAAATGGTGGAGCCTTAATACAGTTCTGATGCCTATTGCAAATAAATCAGCAGAGGTGAATGATGAGTTTTTGCCCACTCGCAGATGCCTAAATGTGTTTTCAGTATTTTTTTTTTCATAAAAAATGTATTATGTTGTAACTTGTGATAACACGTTACCGAGGTGATGCATCCTACCTCTGCTTATTAGGGATGTAGCGAACTGTTCGCCGGCGAACTAGTTCGCGCGAACTTCGACTGTTCGCGTCCGCCGAATGTTCGCGAACGTCGCGCGACGTTCGCCAATACGAGTTCGCGTTCGATTCGAACAAAAATCGTTCGACCATTCGACCATTCGATTCCTTCGACCGCTAAAATCGAAGGATTTTCGTTCGAATCGAACGATCGAAGCCATTCGATCGAATGAAATCATTCGATCGAATGTCTTCGATCCTTCGATTCGAACGAAAATCCTTCGATCGAACGATTAAAATCCTTCGATCGTTCGAATCGAACGATTTTGCGGATGTTCGAAGTTCGCGAACTGTTCGCGAACTGTTCGCATTTTTGCCGGTGTTCGCGAACGGCGTTCGCGAACACATAAACGGCAGTTCGCTACATCCCTACTGCTTATATAAGTTTTGTTTAATAAATAGATGTATAATAGTTGTATCAAAATCAAACATCAGATTTTAAAGACTACACTTAACAATGTTCTGTTTTGCAGCATATATTTATCCATAAGAGAACAGTGAAAAGAATGTTTGTCACATATATGTCATGAATCTAGAAGTACTATATAATAGCTCTTATGTAAAACTGAGAAAACAATTGTGAAAAGGCAGGATTTCAACATAAAATCAGTAACTACGTTGGATTCAATGGGAAGGCAATATTACATTGCAATTAAGGCAGTTTACGCTTTGCAGTAGCATATATATTGCATTTCATTCTTAGAGAAGCTCTTTCCACTATGCTACAACTGTACTTATAGAAAAAAGCACCTATGTTGCCAATAAATTCCATGGCACCCAGGCAGCTTCTTAGACAAACAATGGGAGGTCTGGGGTGGTTCCAATCCGTTGTGTTTCTTGTGTTTTTTGAGTGGGCCAATAACTCACAACAAAACAATTTGTGAAATTCTAGTGTACAGTATTTTCTTCTTTTTTAGCTAAAAAAAACATTTTTATCCTGCAAAATACTACCGTGGTTTGTAAAATTCACCGCAAATCTGTACCAGGTGAAAAGTTTGTTCACAATTCTTGGATAACATGGTCTCTTAAACTAAGTTATTGAAACATGGAGCAAATTATATTTTCTTTGAAAGAGTTCTGTGAAAGTAACTATTTTAAGTTCAGGAAAAAGAGTGGCATAAATATGCTACCTTTAATGACTATTTACTGTATAGAATACCACATTTTTGTGGTTTTGCAGAGATTTGTTACAAAAAATCATGTTCCAACTGTACCAGTGCCAAATTAAGGCCACGTGACACAACTGTAGCACCATTGTGCCCATACTGAGTGTAAGACTCTGCTCTACAGCTAAGGAAGTGGCATAATGTTAATATACCCCTACTCACAGGAGGGAAATAGACCCTTTGGCTTATCAGGAAATCTACAGTGAAAAGCCTAGATCACTGGTTTAACAATATATGCATTGAATATATTGGCAGAGGACTGCACAGTTTATCATTTCAGTGGCAGAAAAAAAAGCAATAAATAAATATTGGTGGTGCTGTGATGCAGAACATTGAATAGGTTCAATTTTGTTGTAGACAAGAATTCTGGAAGTAAGAAGTCAATGATTCTGACAAAGACAGCAAAATGCAATCATTTATGAAGGAAAAATCCTTATCTTCGTCTGGATCATCTTGATGGGCAAAACTTCTGAGTAATTGTCTGCCTTCTTATTACCATCTAGATATTAACTTGTAATTAATTTCTTGTATTTTAAATGCTATTGATGCCTTTTGAATTGAGTTATATATTGCTATCCAGTTTTCTTCTGTTAAGGATCGCTTTAGTTCTTTTTCCCCAATGTGTCTCTGTAGCTGGGACTTATTTTTATACTGTTTGAGCTTATATTTCTATATTAGAGACATAGGATGGTTAATAATTGAAGTTGAAGTTAGGAGTTTCTCCCACTATGTTTGTAATGTTCAGTCCTGAGTACACTTCAAACTTTTTATATAGTGGTGTAATTGATTAGAGCACCAACAGTCTCTTGGGTGAGTGTCCCATCTCTTTTGAATTTTAGCTAAGGGTATTACTCTATTATTCTGTATGAAGTCGGTTATTAAAGTTTGACTGTTTTTGTATGTTCCCCAGCGTCAGAATGCTTGTATATTCATGCTGGGGGGAAAATGTAGGTTTTGAATTCGTGGTTGTAGGCTATATGATGAATTGGAGAGCTTATATTTATTGTATGAATTTTTCTACACTTTCAAATTTGCACCTATTCTGGGGTGTTGTTTGATATTTACTGGAATATTGCTTTATTTTTCCCATATAGTGTTGGGGGGGGGGGTCTGCCTGTTCTGCTTCTAACCATAATCTATGTTTTGTATTGTCCATTGATGTATCCTGGACAAGTGGATTGCAACATAATAAAGGTACACATCTGGTATTGATAAACCCCCTTTTGATTTTTTGATGACAATATTTGTTTACTTATTCTCAGATTTTTTCTCTCCCCATATGAATTTAGTTATTATAGATCTCATCTTTGTAAAATATAGTTTTGGGGTGTGGATTGGGATGTTTGTACAAAAATAGTATCCTAGGCAATGCTATAATTTTAATTGCATTGCATCCTTCCCATCCAGGATAGGCACAGTTTGTTCCATTTGATCAATAGCTATGGTATTGAGTCTAAGAATGGTGCCACATTGTCCTTATATAAGGAGACTAAGTCATTTGCAGGGATGGGCGAATTTGAGCCATTTCGTTTCGCAAAAAAATTCGCCGCCGGCGAAATGTCGCAGACGCCCATTAAAGTCTATGGGGGTCAAAAAAAATTTGCGCACGTCTCCATACAAGGCTATGGGCGTCATTTTTTCGGCGAAACGAGGCGAAAAAATTTGCCCATCCCTAGTCATTTGATATTTTGATCCCTAAATATGTTATGGTTCTTTTAACCCACCGGAATTGGAAGGACTCAGCAAGATGTGATGTCTTTGTGGGTAAATTGATATTCAGTGCCTCTGATTTTTTAAAATTAATTTTGAAGTTGAATAATTTGGATGTATTCATAAGGTTGGGTAATGAGGTCATTGGTTTTGTGATAAATAGTAGCTGGTCGTCAGCGAAAGCTGCTACTTTATGCTCTCTGCTATTAACTATTAGGCCTGTCATGTCTGGGTTGCTTCTTATGATATAAAATAGGGTTTCCATTACCATAACAAAGAGGATTGGGGACAAAGGGCATCCCTGGTGGGTACCATTATTTATTTTAATTTGCAGGGACAATATGCATTGACTCTTACTATTTTAGAACCTCTTCTCCAATACTTCAACTTCTTAGGAACCAACTGTAAAATACCCAAACAAGCCCAAGAGGTTTACATAACCATTATCCCTAAACCTAATAAGGACCCCCATATATGCTGTAATTACAGACCAATCTCACTTATTAATGTAGACACCAACATATATGATAAACTAATAGCTAACAGATTAAAAAATGTACCCCGCAAAATAATACACCCAGAATAGACAGGGTTTTTTTTTCAGAAAGACAATACCAAAGTCATTTCTTTAATCCACTATGTAAAGAAAAAGGGTATCCCAACAATGATATTAACAACGGATGTGGAAAAGGCCTTTGACAGGGTGTATTGGACCTTCCTAAAGCATACATTATATGGGTTTGGATTAAAGAAACAACAATTAATAGAATCATGACCCTCTACAAATCCCTTACTGCAAAAGTCTCTTTGAATGTCTTATAATATAAAGCTCCAAATCCATCGGGCCTTTTATTAACCATTCTACATCTTATTGTGATATAAGTTTTACCTTGGAGTAAGTTATAAACTTCACTATGTTTTCTTCTTCTTTGGTATTTGGAGCTTTTGTCTTGTTGTACAACTTCTGTAATAATCCCTAAAACACTCTGTGCTATTTTTGGTGTTGTGTATAGGGATGGGCGAATTTGACCCGTTTCGCCAAAAATTTGCCGCCGGCGAAATTTCACTGATGAGCATCAAAGTCTATGGGTGTCAAAACATTTTTGACGTGCACCGAAATTTTTTTTTTGCACGCGTCTTTTTTTTTTGACAAACACCGCCATACAGTCTCTGTGAGTCATTTCCACGGTGAAACAAGGCGAAAAAATGTGCCCATCCCTAGTTGTGTACTGCACTACTTGGTGCTTATCCTTCATAGTTTGTATATGAGTGAGAGGTTGTGATGCTCATAGGTTATTAGGAAAATGCTTGCTACATTTGTCAACTAGTTCATATGTTTTTTGTGTACTCTTTAGGTAAGCCTTGTGTGTATATTGGACAAGTAGAGCCTTAAGTTGTAGTCTCTTTCCTTCTAGCTCTTCCCAGGTAAGTAGTGCTAGTGCTTTTTTGTGTATACATTCTACTTTTTGTATTCCAGTAGTGCAATTTTTTACCTTATTACCTGCATCTCTCACTTTTTTTAGGTTGAAACACATGGAGATGAGGAAGTACCTTAAACACACATGTGTGTCTCCCAGAGGATCCCAGAATCAGTTCCAGGTAGGTTATTCTCTTTAAAAATTCTGTTGTATAGTCTGTTCAATTTGGGATCTATTTGTTTTGTTGTGTAGAATAAAGTCATTAAGCTTCCAGTTGTACACTGGTTTAGTAGAGTTTGGAATACTGTACCTATTTCTAGTATAACTGGAGCATAGTCAGATAGGTTTGTCAGCCCGATTTCTGCTTTTTTCACTAAATGCAGTTTTGAGTCATAAATATATAATCTATCCCATTATAACCAATAAACTGTGTATAGCCTTTTAAATTGGGGTGGTAACATCTCCATGTGTCTATCAAATTTAGATTTGCTAATGCTTGTTTCACCAGTTTTAGCTGTTTGTAGGCTTGTTGTTTTCTTAAATGAGTCCAGTACAGGATTCAGAACCAAGTTCATGTTGCCTCCTAAAAGTACTATACCCTTGGCGAATGTTTCTAGCTCTTTTAGAAAGTGGATAATGACGGTAGATTGCCCTTTGTTGGGGGCATTCATATTAGCTATTGTAACCAATGTGTTGCCTAATTTGCCTTTGATCGCTATGTATCTACCCTCAGAATCTTTTATGGAGTCAAAATATGAAAAATATTTTATGGAGTCAAAATATGAAAAATATGAAAATGGTAAATGTTTATGTATGTATATTGTTGATCTATAACATGGGTACTTACTTAACATAACATTTGTTATCTAATACAAACATTTTGCATAACTAATTTTGTATTTTAAATAGAAACAACAAAATTAACAGTGCAACGTTTCAGTATATTTATATTTCTTGCAGCCAAGCTATGTTCATATGTTCCCCTATTTTTCGAGGTTCGGTGTGAACGGCCAGGGGTTGCTGTCTTGGACCATTCCCTTTGTAGGGTAACGTCTATCACCTGGTTGTCATTTCTTTTGTAGTCCCTTCCTGGTAGAGGGATGTCCTCTATGTGTAGGTTTTTGTTTCATTCGGTGAACGTATTATTTATTGGGTGCCTTCTTTCCTTGTTATGAGGCAGAATGCGTATTCCCACTTGGTTAGGTTGCTCACATCTTTAGCTTTCATAAGAATTTCTTCCTTTATTTCAAAATCATGGCTGCAGCACAGTATGTCCCTTGGAACATTTAAAGGAGCTTCTTTTGGGTTTTGGAACTCTGTGCTCTCTATTCCAGGTACTACTCTGACTCATATATTATTGTGACGTCCTCTGTTCTTTAAGTCATCTACATGACACTGTATCTCATCTATACATTGCTTTTGCAGTCTCAGTTTAGTGTTTAGTAGCTTTTGGTTGTGTATAAGTTTGCTTTGATTAGTCTCTATTTGATCTGTTCTGGTAGCTAAGGAGAGCATGTCATGTGTTATATCTTGCAGCTCATCCTTTATGGAGGAGGGTACTTCTTGCAGCATTTCCCCATCAGGGGAGTAATATTGGAGGGGAGTTACTTAGGTAAGTATGAAGATCTGCTTGCTCATCGACCCTCACTTGTCAGAGATGTCTGACTGCTATATGTCTCTCACTTCCTCCTGCTGCGCAACTATTGGTGCCATTTTGTTTTGAGCACAATCATTGTTTTTCTTTAAAATCATTAGCTCTATGAAGTTTTCTGGTACCAGTTTTTGGCTACCTGGTGTGCTCTCCCTGTTGGGTTTTATTTTATGTGTTTTCCCCATGTTTTGTGCTCAACAGCTCCCCAGTCTAGGTCTTGTCTAGAAGGAGCTCTGGGATCAGGCAGCCATCTGGCAGTCAGGCAAGCTACGCCCTCAACTGGTGAGTGTTTTTCACAATTTGCATCCTACCCTGCTGAGCACTCCCAGGAAAAAAAAAGCGAGAAGGCAAGTAGTCTGTCCTAATGAATACAATGCTGGGGGTAAGGAAATAGTCCCCTGTACTGCCACTACCCACCCCCTAACTTGCACATCTTTCAGGTGGTAAGTACAAGGCTGCTTTGTGGCCACAGCACTGTACTCTGCAAATTCTCCCAGGAATGAGGAACAGAGTGCAGAAATGTTTGTGTAAATGATTCTATTGAACTGTGTTAAGGCCACTTCCCATTATATGAGGAAGAAGACTAAATGATTATTCCATAGGTAGAGTGATTTGCATCAGTGGCGTAACTACTGGGGAAGCAGGGGGTGCAATTGGGCCAGGGCCTGCACCCCCTCAGGGCCCCCCGGCAGCAGCTTGCGCCCCACTAATTCTGGGCGTATGGAGGGGGGGCCGAGGGGCGCATCTAAAACCAGGGCTCATCCCCCTCTAGTTACGTTGCTGATTTGCATTGATGGAAAAAGTGTGCATACACTTCTATATCTATAACACTTAAGCCATTAAAATGTCCATTCAGCTGTTTCCTATGTGCATACAGTATGTGTTCAACAACAGTATCAGATCATAACAGTTAATATTCTTCAGCAATCATATGCACAGGATATATTTCTTGTTTGTAAAGTAATTTCCTACAGTGAAATATTTGAAAAAAATCCATTACAGCATTTAAATGGTTAAATAAGCTTTATTGGTAACCTTCCTTAGGTGCCATGCCACCCTAAATACACTTTCTATAAATAATACAGTTAAAAAAATTGTCAGACCATAATGTACTTATGTGGAAAATGTACTAAAAAAATATTAGAACAGATGTTACTTGTCTGCTAAAGTTGTTTTCAGTTTTCTTTTATTTATATGTTAATGAGAATTTAATTACTTCATGAATACTTAAAGAACCAGAGGGTGCCTGATATCATTAGCTTGAACATGACAAGCACCTCAAGTGACCACATGGGAAGTCTGAAATTGCTTTTAGTTTACTTGAAGACAGCAAGATGAATTCTTTTCACCTCCTGCTATGTATTACCTGACACATAAAATATATAAAACAGATGATTTTATTTTTCAAAATGCAGATAAACAGCTTTACACACCATAGCCCACACTGTATATTACATCTTGATTTGATGATACAAATTCACAAATGCTTTCTTAACTGCAATCATGGAATTTCATTGAGGTTTGATATTTGATATATGCTTTTCAATCTCAGTTTAAGCAGAATTAAAGGAGAACTAAAGCTTAACCAAAGAAGCAGCTACAAATGTTGTAAATTATGTTTTGGGCTTCTGTACCAACCCAATAGGGCTTGACAAGGGCCCAGTGGGGTCCGAAACGTTGCCCTTACCTTGTATGTATGTGGGCTAAATAAACAAAATATCACTTATCATATCAAAAATCAGTGTGCTGCTGGATTACTTTCTACTCTGTACCAACCCAAGGCATCCACAGCGCTTTAGCAGTGAAGATCTGTATCTCCAAAGATGCCCCAGTAGCTCCCCATCTTCTTTTCTGCTGATTCACTGCACATGCCTGAATGGCCATGCTATTTCTCGTTATACCTTGGGAAGTTGGTGTTTCCGTCCATCCTAAATACTTTGTTCCTTTGAAATTAAGACCTGTCTGCGTCTGAGTAGCTGAGGGCTCCTCCCAAAGCCAAAGGCAGAAGATTGAGCCGTGACCGGGAGCCTAGCACTTGTTCTGAACTTAGGGAGCCGTTCTTGACACCAGGTCTTTGGTGTCCTTTTATTTTGAATTTTCAGTGCAATTCAGTGCAATTTGATGACAGCATGCAGAACGTTATAGTCACGGGTGCTGCAATCTTGAAACAGAAATGGAGCACTCTACATTGGAGCACTCTTGACAAGCAGTCAGACTCAGTAATAGGGATTCCTGGTGTAATACACTACTCTGAGCATCTGCTAACGCTGTTAGTTTGTTAATTTGTAAATGTCAAAATTTATAGGATTCAGTATCACTAAAATCCACAGTATTCATGCTTGACAAAGTGGCGGAGCCCCGAAACATTGCACCACCGCAGTAAAAACGTTTGCATGGGCTTGCCCTGCAGATACAAGTCTCGTGTGCTGGTGTGTTTTTTTGTTCCAGTATTCATAAATAAAACATGCAGTGATTTGCTCACAGTAGCCAATAAACTGCAATTTTCCAACTACGAGAGTTAATAAATCAGTTCCTTGGGGTTACAATGCCACACACTTGCCTTATTGTTTATTAACCTTTTTTCTGTCAAATAGAAAATAGTTAAATCTTATTTTATCTTTAAAGAAATTACAGAAATTACAGAAATTACAGAAAGTAATTTTTAGACATCTTTTATATGCAATCTACTTGACTTAAATCAGAGGTTTGTAAATTTAAAACTGGATAAATAGGCAGTGCAATATATAAAAAATGTTTTTATGATTCAGTGCTCATCATCAAAAGCAAACTAACCGGACAGTATACCTGTATGTTAATGTAGATTCATGGCACAAACACCATGCTGTATGGGTCAACATTAATTATGTCATTTATTATACAATTTGATGGCTATCCAGTTGTAAAAGGATCGGATGATAATACTATCTAAATTCTTTTTCACCAAGGAGTCAACTAATTCCTGAAGCTCACCTATTTGGCATTATTGAAGTTCCTAAAATAGAATAGAAGAGTGTGAATAAATTCCTTTCTCAATGCATAACCTGGATTTTGGAAAATGGCAATTAGCAATGCTAAATAGGCAAGTAAAAGAAGTGCTATGATGTCAGCCCTGCTCTGTACCCTCCCATGTACAGGCCCGGATTTGCGGCAAGGCAACATAGGTCCGGGCCTAGGGCGGCAGAAAAATAGGGGCGGCATGCCGCCCAGCCGCATTATGGGGACGCGTGCGTCCCCATTCATTTACAGCAGCTGCGCCGGCGTTTTTTTGCTGGCGCGCTGGTAAAGTGAGGTGGGGTGGGCGCTAGGACCGCGCGGCCGCCTGTTCGGACCGCGCGGCCTAGGGGCGCGCCTCTGTGAAATCCGGCGCTGCCCATGTACCCCACCCTTTCCTTACCACTGCTCTTGGTCTGGGTTAGTAATGTTCACTAGGGTAGAGACCTCTACAGTGGTTTTCATCAGTCATAAACAAGAGAAGTCTGGCTGACCTGTTACATTTACAAAACAAAATTTTTTGTCACTTGCAACAATACTCTAGAATTCACACCCTGAATTCATTGTAAGTCCATTATTTATATTAGAGTGGCCAAAGACAAACCCTGTGTAGCTCTCCTTTAGGTACAATTTGTAAGCATCAGGAATTAAAGAAATACACTTGCAACTCTATGTCCTAAGGCTATGCAATCTACAGTTCTTAGAGCCATGTCACAAATAAATTACAAATCCCATTGCCAGAATGCTTTTTCCATAGATCAAATTTATGCCATGTGGTCTCATATCACTTTGTCTGCCATATGGTGCTTTATGGCACCTAGGGCTGAACATTTTTTATATAAGCCCTTATAAAATACAAGTGCTGTAGGACTGATGACCAAAGTTCATAGATAAAAAATGCATTTATTGTTATGCAGACAGGAACTGCACAACTCTTCCAGCATCAGCCACCAAAAAAAGTACTAATGGTGCTTTCTTGTTTAATAAACAAAAATATACCACTAACAACTGTAGTAAATCTGTACTGTATTTTATTAGTAATGGCTAGGGATGAGTGAAGGATATTTTGCTTTCACCAAAAGTCAATATAGCTCTGCAATAGCATATAGCATTGTTATTAAAGCTTCTTTCCCCTATGCTACATTACAACTATTCTTCATAAGAAAAAAGTCTCCTATGTTGCCAATTTCAAGGATAAGCCTATGGTTAATGATGATTAATAATGATGATGATTGATGTCTGCTAGAAGTGCAGATTCACAAAAAGTTTGCCGCTGGTGAATTTTGTCTTAAAACTGGACAAAAAGAAACCAAGAGAAAAAGTAAACTTATCCATAGTAAAGGCTTTATTTCACAAAATCTAACACTTCCAGTCTTTAATTTTACTGAATGAAGTTGCAGATTATTGCTCTAATGCAAAATTTCCTGGTGTTTCATGTATAGTTATAGCAATGAAAGTAAAAAATTGGGTGAATACTTTGAATATTTCTACGTGTTAACTAGTGAATAAATGACTATTAGAAAAAGTTTGTTGGAATATTTGTCCCTGTGGTATGGCTGCCACTAAATTTATCCCATTATATGGTACAACAAAGGCCACCTGATATTTCTTTCTGTTATGTAATTCCCGAGTTCCTTATTAGTAGCTAAGGAATAACCTTATCTCTGGATGGCAATAGGCATATTATTCTAACAAATTCCATATTTAGAAGATGTTTATCCCTGTAAATATATTAATAATGCAATGGGGCTCTCTAACCATGAAACCATGTTATTTATGACTATTCAATTGGATAATTGTTTTAAGTTTAAAACATTAAGAAAGTCTGCCTTCCCTTTAGTAATATTAACTGAAATGAACAGTTCAAAATGGTAACAATTGTGCCATTATAACTGTTATATCCAAAATATATTTAAATTGATCAGGTATTGTGAATTTAAAGAAAATCATCAGCACCTCTCTCCTTGAAGCATCCTATAAAGTGCTCCTAATATGGCACACTGTATGTGCTAGAGTACATAAATCAGTATTAGGTATAATCCACACTGCTTTAGGGGTTTCACAGGGGAGAGCACCCTTATAGACATAAGGTGAAAATAGCCAAAATAGCATGCTTCTGGTCTGGGAGATATGTCATTATCTATTCAGTAACTCAAGTAAACTTAAGGAGAAATCTTGTTAAGTAAAACAATTCCCAATATAAAAGATACATGTGGGGTCTCATTACTTCTTTATGATGACTTAATTAAACTTTGTCAAATATGGTCTGCCCCCTTTTACTATCCATAGAACATTTGAAAAATGAATACTTATGATAATTTAAAAATTGGATACTGATAAATAGTGATGGGCGAATTTGTCCCATTTTGATTTGCCACAAAATTTGCGACGCCGGTGACACTTTGCCGCAAAATTTCAGCGACTTTTGACGCACATTAAAGTGAATGGGCATCTGTTTAATTGTCACCGGCGCCCAAATTGACAGGCGGCAAAACAAGCTTTTTTTATACTGCATTGGCATATACATTGGCCTACCTTGTTAGGAAAGCTCCTTTCCACCATGCTACAACTGTTCTTCAAGGATTAAAAACCTCCTATGTTGTCATACTTTTTGTATTTGTTTAGTTTTTTATTTCTTATTTTTGCTACTGGCTAACACGGTACCACAGTTTTTGTTTTGTACTGTACATTCACATACAATTATGGACTTTAGCTCCTGGGCAAATATTCCTTCTTAATGAAATATTAAAATAATGAACCAACAAACGCAATATAATACCAGAGCAACAGTCCATGCCAAAAACAGTTATTGTGGTTAATTGCTGCAAAATATGCTCCTATAGACAAAAAAAATGTGCTTCGGAAAAAGTTACCATGGAAAAAGTTGTGTGAATAAGCACTTATTAACTTCAATGTGTTTTATGAATTTTCCTGTGGTACCAAAAATTTTTCTGAAAAGGGAAATGGGACAGTTTTGCTCATTACTCCCTAGAGACAGAAGAATACTCAGTTAGATTATGAGCCTCTGTCAGTAGGTAGTGCATTTGTATTTGCTACAAGACTTTCCGGGGCTTTCTGCCAGAAAGCTGATAGCAGTTTGTTCCCATTTAAAATAATGATAGGGATCAGTATGGTAGATTTTACAGTTTATAGATTTTAGAAAACATTTGATACGTAAACAAATGAGGTTTAATGTTTCACTCAGTGGCCCCTAAAGCAAATAAAGTACTGTCTTGCATAAAAGGGCATTAACTCAAGGGATGAAAATTACATTTTGCCTATTTACAGTATAGGTCCATGGTAGTGATGGGCGAATTTATTCGCCAGGCGCGAATTTGTGGTGAATTTGCCCGAAAAAATTCGCCAAAAAATAAATTAAGACAGCGGCGTCCAAAAACGGGCGCCAGCATCAAAAAACATATTATCAATATATTTGACATTTTGTGCATACTGCTAATGAAAAATGCCTTAGCCTTTAAACAAAACAGGCATTGTTTGTCCATATATTAAAATATATTTAAGCTGGCCAACTATATGTGTGTTTGTTTTATCATCTGCTTGGAATAACATAGGAATTGTCTTGTCTCTGGAGAAATGCATTTAATGATGAATTCAAGCTATCACTAGAGCACTTAGGTTCAAATAGCACAAATATAAATATAAGTGAATAGCGAGATCATCATGCAACTATCAGCTAACAGCTACAAACCATTATTATGGTATGTTCTATCACAAATTGGTTTCGTGCAAAAAAAAAATTCTAAAAAAAAAGTAATTTCAGAGACAAATGGCTAACCTTTTCAGTAGGGTGAAATTTTGTACAAGCCAATATTTAAATGACACAGTAGATAACACGCTTTATCCTAGTTATTTCAGCTTTTGCACAGGTTCATTTGTTGTGTTATAAATGATTGGGGCTGTCAAAAAAGTTGTGCTGCAGTTTTATTAGGGGAAACTTTTCTGGGCAAGTTCTATTCATCATGAGTCTAAGGAAATTGTGTATAAAGGAAAGTAAATAGTTGCAGAATGTCTGAATAGCTGGGTCAGTCACCAGGAGAATATATGTGCTTTTTTTTTCTAGAGATACATTTAGCAGAATCTACAGTTAGATACTGTTTTATTTTTGTAATCCTTAGGAAAACAATTTTCACTTGTCCACGACATCTCCTCAAAATAAAAATATACTAGATCATTACTGCTTTAGCGATTACTGAAGAGAAAAATGTTAAAAATAGTAACAACAACAATAATGGCATTTTTAGGGACAACAGTAATTTAACATAGAAAAGCAAAAGGAGAATACATTTTAATTTCCTATATATACAGCGTAATTTATTGAATTTTTATTTTATGTTAATGTCTATTTACAAAATATATTTTTCCTTTTTATTGCATCTCTCTCCATTATGATAAATAATTTGATTAATTAGGACTAGATTATTATTATTATGACTGCTTCTCCTACTTTATATCTATGTTTTAAAGCATACTCCTGTTCATCTTCCCTTCTTTCGGGTTGTCATTAAAACACTGCCTTGAATCGGAGGTCGGGGATCCTAGGAATCAAGTGATAGCAAAAGGGGAACAAAAAAGTTAAAAACAAAAGAATAAAGTTGATATAACAAAATATAAAACCAGGTGCATGGATACTTTAGAGGTGCTTTAATACAATTATTGATAACTGGATCTGCTAACATGCTAAAGCTCAGATGACCAACTTACTCTCCCCCTGAGAAAATTATAACCTATATTTTTTTTAGTACGGTTCAAGGTGAGGATATATATTTGAATTAAATGAATAATAAAAGAATAATTAAAAAACGTTCTTGCACACTTGTGAGAACACATACAATGAGTATTTTTATTAGACTATCACTGGTCAACTGTTACAGTTTTCTCTATAAATGTGTATTATATAATGTGTTACTAAGGTGATTTTTCAGTTTTATTAACATTGAGCTGAAATGAAGTAAAATAAAATTAGTTGTAATGTTGTTTTTGTTGTGTCCTGATGCTCTCTGGCAGAGCATGCTGCATGTGAGTGTCACTTAGTTGTAGTGGTAGAGGTAAAGTGATGGGAGAATTTACTCCCCAGGCATGGATTCATGCCAGCTAATGATTTTGGGAAACTGCTGTGAAAATTAGCTGTGGAAAAATTTGCTGTGAAAAAATGTCACACATTGAAATTATTCAGAAGTCCATTGACTTTAATGCATTTGGACAAAAAAATCACCTGTATAAAAATTGTCACTCACTTCAAAATTGTTGCGCGTCAAAATTATATTGACAATGCGTTTCCGGAGTTTAGAGAATTTTTCAGCAAAGCAAGATGGGACTGATTCGACCATCCCTAGTCTCAAGCTCCAAATACACTTTTCCTAGTAGATTTGGATACAAGCAGTTCATAAAAACAAGAGCAGTAACTGTATTGTTGAACAGAAGAAAGATAGAACTTCACTTAGTACTTCTATACAGTACCAACCTACCAGATCCCAATGTTGATTCTTATGAATTCTGCACTCCCCCTGGACTTAATCGATTCAGCTCCACCCGCATTAGTTGGCGTCTCCCTAAAGTGGGCATACATTGTAATTAAAGAGGCTGAAAGAGACACAACAAATTGCTTGGATGATACCTATATTTATATTTAAATGGGTGGTTCACCTTTTAGTTAACTTTTAGTATGTTATAGATTGGCCAATTCTAAGCAATTTTTCAGTTGGCCTTCATTTTTAATTTATCATAGGTTTTGAATTATTTGAAACATTTACCATCTTCTTCTGACTCTTTCAAGATTTCAAATGGGGGTCACCATCTAAACCCCATCTAAAAACAAATGCTCTGTTAGGCTACACATTTATTGTTATTGCTACTTTTTTAAACTCATCTTTCTATTCAGACCTCTCCTATTCATATTGCAGTCTCTTCAAATGAATGCATGCTTACTAGGGTAATATGGACCCTAGCAACCGGATTTCTGAAACTGCAAACTGGAGACTGCTGAATAAAAAGCTAAATAACTCAAAAACCACAAATAATAACAAATGAAAACCAATTGCAAATTGTCTCAGAATATCATTCTCTACATCATACTAAAAGTTAATTTAATGGTGAACAACCCCTTTAAGAAAAAAACGAATGCAAAAAACTACATACAGTATGAGCTGTCACTTTATTATATACTGTAGCTATACACCTGGGGGCACATTCACTAACCTGCGGAGTTGCGCTAGCGCAGCCTTCGCCGCACTTCACCAGGCAAAGTTTTGCCAGGGCGCGACTACTTCACTAAAATCCGAAGTTGCGCACAGGGAGGTGAAAGGTAGCGAAGTTGCGCTAGCAATGCCTAATTTGCATACGGCACCAAGTTAAAGTACAATAGACGTATATGTAGCAGCAAATACATTATACTACACAAGTCTGGGAAAGATTCATAAAATAAAATAGAGTTTTATTTTGCCCTATACATGTGCCCACTGTATAGTTTATGTGCCATATTTAAGGAAATGTAGGGGGGAAGGAGGGTACCCCCCAAAAAATGTACGATCTTTTTCAGCCTATTACCCTTAAAAGGAAAAGACGCCAGCGTTTATTGGGATTTAGAAAAAATTTAAACTTTTTTTGAAGCAATCCCTAGCTACTCTATTGCACTTCGCCTGGTTTGAGGTGGCTAAGGCAAGTCTGTCGCAAGAGGTAACGTTAAATGTGTAAGTTACTGAATTAGCGCAGTTATGTCCCTTCGCCATAGCGCGACTTCGCCAGGCGTAAGGGTGCGAAGTAGTGCTAGAGTAGGTACACTTCGCTAGTGAAATTTACGCCAGCGCCCTTTAGTAAATCGGCAAAGTAACAAAATGACGTCAAGTGGGCGAATTTGCGCTAGCGTTAGCCATTTTGTGTTTTAGTGAATTTGTCCCCTGGTGTCTGACATACAAGGTACCAGAACCCAGTCTTGCCACTTCTACACTTCACTCGACATGGATCCTACCCAAGTTTATTGGTTGACCCCCTAATGCACTACCCTACTCTGTCAAATTTCAATGCCACACAAAACTGCTTTTATTAAACACCCTGATTAAATTGCATTCCTGCTGTGTGTTATACCAAGGACTAATCTCTCCCAGGAATGCACTAAGGTGATTTTTTTGCTGCAGCTGTTTGTCTCAGGCTTGCTAGTACCATCAAACCTCCTCGATAGAGTGGAGTCCAAAGAGCTTGAGCCAAGTAATCCTCACCTATTTATAGATTAGGGAATACCTATAACTCCCTGGGCCAATAGGGATATTTTCCCTCCCAGAGTGCATGTCTATAATATGGGACAATTCATAATTAACAATAAATCCCCTATACAATGTTTTTTTTTAATGGGGACTATTAGCTTTTTTTTTTCTCCTGTTCATCTTCAACTTTGTCATTCTAACTGCTAAATCATAGAACTTGGCAAATATATGCAAGATTGAAAGCAAAATTAGAAAGTATCAGAGTTAAAAAAAAATAAAATAAAAATTAGAGTTTCCAGTTTCAAGCTGGAAATAATTATTTTATTGCTTTTTATATCACGCGACAATATATTTTTAGGTCAGCCTTGACTATTATTTAGCTGCATAAATTTATCTTAGCTTTAATATTCATTACCCAGTAACGGCTATTAATGTAACACAATTTTATTTGCTTAAGGCTTTCAAACTGGTGACAGAGAAGGTGCAAATTGGTTTCAGTAAAAGAGACCGAATGGTTTACTTTTCTAGGTATTTGTTTTCTCTGGGTTTTTTGTTTCTGTTGTGACATCAGTGTAATCTATAAATCTTGCTTTCACCTGTTTAATAGTGATTTGGTTATAGAGGTATTATCTATTAACTGGAAATGTTTGGGACATGGAGATTTCTGGATAAGAGATTTTTGGATCTTAATTTAGATTACCATGCATGATAAAACTAAAACCCACTAGTATTGTTTGTCCACCAATATGAGTTAATGCCACTGAGTTACCTTGAAGTGCAAGGTTCTGTTGTATTATTACAGGTAAAAGGCAAAACAATAAATAAATATAATTATTTGCATAACATGGACTCTATAGGATTGGTTTTTATGTAATTGTGAACTTTTTTGGATATTGGGTCTCTGGATAAAAGATTCCACATCTGAACTAGATGTGTACAGTCTAAAAAAAGCTAAAAAGTATTTTCTATGCCAAGCTTAATAAACCATAGGTTCAGTAGCTTTTAGCAGTAATGTTCGATGCCTTAAAAAGTTTCTCAGTCTTTGATCTTATTAGTGCATCTCAGTGTGCTCTAGGCTGCTGTTGAGAAGGTAAGCTCAGGGGCTATTAAAACTTCGTAGAAGGTGAGATTACACCTGTCATAGTAGCTGATGTTACAGGGCTGATTATTTATTAATTTTGAACCTGATGGTTCTCATCTTTTTGTTATATGCTGCCATGTAATATGAATGTGAATGTTTACTATTTAGCCTTGTAGCATGAATTTTAGATTGTATATATGTACTATACATTGTGAGTTGACTTCAAAAATCAGGTAATTGACAGAAGTCCAGATCTTGCTCTGTGAATTCAAAACAGGGAGTTGCTGAAGGCATATTTGGAGGCACAGATTTTCACGTATAAAATAATGGTACAGAAGCCCAAAAAATTTGGTATGACATGCCTAGACTATTTTTTTGTTCAGGTTTAGTATTTTTAATTCTGATTCTTATAATAAAAGATAACACAAGAGGTTGCATTCCCTGAAAAGTTTAATTTATTTTACGTTCCTTGTTGGGTATCCAGCAAGGGCTAGCCAAGAGTCTTTGTAGGGACTTTCACCTTAAATTACATTTTTTTTAATAGAACATTCTTCCATACATACTCCAGTAGAACATAAGCTGAATGTTGAACCCTAAGTGGGTCATTTATCAACATTTGAATTAGCGTTTTTACCATAATTTGAGTTTTTTTGCTGCAAAAATCTCAAAATCTAATATGAGTTTCTGAAGCACATTACCTTTAAAACACAATACCAAGAATTACCTTTATCCCCAGTGTAAATACTTGTGCCCCAACACTTTTGGATCTATCCCTGGGGTAAAATCCCTACGCATACTCCATGGTGGAGCCATGAGCTGCTTACTGAAGTCTTTTTCACCCCAGATTGGCCTCCTCTGAGGCTTTGATCTGAATATATGTCAGTCAAAAGGCTGGCAGGGATTTGTAGCAGGATGGGAATTTATTGGCAAGGATCTGGTAACCTTATACCCAGCACAATGTGCTGCACAAGCTTTGTTTACTAGCAGGTATGTGAAGGTGTTTTTAATTGCAAGTAGTATTCTTTTTTTTTTATGGATTTATATCTTAAAAAATAAATGCTTGAGTCACAGGGGCACATTCACTAAGCACCGAAAATGCGCTAGAGACGGGTTCACCACACTTCGCCACACTTTCCCAGGCATAGTTTCACCAGGGCTGCGCAAATTCACTAAGATCTGAATGCTTGCGAAGTTGCGTTTGCAATAAGACGATAAGCAGGCTGAAGTTACGTAAGTAGCGATGCCTAATTAGCATATGACGTGCAGTTAAAGTACAATGGACGTGTATGCTGTACCAACTACATTACACTACACAAGGCCAGGGAAACAATAAAATTAAATAGAGGTGTTATATTGCCCTGCACATGTTCCCACTGTATAGTTTAGGTGCCAAATGTAAGGGGGAAGGAGGGTACCCCAAAAAATTCAATCTTTTTCAGCCTATCACCCAGTAAAAAGTAAAAAAACACCAGCGTTTTTTTGGACTTAGAAACATTTTCAAAGAAACTCCAATCTACTCAATTGCACTTCACCTGGTCCGAGTTGGTATAGTGAAGTCTGGCGCAAGAGGTAACGTTCAGTAAAATCCGCAACTTAGTGAATTAGCGTAGTTACGTCCCTTCACCAGAATGCATCTTTGCCTGGCGTTAGGGGGCAAAGTAGCGCTAGAGTAGTCTACTTCACTAGCGAATTTATGCCAGCACCCATTAGCCACTTTGCCCTTTAGTAAATTTGCCCCACAGTGTCTTAGAAGGCAAGGTCTTCTAGTCAGAAATGGTTAAAAACAGACACCAAATGTATTCTCACAGATAAGCAGAAAATCCAGCGAGGTAAGTAAATATATAGGACTGGTAAGATTAGTACTTCAGGAGAAATTACCGCTGTAAAAGAGATAGTGACTTCAGAGCTAATGCATTATGCAGGACATGGAGAAAAATCAACCCAAAACAAATATATCACATGGGCTGTTATCCAGAAATGGGATGGAAAGCATTATAGTGATTAAGCAATAGTAACAAAAGAAAATACTATATATCTTTAGTAGTGATTGGCGAATTTGTCCTGTTTTAGTTTGCCATGAATTTCACAAATTTTCGGTGAATTTAGCGAAACTGGCAAAAAAATTGTGAATTGGAATCGGCATCAACGTTGATGTCGGCCCCTTAAAGTCAATGGACATTCGTTTATTTTCGCCAGAGTCTAAATGGGCCCCGGCGTCAAAACCGTCACCGGCGTTAAATTTCCAAATTTTCCCCAGCAAATTTTTGCAGCAGATTTGCAAATATATTTGCCGGTGTCGAAACGGGCAAAATAGCCGTGAATTCATACCTGGCGAATAAATTCGCCCATCAATAATCATTAGATATCTTGCTATTGTAAAATTAGTTGATTTATACAATGAAAGAAAGTAGAAATAATAGTTACTATCATCATTTAGCATGTTCTCCACGTTATCTATAATAATGATATGTTATGGCAATTATAGGCCAATATACCACTTACAGGGGAATGTAATAAAAGTCGCAAAGAGCAAAACAATTCGCACCAATAAGACTAAAAATCCACATCTCGCAATGTAATATTGTTCCTTAAACTCTTACTGCATTGCGAATTTTAATTGCGCATTGCGAATTTTAATTGAGCATTGCGAATTTTAATCGCACACTCATAAGAAGTGCTTGAAGGTGTCGTAATCTTTTGGAGCAAACATAACGACTTTTTCAGTAAGAAGTTTTATTACATTGACTGCGCATTGGCGCAAACTATAAAATTCGCAAACGGTCTTTCACTGTCGGAAGTGGTCGCTAAACAGTTTCCAGGCTCGCAAAAGCTATATTAAATTCGCACAAAGCAAAATTTGTTCGCGCAAAGGCATAACTTTTCGCATTGCGAATAGTTTTTCAGTTAGCGATTTTTATTACATTCCCCCATTAGTATGTTATTTATAAACCATTCTGGGTACTCACTGGTCTCTGGCCACCCTTGAAGTCAAGAGGACTGCTTCCATATTGCCACACCACTTGATACCAATTTTTTACCAGCAAGAAGACATTTTTTGAGATTTTTTTAATCGATAAGCAGCTGGTGGGTCAAAAGTGTGAAGCCAATCTGAAGCCATCACTGCAGAGAGAGAGAGTGGAACAACTGTTTGCACTTCAAGTAAAGGAATAAGAAGGAGGAAGCAACGATAAAATGACTTTTAACAAAAATCTCTTGAGATAGTTGCTAGATATACAAAATGGTTATTATGGGAATTCAATGTTTCAGTTAGGACAAAGAGACAAAATTACTTTTAACAAAAAAATCTCTTGAGGTAGTTGCTGGATATACAAAGTTTTGTAGAAAGTCATTGAGAGCAGTGATAAACATATGTAAACAGAATAGGGACAAGTAAAATGATGGCTTAAAAATATACTACTGAGCAGATAAACAAAATATAGTGGAATATATGCATCAGAGATTCTTTATTGTCTGTGAAATACTGTAAATCTTTAATAATTAATTTAATAATTAATTTATCCAAGGCAGGTTCTGTCTTTTCTTATGGGTCTCCCTGTTACTTTCCTTGGTGCTCATCTTGTTAAATGCCTTTAAGATCACATGAGTTTGTCTAACTGATAAAGTATATTGAAGTTTCTGCCTATAATATTTAACTATAAAATGTAACCTTCTTTGTTACAGTATAATCTGAAGTACAATCTGAAGTGAGCTGGGAAGAGGTAGATGTTATATCATATCCATAATTTTTTCAATTATAGGGAGTGGTTTCCTCCTCCTTGTATATGCATCTTTCAATATTATGAACTTACAAGGAGATACTTAGGGGGTTATTTACTAAATCTGTTTTTTGGGGGAAAAACTTGAATTTTTAGAGGGAAAAAAATTCTAATTTTTCGAGATTTATTATACCCAGAAGCTGCTAAAAGTAAGAATTTAAAAATCTGAAACCGGTCGAGGTCATGGGGAAGTCAACGGCAGATGTCCTTTTTACAATTTGAACATATCATGAGCTGTGCAGGGTTGAGCAATTCAGGCATCAAATTCTAAAAATTTGTATGATTTGAGTTTTTGCTCAATTTTATCGTCTTTTCCCACACCAGATTTTTGAAGTTATTCAATAATAATAATTTGTTAAAATCATTGATGGGAGTTTGGTCGAGCTTGGTTAAATAAAAAGATGAGATAAAATTGAGTTTTAGTAAATAACCCCTTATTCAATGATTTAATATTTATGTGTATTTTTTAAATGTTATATTTGCTAAATTGCTATGTGCATCATGTGTAGGGGGATCACACAAAGAATGCAATGCTGCAATAAATGTATAAATATACTTCGTATATCAGAACATTTTTTTTTACTCTGAACTACAGTTAAGGTTCTTTATAGATTTGCATTTATTAAATCAGATCAATGTATCAAATCTGTCAATTTGTATTATGTGCTATTGGGTGTTAGATCTTAGGGGAAATGCTGAGCTCTAAAACCACAGCAAATCATTAAGCCCTGCCAATTAATAAGCCTTGCATTAAAATGAATGCTGTGCCAGCTAACAGGGGCTTGACAATCTGGAAGAGCAACATTCATTGTACAATATTATTTGTTGTGGGGGATTCTGGTAGTTGCAGAAGGACAACAACTGGTTTCTGAAGTTTGTCAAGGCTTTAAAGTAGAAGATTTCCAAAATTTTATATGTCATCTACCATACACTTTTATGTTATTTACATTTCACTCTATCCTATCTAGCTAATTAGGAAATACAAAATGGTATGTATATATTATGCAAATGTATGCTATTTTTATAATGAATTGTTGAACATGTATTCACTGCATTAAGGGTCCTAATTTTAAAATATACAGTAGTAATATTTACATCGTCGATACTCTTCCTGACTATTTTTATTGTAAGAATTTGCTATTTCTAGATTCTAGTGAGGGGTTGTCAAATCATTAGGGGGCAGATACATCAAGGGTCGAATATCAAGGGTTAATTAACCCTCGATATTCGACTGGGAATAAAAATCCTTCGACTTCTAATATCGAAGTCGAAGGATTTTGCGCAAAAAGTTTGATCGAATGATCGAAGGAATAATCCTTCGATCGAACGATTAAATCCTTCCAATCGAACGATTCAAAGGATTTTAATCCAACGAACGAAGGATTATCCTTACACCAAAAAAACTTAGCCAAGCCTATGGGGACCTTCCCCATAGGCTAACATTGGGTTCGGTAGCTTTTAGGTGGCGAACTAGGGGGGTCGAAGTTTTTTCTTAAAGAAACAGTACTTCGACTATCGAATGGTCGAATAGTCGAACGATTTTTAGTTTGAATCCTCCCCATAGGCTAACATTGAGTTCGGTAGCTTTTAGGTGGCGAACTAGGGGGTCAAAGTTTTTTCTAAAAGAAACAGTACTTCGACTATCGAATGGTCGAATAGTCGAACGTTTTTTAGTTTGAATCCTCCGATTCGAAGTCGTAGTCATAGTTGAAGGTTGAAGTAGCCCATTCGATGGTCGAAGTAGCCCAAAAAACACTTCAAAATTCAACGTTTTTTTACTTCGAATCCTTAACTCTAAGTTAATGAATTGGCCCTAAGAGAAAAATTGCCACAGAAATAAAATGCTATTTTAATAAATTCCACCAGATTATTAACAGGCATTAAAATACTAATGAATTGTTTCTGTGTCATACCGACGTTTGATTTTATCTGCCCAGTAGGATTTTGTTAAATATGAAGTGCCAATGGGAATATTTTGGCAAGATATTTCAAAATTCAACCAATTTCCTTTAAAGAGTATGATGAATAGTGCAATGTTTACAATTGTAATATTTCACTGAATATTTTTAAATGTAGCCATTTTTGTGCCTTACATGCATTTTTATTTCATCCCCAAGTGCACTTAAATTTTACTGTGGAAAACAAATATATATTGTATAGTGTATTTGTGGTTATTGTAGTTATAGGAGAATTATATTGCATAATAAAATGTAACAGCATAGCTCCAACTGTTTTTAATGAATGGAGAATTAAACCGTAATTTTAGCAAGATTGTTTGTAGAAATGTGTCTCCTACCACCCTGTGGTACTGTGGAATTACTGCATATTTTAATAGTGGAAAATTATTTATGTACTGTGTTTAAAGGGAGCTGGTCATGATGAAACATGGAAGAGGAGACAATGAATAATGTATCTGAAATATTGGATTCCATGGTTTTAAATTTCAGCATACCCATTTACTGGTAACAGGTAAAGTGCGGGCACTATGTTACATTTAGGGGCCGATTCACGAAGGGTCGAATATCGAGGGTTAATTAACCCTCGATATTCGACTGGGAACTAAAATCGTATGACTTTGAATATCGAAGTCGAACGATTTTGCGCAAATCCTGCGATCGATCGATCGAAGGATTTTTCGTTCGTTCAATCGAACGATTAAATCCTTCGAATCAGCCGATTCGAAGGATTTTAATCCAACGATCGAAGAAAAATCCTTCGATCAAAAAATCACAGGCAAGCCTATGGGGACCTTTCCCATAGGCTAACATTGACTTCGGTAGCTTTTAGCTGCCGAAGTAGGGGGGTCGAAGTTTTTTTTAAAGGGACAGTACTTCGACTATCGAATGGTCGAATAGTCGAACGATTTTTACTTCTAATCGTTCGAATCGTTCGAATTTGATCGAATTCGATCGAATTTAACCAATTCGATGGTCGAAGTACCCAAAAAATACTTCGAAATTAGAATTTTTTTTTATTCGAACCCTTCACCCGAATTTCGTGAATCGGCCCCTTAGAGTCAGATTTATAAAAAGTTGAATTTCAAATTAATGTGAGTTTTTAAATCTCCCATAAACTCCCATGAACTCAAAATTTGACCAATCAAAATTTATTAAAAAAAATTGAATTTATTAAACTCTTGAAGAGGAGCGACCTGATAACTCAAATCAAATTCAAATCGAATTTGATTTGAGTTTTGAAAACTCGGTTAGTGTTTTTTCTCTGAAAAAAACTTGAATGTCAGGAAGGCTTTAAACAGCTCCAAATTGATCTCAGGATGTCTTCCTTTGACTTAAACAGCAATTTGGAAGGTTTTAGGTGGAGAATAGTCAAATTTGAGTTCTTAAAGGGCCAAAGTATGATAAGTCTCGAAAATTGACATGTGACATTTTTTAAATAACTCAAATTGCATTTGAATGATTTCCTAGTCCAATTTGACAGTTTTGGCAATAAAAAACTCAAAATTTGAATTTCATTTTTAATTTAAATTTTTTGTTAAATCTACACCCCTTAATTTTCTTGGGTCAACATTATAAAAATATACTGAAAATGCAGTTATTCAAAAATGTGTTACATTTCAACATTCACTTTCACTTGCCTAGTGAGAATCATTTTGACTACTGCAACACATATGTAACTACCTTGACAAGGTTCAGATACCTAAAGAACTTAAATCACAAATATACTTTGCATTTTTCCATACATTTTAGTGCCTGTTGTAATCATCTCCTCAGTTTTATGGCAGACAGTAGATTCTTATGGGGGAATGTAATATGTTTCGTTAGCAGAAAAAACACAGTTGGCAAAGACCATTGCGAAATACAGACCACAATGACTTCCTTGCAAAGTTTGCAACCAACTTACTATATTAGAAATATTTTTTTTATTTTGAACAGGCTACTTATCCATTTTTATTTTTACACTGAACTGGTCCTTTAAAAAGGGGGAGTATTTTCCCTTTACTTTAGAAATCATTGTTAAAGACTGTACTGAAGTCCCATAGTAGGTTAGAGCTGGTGTATATCTTTAGGTTAGAGACAGTTTATATCTTAATTAAAGGTAGACATTGATGAAACAATGAATTAAAGCAGGGCCATCAATGACACATTTAGCATAAATATTTAAATATATTGAGAGGACAAATAGTGGAAGCATCTACAACAGGGTGAGAATCAGGATATATATAAAATACTTATTATGCTATTGGTAAATAGAGGTGCCCCATTCTAGCTGCTCCCAGGGTAGAACATTGGTTACATTGACACATTTTACACCTGGGACAGATTTATCAAAATGTGAATTTAAGTTTAATAAATAAAAACTCACACATGTTCAATTCATTCCTATGGGATTTTTAGAAGCATAGTTATCAAATGGTGAGTTCTAACTTTCACCTATTAATAAATAAAATTCTTAAAATCCTATAGGAATGTGGGTAATATCCACATTTGGATAAAGCTTCCCCCTAGTCTGGACCTCATAATGCAAGTGAAAAATATGCACAGTTCCTCATTTATCTTTTTACACATACAGTGGATGGGTTCATACTTTATTAAATAGTGAAACAGAATATAAAAATAGCAAATTTTAATATAAAAAAATCAGTATCATGGCACTCACCAACAGAGAGCAATTTGTCGCAATCTTTGCATTTATTAGTTGGTAAACCACTTCCAGAAAGTTCCTTGTCACATGCAGAAAAATAAGGTAATGAACAGGCTATTACACCAGTATAGGCACAGACTGCATTAGAAGCCGCAGGAAAAAACTGACTTGTCCTTTATAAATACATGCTTAAAGTTTTATTTTAGTGTAAAATATATCAAGGAATAAGCATCTAATTTTAGCGTGCTGGTTTTCCAAACAAATAAAATGCTAAATAGTAGCAATGTTTTAATATTAGAATATTAATATTTTTTACAATGATTTATCCAGGTATAGAAAAGAAAGTAGTAGTAGAAGCTGCAATACAGGCTCTAGGACGTCACATTATATATTCATTTTGCACATTCATTTTAAGAATAAGCTAACATCTTCAAAGACAATGATGTCTTTAAAATTGACATTTATCCCTGTAAAAATTGATCTTCTTATGTAAAATAGATCTGTTTGCCGGGCTTACTTTTGCTATTTTATTTTTTATTTTACTTTTATATATTTTATGAAACAGAGCAAATAATAATATTGATAAATCCACACTTATAGCAAAGAACACCTGAAGTGCGGCATAATGTGGCCCACAGAAGTTAAAGGAAAATGAAATACAAAACTCCCATATCCCAAAGGCATCATTGTTGCTGGCTCTGAGTGTTTATAATCTGGGCCAAAATGACAGGAAGAATAACTGTCAAAGCCATTTCAATAGAAAGATAGATAGATAGATATTTTTTAACCTGGAAATTTTTTAGCAACCACATCTGCCAGAGGAAGAAAGCTTGTGAATTTTATATTTTGTGTATACTCATTTATGCCAATTTCCAAACCACATTGAATGCAAAGTACTTTGAACCCTGAGCTCTGGGTATTTCAGTATCTCCATAAATAGTAGGCACAGGTGTTATTTCAATTAATTAAACTTGTTACTGACATAATATTGCATCTACTTATAAAACCTTATAGCATCCAATTCAAAAATTGTTTTTCTGTTTCCTTTTTTTCCTTAGGGCATGACTTTTTTTGATTTTCAGGGTACATGTCATTTACCGTAACTGGCACAATTAAAATAAGTTGCTTTAACAATCGAAAGCTGCATTTGCCTTTAATTTATTTAAATGGTGTAAAAGTCTACTAAAATGGTAATTTTTTCCCTTATGAAAAACAAACTATTCTTTATAATAAGGCACAGGTTTGCTTATTTTATTTGGAGGTATCTTAAAATAGAACAACCTTGCAGCTGACCTACAACTGTAAGCAGAACTGCAGAGAAGTTCAATTATTTTAAATTAGTCTTTTTGCTTGTGGAGGTAATGGATGCCCATAGAATAGTATTATTGTGCATTACAAATTGACTGTTTTATTTTATACAGCACTAATGATTTTCATTATCTCCTAAACTGATAGAATCTATTCCAAAACCAATAATCGCTTGAAGTCCACTGAACCACAAATTACTCATTAGATATATTTTCAGAGATCATTACCTTTATCATAGATTTCATTATTTCATTTCCTCAATGTACACTGCTGCTCATAATAAGAGGAAGGGGATTAAGCTTACAAATGAACAGGAATAGAAACAAAATGTATTCACATATTGCATAAACTGTTATTTTAGTGACTCTCAAGGTAAAAATCCATAATTTTTCCCCCCAAAGCAATTCAATTGCTATAATGTCAACTTCTGCCACAGGTGAACACAATCATGTAATTGTGATTTGAAATAATATATTCTATCTTAGTTGAAGTAAATGCTAGAGAAAACTTGACTCCCTTGACAATCTATTAACAAAAGCATACTGATCAAGTAACAAGGCAGTGTAACTAAAGGCTTTTTGCAAGCATCAAAGCCAAACTCTGCATTCTAACGTATGGTTCAAATATCACTGTATCCTAATATAGTCCAGAAGACAGGGCTCTTCACACAAGAAAGAACAGGCAAGATTTGCTCAAAGTACTAAAAAGGTCAAAGGGAATGTGGTTCTATTAAAGTGTGGCTTTTTAGTTAGCTCTTCTTTAGAGAAATGGACAGTAATTCTAGGATAGATCAGTGAGTACAAAAACTAAGTTGTCATCTTTTTTTAATTTTTCTAAAAAAACATTATGTAACATAATATAGTTTGGGGGAAACTTGTTGGCCAAACACGTTCCAGCTTCCATGGGAGAGTGTATTTGTTGGTACTCTGGCAAAGAGTAGCAGCCATTACTTACTTTGTGCCTTGGATTGTAGATATACTCTCTCTGGACCGTTATGTAACAGATCTGACACCCTACTGAATTGTTGACTGGGTATTAAAAGAACATTGGGTTAAAATTAGTGAAATGTTATTTCCAAAATTCCATTCTACATGTGGCAAAGCACTAAGGACACAAAACTATGCTCCTTGGAGGCCTATTTTTAAAGGTTGAATTTTAATGGCTTTAGAGGTTTTGACACCACAACTAAACTCTGAGTTTTCGGGCAAAAATCTGAGTTTTTTGGATGGAAAAGCTGGGAAAACGTGAATATCAGATGAAAAATCAAAAAAAACCTAGAAGATCTGATTTTTTTCCCGCAAAGCAAATTTTCGGGAAAATTTAATAATAAAACAAGCATAAGAAACCCGAACAGATTTGTTCAGAGTTTGTAGCAGAAAATATTGAGATAAATTTCAGACTTTGATAAATAACCCCCTAACTGTACCTAAATATTGATGGTTTCAGTACAGTCAACCATTTTTAACACTGAATATGTAAAATGGATGCAGTATGCAAAACAAATATATCTTGCTAGAGCCACAAGAAGTATTAACCTATAAGGCAAAAACATTATTTTTTCTTAAAATGTTTGCATGTTTTGCTTAAGTTTTTCCCTCTGTATTACAAATGGATGGTAGTGATATTTGAAACGTAGACATCGCAAATTAGCGTATATCATTTTTTACTGAGTAGGAAAACATATTTGTCTGAGTTTCCACCATGGGACGTTCCTAGCATAAAATGACAGATGATTCTATCATTGCTAAATGTCATCTGTGCATAAGCCTTCTCCAGAGGCTGCTGTAGTACAGATTTGTATAGAAGAAGATATTTACACAGTGAAAGACATATTTTCCTGAGCGTTTGTGCATTAAATAACAGCTATAAAGAATACAGTGTTATATTTATTGCTTTAAAGTTCATTCTTATTATAATATTTTTTTACAAATTGCATTAAATCCTTCAACTTCAGACTCATTATATGTTGCCAAGTTTCATACTGAAGTTTCTTTAATGTTTCAACATTTTGGGATTTATTTAACTTGTGGCTCCAAATTAACTGCTCAATATAAAATAAGATGACATTTTCAGTTAAAAATACATTAAACATTTCAACAGTTTTTTGATTTTTAGTTATTAATTGTAAAATGCAAATATCTTGTAAGGTTTTTATTTAAATATGGTATTTTAAAATAATACATACTTCAGAAGCTGCTTTCCTTATAGAGCCAACTTTGAATGTCAGCTGTTCTTACACTGAAGTACTCATTGTACCTAAATGTGAAGTATTTGCTCTAAGTACCCTACCCCGCATGTTATCAATGTTTGCTTTTTTTTTTTATAATGCATAATTTGTGTTCCCCTTCCCCCAAATGGTTCATTTAGTAATGAAGAAATATAATGGTATGGGACCTGTTATCCAGAATAGGGACCTTGGGTTTTCCTGATAAGGGGGCTTTCTGCAATTTGGATCTGTTATACTGTTACAGAGAAAAAAAATCATGTTTAAGAATGTAAATTATTTTATTAAAAGAGAGCCAATGGGAGACGGCCTTAGTGTAATTCAGAGCTTTCTGGTTAAAAGATCCCATATCTGTACTTTAGATGGTAACTATAGCAGGAGGAAACCTGAAAAGTTACTAGAGTTTCTCCTAAATTCTTTTAAAGTTTTTTTTTTTAGGTATTGCATCTATTTATCCAATACTAGTATACATGCTTCAATTATTTGGCCTTAACCAGATCTTTTTTATAATCTTGATATTAATACTATAAATCCTAAATTCAAGTCAGCAAAATAAACCAATAAACTTCTACTAAAGTGTTGATTCCAGGTAAATCACACTCTACCCATTATTTTCAAAGAGTCTGCCATTGAATTAAAATGGAAAACTTGAATAGAAAAATAACTTGAAATTTGCTAATATGATCTCCATTGACTTCTACATGAACTTTGATTTTTAAAAGCCAAATTTTTATATTTGAGTTTTTGAGAATATTGCACTTAATAATTCTCAAAATGTAGAGATTATTAAAGAGATCAAATTGAACATTGGCTCTTCATAATACTTCCACCCACATGTAGATGAAACTTGTTTTTACCCTAAAACTAAAGCTAGAATTATACTTATTAAGTTTCCCTAAGTTACATTTGTGTTTGACTGTTAAAAAAATTTCTTAAGCTCACTGTTTCCTTGTGCTGGAATTGAACCTCATTGCATTATTTAAAAAAAAAAAAGTATTATTACAGACTGAAATTACCAAAGTTTAACAAAATGTTATTGATAGATTTTCGATTGCTCAGCATTCGTATTATCTTTTAAGTTTCCTTCTTGTACAGCCTGAGATATTTTTAATCATATAATGCTGAATTTGATGCAGAAAATGTCTGGGTATGCATATTCTCTCTCACCCTCTCTTTTTCTTATATAGAAAAAGAAAAAGGTTTGCTGAAATAAATACACTATATAAAATATATGTCTTGAATATAATAGTGATTGGCCAGGCAAGTTGCGATATGCTTGAAATATGAGAAATTCCAGTAGTTTATTGTTCAAACGAAATGTGTTACTTAATACACTTTTTCTCTTAATGCACAGATTGAGACCAATCAAACTCAATGGTATTTTGATAACTCACAAATGCTTCATCGAATCTTGTTATTTGACCCACATTGACCTTTGGCTTAAAAAGCCACTAAAAGATAAACAACTTAATGCATCCCATCATTTTTAGCTTTTAGAAAAAGAATTTGAACCATGGCTCTAAATTAAATCAATGCAATTGATCACCGAGGGATATGTTTCCACGAAAAGATAACTTGGCAATGTTTTTCACAGAATGCACTGGGATTGCAGCCAAACTCCGAAGATAGGTCAAGTCAATATTCTGTGAAATGCATCTCTCCGAGTGATTAATTACTCAGCAGTATGGAAGGTCTCCTGACAGATAAAACTTTTTAAGGTATATACCATTGTGTCGGTGGCATTCTCTCATTCGTGACAGATCTGTCATCATATTCATGGAAAATAGCTTGACAACTGGATCTGCTGAACAAACTATCAATGTAGCAAATAAACATATATAGTATTCTCAAAATAATAGATACAAGTGCCATTGTACTGACATTCAGTATCTTACTGATGAAAAAGACATATTGTTCTCTGTTTTTGTAGTTGTTCTTTACAAATTCCTTTTATGACCTTGATCTTTCAGTGTACCATTTCCACACATCTTCATCATATGTCATTTTTGTTATTTTTCTTACTTAATGGCTACAGTACTATAGATAGCCACATACATACATCTGCAGTTTTTTTATTGGCCTTCTAGTTAATTAAAGACCTGTCATTAAATAAGGCTTTTTCCTTGACACCCATCTTATAGATGATACATTTAGCACTTTCTTTCTCCAAAGAATGGGAAAATAAATGTTATTGAAGTTTTACATTGTATGTTAAAAACAATTGATTAATTTAGTTACAAGAAAAAATGCACCTTATCTGTACAGAGTGATATTTTGCATTGCAGCTCTGCCTGTCTCTCTGCCTTGAAATTTGTACTGTTATCTTGTATAAGGATGATTGAACCTGTCAACTATTTCTATTCATAATTACATAGTTGGGTTCAAAAAGACATATATATATATATATATATATATATATATATATACAGTATATATATATATATACACACACACACATACTGTACTTATACAGACCTATATACTCTTTGTTGGACTGGCCCACCGTGATACCAGGAAACTCCCAGTGGGCCCAGGTGTCGGTGGGCCCTCATGCTGCTAAACATTTGGCCTATTTCATGGCCATTCCCTATTTCTATGACAACAAAAAGGCTAAATAGATGGAACAATATAATATTATAGTATATAAAGAGAAGTAACTAGAATAGAGGTTGAGTGAGGAGAGGAAGAATAATAGTACTGAAAGTGGGCCCCTGGTCTAATAGTTTTTAGGTGGGCCCCTGGTGTCCCAGTCCAACACTGTATACATTGACATATGTAATCCATATATACCTACTGTATACTAACTAAGTTTAGTTCTCAAAATCACAATAACCTTTGATATTATGCTTGTTTTTAAAGCCATCCAAGCCCCTCTTAAAGGCATTTACTGAATCAGCAATCACAACATCTTCTGGCAGGGAATTCAACAACCTCACTGTCCCCACAGTGAAGAACCCCCTATGCTGCTTCAGATGAAAGTTCTTCAAATCTAAAGGTGTGGCCTCTGGTGCGTTAATCTTTCCTATGGGAAAATGATCCCCCATTATCTGTCTGTGTACTCTAATGTACTTGTTAAAGGTAGGAATGTCCCCTGGCAAGCCCCTTTTATCTATAGATAACAGCCTCAATCTTGACAGTCTGTCCTCGTAGTTAAAATCTTTCATCCCCTTAAGCCGTTTATTTGCATGCCTCGGGAACTCCCTTCAGCTCAGTAATATCCTTCTTAAGGACTGGAGTCCAAAACTGCACTGCATACTCCAGGTGAGACCTTGCCAGGGGCCTATAAAGAGGCACAATTATATTTTCATCGCTAGAGTTAATGCAACAGAATGACACTGCCTACAATTAGACAACTTGTTATATACAAAAACCCCTAGATTATGCTCAATTAATTAAACCCCCAACTACTATTTAGTGTATAACTTAAATATATATTATTTCTACCACAGTGCACAACCTTGCATTTATCAACATTTAACCTCATTTTCAAGTTTGCTGCCCTATTTTTCAATTTAGTCAAATCGTTCTGCAAAGTAGCAGCATCTTCCATTGGAATTTCCATCTTCCATGATTTCCACAAATTAGTAAAAATAGAGATATCTAATAAGCAAGTTCAAAGCAAAGGGCCAAGGCAGACCCTTGCAGTACTCCACTATTGGTCATTTAAGTCACTGCCTTATTGATATGGATTGTAGGAACAACATGAAAAGCTGCAAAGCAAAAAAGTAAATAATACATTTAAAAAAAAAGTAGAACTTATACTGGCTAAATATAATATAGGAACAAAATAGCGTGAGCAGTATTATCAAATACTAAGGTTACTTTGTTATTATTATCTGCATACAGTTCAATGAATACATTTACAGAATTCACTCAATTCATCACAAAAGATGGGCTTCAGTCTATTACTAAATTATAGCAGTGAAAATTGTGACTGGGGTGTAGCCAATAGAGCAAGTAAACTAACATTTGGAAACAGAGATCCCACGAGAAAAGTGGTTGTTACAGGAAAATGCCTCACAATAAATCTAAATGTTGCTGCTATTCTAGATTTTTTAGTTTCTAATACTGTATATCCAATATGTGAGTTAGGAACACTATAGGGGTTTTTGTTATGAAGAGCAAGTGCAAAAAGAGTGTTTATGCAGAGAGGTCTGGTTGCATTCTTCACCTAGTTCCAAATGAAAAAAACCTGAAACAGACCTGGAGAAAATGATTTAGCATGTTTTGCATTCTGCATCCTACCTTCCACGTTGTAAATGAGGCATTATTTCTATAAAGCACATCTACAGATTTTCAGCAGATATTATGTTTGTTTAATTCCAGTCCAATGTAAGATCAATAGACAGCACGGACGTTTCAGGAAGAGTAATTGTATAAACTACTCGGAATCAGGCATATCATTATACTGACATGTTATAGCAGATTCCCAAGGGAATGAACAGCACTCACCTTAAAAAATACAAAACTTGAGTTCTTGGGAAAAGTACAAAAACAGAGTAAATAGTAACTAAATAATGATCAAGATGAAAATGCAAAACTGGAAATACAGGATATGATGCCACTGACATGTAGGATGTAGCTTCATCTTATCAATTTACCAGGTATAACCTGGCGAAACAGACTCTGGTGAAAAGGGTAACATATTGAAAAGATTATCCACCTGAGCGAAAATTCACCTGCAAAACTACTAGAAAATTAGCACTGAGTTTTTTAACTAGCAAACTGTCTTCCTAGCCTTTTAGTAAATTGGTCAAATTGTCTTTTTGGCGAATTTTTGCTAGAAAAGTCCACTTTACCCTTTAGTAAATCTTTCCCAAAGTATCCAGTTAGTAGAAGTGCTATTCAATGTAAAGGATGTATCACGTTGTTCCATGTTGAGCTTTGCTCCAGTAAATCCTGCTCCATCTAAGAATAAAATCGATGGTAAAAAATACTCATTATATTGCAGACTCTAAACCCATGTAAAATAGGTACCCCATAAATACAATTTCTATTGTTACATTACTTTTAAATTGCCCATTGCGAGTAATTAGTTACATTTACTAAAAAAAACAGGCTAATTTATTTCACAAAACACTGGCACATCAGTGGCAAACTCAAGGACAAAATAATTACTTTTATAAACTAAAACAGTGGAACACTACAATCAAAGATTACATTAACATACGTTCTCCATTACTATTTGCAGTACTTATTAAACATACAACAATAACAAAGTGAACTTTCTTTGCTGATTGCTTTCATTTCTCCTTTTTCTAGCAAAGCAGAAAAGAAAATCATTACAGTCTGAACAGTAAAACGATTCACACTTCAGAGATTTTCTAAGTTTTGGCTTTGAAGGGACATTGAGAATGCACATTTTTATTTTAATTTTGAATATAACATTTTAGATTTACATAAAAGGCCCAATTTACTAAGGAAGGTGCAAAGTGCAAAAAATAAAGCACCATATTTTTTATCAACAGTGTACCATGCTTTCCCCAATTTGCACAAGCTAACAGAAAGAAATAATTGGCAGCGCCCAAGCTCTGCTAATATATTTTTTCTATTTAAATAGATACACTAAACAAATGTAATTGCTTTTTATGATAGGAACTTGGAAAGGGGGGTTGCAGTAGATGTAAGGGCTCAAATGCATTGAGCAAAGTGCATTTGCAAGTGTGATTGCCATTTTATTCCTCACAATGCAGCATATTTTTTTCTGATGCAGTTGCTCCCAATTTGCCAAAATGATTAAAAGTGCTTGTGCGAAAATCAGGTACAATTGAGTCAAATATTTTCAAAGTCCATCTTAAGTCATTTCCAGTGTTTGGTGTGGGAGCATCGTTTGCACCCTATTTGTTTTTGGTTTAACTGTGCTTGCCACCTGGAAAGAAGGTGGTGGTAGCTCCAGAATTTCCTTGCATCAGTAGATACAATAGTACCTGATTGGGAATAGAAGGCAGGAAGGACTAAATGGTGCTGAACTCAACTTAATAAAAGCATGAAACTTATGAAAAGCACACTTTTTATGCAAAATTTTTTTAGACTAAAATTCCCTGAGGGAAAAATGCAACTTTCCCGCAAATGGGGAATTTCCAGCAAAGTTTTTCGAAACAGCGAATAATTTGTGAAACACAAACTTTGACACATCAATTGTGACACTTGCGTCAATTTTGACAGCGGCATTAAAGTCAACGAGCATCCGAATATTGACGCGCGTGACTTTTCAACGTGCGTCCAAAAAAATTTTGACACTGAACAATCTTCGCGGCAGTTTCGCAAATTTATTTGCCGCAAATTCATGCCTGGCGAATTTATTCACCCATCAGTATTTTTACATAGTTAGAAAACAGACAAATTGTGTCCAGAGGGTCATTGTCAGAGTTACTTTCTTTACTTGTAATATGGGTTTCATTAGGGTGCTACATCGTCCTGTATTGAGTCTAACATTCAGAAACACATAGCTACCTTCATGAATACAGTGCTGCCTGAGTTCAACAGTGCCATGTTCATGAGGGGCAAACTCTTATGCCCTCTTAGTGCCCTAGCATTTCTTCCTAGTATCATAGTAAATACCACCCATCATAGCCTAATATTGCTTATAGTTGCCAGTCTTTATTATTAGGATTCCTTCTTAATAAGCCAAGGCTTAAAAGTTTCCTTGTTGGTAAAGCTCAGTTACGTATACTATACATTGTTAGTAAGGGTTTATTGATTTTAAATGCACCATAGTGTTTAGTCCATCAGTATAGTGTAGCATTCACATACAATGAAGGACATGGTGTGGCATGTGAGCTTACATATTTAGGCTAAGTGCAGTTTTAACACTTTTTACTGTTTATTAGAATTAATTAATTAACACAGGCTGAACTTACACACAAGCAATGATTTTTTTTGTCTAATGTCTACTGTCTATTGTTAGTAGCAGCTGGTCAACTCCAGGATGAAGGTTTGTCCTATTGCTTAAATAATAGCAGCGGGTCAACTCTATAGCATGGTTTACCAAGTGTTCGTCATCTCTTTCTTGTTTTGCCCATATTTGCTACTTCCGCTATGAGATGTGTGCTGTACCTTCAATATCAAGCATCTGACAGTTTTTTTCTTTTTTTCTACCACTTCAGAAAATCAGTAATAGATGAAAAATCTTTGGTTAATGTATTAACCAGTTGTTGGAGTTTTGTTTTTGTTTTTTTTTTTAAAAAATCCACCTTTTAGCAAATGAAAGCTGATTTTTGTTGTTGTTGTTTAAATGATGTGTTACTGCTTGTAAAAAAAAATTCTGTTTATTAACAATAAATCTGGCCCATATTTTTCCCTATTCCTTCTTTATGAGTTATTATATGTATTTAAGAATTTATAGTAATATACAGTTTAATATCATCATAAATACCAGACGCTAAACCAATATATATATTTATTCAGGAAAAAACATTAAAATGACAAATTTCAATGTTAAATCTGCATTTTGAAGAACCCACATTATTTCATCCTTGTCAAACAGCTTCAAAGAAAGTGGTTATGTTTAGTATTTATAATGTACAGAGATAAATAAAAACGGATGAAAAATATATCTAAGGAGATGAGATTATCTCTGTAAAACAATAGTGTGCTGGCAATGTGAGCAAAACACATTTGTACATTAGTTCAAGAAATTAGAAAGCTATTACTTTTCATGACCTATTTCCACCTTTAGATTGTTCAGTGCTAAAAAGAACAAAACAAACACTGCATTTATGTATGACCTTCACCTTTTCATGGTTTCAGGACTCCATTCTCCTATTTATGGCTATACACCAGGTTATCCAGTATACAGACTACCTTCTTCCTACCAGTCCTCAGTGACGGAATGTAACAATCTAGAAATGTACTGTACCAGTGGAAAAACATTAAAATATACGTGTGACTGGCAAGATGTACATCATATGTACAGAAGTACATTCATATGAGGTTATGTAACAAACTATTTATGGGTCTGAAAAGATAAAGTACATTCATGAGATTACTTGTATGTAATAAATAGTTTTATCTACTGTATAGTAATGTCAAATCCACTGGACTTTTTTTATCTCTTGAAAACATTTCGCTAGTCATTAGACTGGCTTTCTCAATTTACATCTGAGAAAGCCAGTCGGATGAATATTGAAAGGTCTTCAAGAGAAAAAAAGAATACAGTAAATCCAGTTGATTTGACTTATTACTATAGATATACCATGACCTGGTTAAATTAGTACCTTCATAGACAAATAGTTTTTAGTTTGCAACTTGTCCAGTAACCCATAAAAATCAATTAGTAGGTGGAATTTACTGGTCAGCCTTTTAACATCCTCAACATGTTTAACAAGCATGTTTTGTCTAGGCCCATTCACTGCTCGAGTGAAGGAATAGAACAAAAAAAACTTCGAATTTCGAATGTTTTTTTATTTGGCTACTTCGATGGGCTAGTTCGACCTTCGACTACGACTTTGATTTCGAATCAAACTATTAGAACTAAAAATCGTTTGAATATTCGACCATTCGATCGAATCGAAGTCGAAGTACTGTCTCTTTAAAAAAAATTTGACCCCTAGTTCGCCACCTAAAACCTACCGAAGTCAATGTTAGCCTATGGGGAAGGTCTCCATAGGCTTTGCAATCTTTTTTTTGTCGAAGAAAAATCATTCGATCGATGGATTAAAATCCTTCGAATCGAAGGATTCGAAGGATTTAATCGTTCGATCTAGCGATATTTCGTTTCATTGTTCGATCAAACGAATTGCAGTAAATCTTTCGACTTCAATATTCAAAGTCGAAGGATTTAACTTTGACAGTCGAATATCGAGGGTTAATTAACCCTTGATATTCGACCATAAGTAAATCTGCCCCCTAAACAACTTCTAGCCTTGGGGTTTTGGCAATCCTTTTTCTGAAAATGTGGAATTTTCTCAAACTACAATGTAAGAAGCTTGTATGTATGTTTAATGTTTTGAAACAAAACCCACTGTTACCTTTGCATAAATATTTGCATCTCTATTCACTATTGAGAGATAAAAAATAGAGCTTTGAGTGAGATCCTGTCCCAATTTTAGCCAGATTCAAGTCAGTGAGAATAAGGCTTACTGAAAACTCAGACGAGATTCAATTTGAGATGCAAAAAAGTGAATTCGTATAATTTTTTTCCCTTGAATTGACTCTCATCCATGAAAACTTTTTCTGAATTGAATTGCATCTTAAATTTTCATGACACAGAACTTTAGATACCTAGTTTTTATCATGGAATTTGTTTTCTATTGTAAATAAAGGTTGTGTTATGCCAAATCCCGCAACTCTGAGCTAAGTGTCATTAAATATCAAGTTTTTGTATATTTTGGAAAGGCTGTGTGGAGAGCATGGGAGGAAATATGCATATTTTGGAAACCTTCCCAGCTTACAGGTCATAGTGGTCCATACAATAAACCATGTGTGTTGCTCTGCAGTTAAAGAACTAAAGCGTAACAAAGTTTTAAAAATACAGTACCTTATTTTTTGCCTTCTGCACCCGTTCAAGGTCACCAAGGTCCTAAGAATGAAAGATGTTTTAAGCACCTATTTTCTTAAGTAATTCTTTTATTTTGACATTTTACATTTGGTTTTCTAAATTACTGTACACCCAAACCTTTTTTAAAATGTGTGATATTTTATAGATGTATAAGCCAGTCTATTCATTAACAAATATTTACTGCAATAGTTTTGCAAACTTTTTAGTTTAAATGTAAATGCTCCCATACAGTAGGCAAAAGTTTTTTCACTGGTTCTTGGAAGAGACAGTTAAGTTACATTCCCATCATGTTCAGCATCCTTAATGAACTCCTCAGGGAAGACAGAATATCAGTAACACAATTAACTTCCTATTCTTATGCAAATGAGGAGTCGCAGAGTCCCTGATGGAAGCATGCTTTTTGGCTACAGTTAGCAAACGTAAGCTATTAAATGACACATGGAGCCCTGAGCTGAAATTTAGACTTCACTAATTTGTGCTGTGACATGTGCAAAACTGCTTTTGAGGGATGTGAAACACAGTTGCTTAAATATATATCTGTTTGATGAAACCAGGAAATTCACCCCTGGCAAAGTTGTCATCAGTAACACAATTGCTATTGCTTTTTCTCCTGATAACAAGAATGCTGACATGTATTTACAAAGCTCATTTGCGATACTGCTATTTATACATTATTTAAACCAGTAAAGTAGCTCTCCGAATAATTTGTCTAATTCACCGATTTGTTTTCGAAGAATATTTAGTCAATGCAATTTTATATGACAAATCTGCAGTCACTTTTATCTTGGTGGCTGATCAAAGCTTGAATTTCAGAATCCTGGCATAATCTTCCTTTTTTGTGCAGTGTAAAAGTTGGGTTCAAATATATTCTGTAAAGATAATGCTTCACTGTAGTTTTTATGCATTAATTAATGCTATGCTTACATAGTGTTGATTAGCATATCTATGAAAATGTGTATACATCTCTTTTGATACATATACATGTATATACAAGTATAAACATGTTCACCAGTATTTTGCACCACTGGTGTCCAAATGGAACCTCTTATATGTATAATGATGTAATTGTTCATAATGTACAACCATATTGTAATTTGTAGTTATAATATCGTAGCACTACTAAATAAACACATGTGATGTACAGCTGTTATTTACAACAAAATCCAAATTATGGGAATGCCATCTCTCTTAGACTCCATTTTAAGCAAATATTTCTATTTTTTTAAATGATTTCTTTTTTTCTGTAATAATAATAAAACAGCACCTTGTAGTTGAGGGTAACTAACCTGCAAGAATTCACATTGGTGGCAAAACAATTGTACTTGGTTTATTTAGGGGCCTATTTATCAAAGGTTAGATTTTAGTGGTTTCAGAGGTTTTTGAAACTAAATTCACAAACTCTACAACAACAAATGTTGTGAGATTTATTAAAACATCCGAACAAAAAAGGACAACCGGAAAATTTTGCTGAATACTGCACTAAAAAATATATGAAAATCTCTAAGAAATTTAGTTTTTTGTACAATTCCTTGCGAAAAAAAAATACGAAAACTTCTAAAAGCCTGAATTGATTTAGAGCGATTCAATAGGATCCATGCAGCTCCCATTGACTTCTGTAGAACCTCGACAACTTTTACCTGGTGAGGTTCTGTATTACAGGTTTTTCTGGTTTTTACACTATGGGGCACATTTCCTATGGGTCCAATATTGAGGGTTAATTAACCCTCAATATTCAACCATTGAAGTTAAATCCTTCTACTTCAAATATCGAAGTCGAAGGATTTACCGCAATTGGTTCAATCGAATGATCAAAAGAAAAAATCGATTTTAATCCATCGATCCATCGACCTTCCCCTTAGGCTAACATTGGTGCTCGGTAGGTTTTAGGTGGCGAAGTAGGTGGTCAAATTTTTTTTAAAGAGACAGTACTTCGACTATCAAATGGTCGAATAGTTGAACGATTTTTAGTTTGAATCGTTAGATTTGAAGTTGTAGTTGAAGGTCGAAGTAGCCAATTCGATGGTCGAAGTAGCCAAAAAAATACTTCGAAATACGAAGTATTTTTTATTCTAATCCTTCACTCGAGATAAGTAAATGTGTCCCTTAATTAATCTCAAATTTGTAGAGCTTTTTTAAAAAATCAGAAAAGCACAACTTTTTTGGGATTCATGGAAAAAACTCAAAATTCGATTTTTAGTAAATAACCCCCTTAATGTTTACTTTTTTTTAGGATAATTATGGTATGGTAATCCAAATTATGGAAAGATCCCTTACTAGAAAAGAAACAGGTCCCATGCATTCTACAAAATAACTATTTAGTGAAAATCATAGCATATGCCATGGTCTCTAAGAATTGCTTGTGTAAAGTTTAGCAAACTAATTCAAACACAAACAAAAATCTTTCTGACAAATCAGCAAATTGTACATCCAAAGCTAAGAACTTAGAAACAGCACATATCACAGTTTCCTTTCTACATACTATAATGTGCTGCAAAATTAAATTAATGTCTAAAAGGCAGTGATGACTTCAAGGATGCGCGATGTAAGTATTCATTAAATTTAACTAACATACTTACACCTATGAGAGTCCTTAACTACACTTCTGTCTCTTCATTAAGATAGCATTTTAGGATAGTTCATTGTATCATTAGAGGCAAACAGATGGTGAGCAGTATGTGAAACTTATGCTTAATTCAAATAAAGCCTATAATATCCACATATAGCACAGAGTAATAAAACCAGTAACGTTATATAATTTTCACTGAGACTTCATTTAAATAAGATTAAACACAAAATAAAAAGCTGCACATTTGCTTTAAAACATTTCGATCTTACATGGTATGATTTCTGTCCTAGTTCTTGTTTCAGATGGCATTTCAGTCAGCAATGCTTAACATTCTCCTCATTTAAAAGAGCACAATGATGAAATGACTATTATTTAGCAATATAAATATACAAATAATTGTTGCTTTCATGTTATTTAACTTAGACTGTTATGTGCTTTGTTTGTAACCCTTTTATAGTGTACTAAAAATATAAAGTTAATATTATTTAAGATACATGCCCCAAATATAGAAATGTCTCTGCACTCTGAGCCTTAAGTCTCTACTGTATTTCCCCTGGGCTGGAACCTGTATGTCCCAACCTGGTGTCACTATACTTGGAAAACCTGCCTAGTGGCAAAGTCAGTGGCTTGGGAAATCACATTTGGCAGCAGTTATACTGCTTGATGATGCATGATTTATGGAGACATGGGAATTTTGCATGACATGGATGCATGACAGGATTTATCTTGTCTTGTTTTAACAACCAAAGGGAACTATAAGGGAAAGTTCTACAAAGCTTTCAGTCATGGGAAATAGATTGTGCATATAACCATAACTCTTAGTAGAGAATTGGGGCAAATATGTTTTGGAGCCTAGTTCAGCATTCCATTCCTGCTTCACAAACAATTACCCCCCACCACTACCATGGTAAATACTAACGTGTATCATTTAGCCAAGGGAGACACCCTGCTTACCATATTACCACCACTATGTCACCCCAATCATCACTGATGGTGTTAGATGGTGTGTGAGTGTAAAAATAATTTTAAGTGCCTACTAGTGATGGGCGAATTTATTCGCCAGGCGCGAATTCACGGCGAATTAGCGCGATTCGCCATCAGCGAATAAATTCGCGAAATGCCCACGAAAATTTGCGGAATTCAATTCAATGCTACTTGGCAGCTAAATGAGTGGGCTCAGTAGTGGGTCATTTACTCGTTCATTTTTTTCATTCATTTTTTTTTTAAAAAAAAAGCTATTTTATGTAATCAAACAATTGCATGCAGAGTGAATATGATTTCTTTTAAAACTAACATATTTCTGAAACTGGGAAGCTATATCATTCTTGAAACAACAGATTTCAAAGTTAAAAAAAGAGTTTTTTTGGAAAAGCTACCTCTGGAAATTCCTTGTTATTGGCCTATAGCATGCATCTTAAATCATTATGCTATCTCTACTTGGATTTAGTAATGCTTACATTAAACATCTCGAAGACAGAAATTGTTCTCTTTTTCTCATCCAACACCCACAAAATTTGAAAGTGTCTATTGCAGTTAGTCACACATTGATTACTGCTGTAACCCTCTTTTAATTCACCACTTCCAAAGTCATCTCTCCAGTCTCTCACCATAATACATACTGTCACTAGGCTCATACACCTCAGTAACTGTTCCTCCTATGCCATGCGACTCTGCCAATCATTCAGAATAAAACTTAAGCTTCACATTCAAAACATTCCTTAACCCTGCCCCACTCTACATCTCTGAACTCATCTTCAGATACTCATCAAACTGATTTTTACACTCCTCTACTGATCTGTTCCTCAACTACCACTTATTTGCTTAAAAATATTGCTTACTGAAGATTATGGATTATGGATTTGCAGTGAAAAAAAACGTGCAGAATTGGTTGGTGTATCTTATTTAGCAGATTTATTTATTTACGTGATCACAATTAAAATAAGCATGATTGTGGGGAAAAAAGTCATAATTAAACAAACTTTTTGTAGGAAAAAAATTGACTGTAAACATAAATCTTAACTGTTTTAAAAAAAGACTGAACCTTTTTTTTCTTCTAAATGGAATGGATGTCCTCATGTCTGCTGGAGGCACCTACTATTAAATAAAACATTATTATTATAACTGAGACTCCATACCAGCTTAGTTGCCTTTCTTCAGTCTCTCTCTAATTTAATAATATCCTGTTGGTCAGTCATGCACAGCCAGTTTGACAACAAGTCATTCATATATTTATCCACATTTATGTAGTCATCCACATAATGTTATCCTTTCCATTCATCTAACTTATCTATGAAAAGTTTTTCATTTTTTTAAATTTTCTATGAAATTAATAACAGTAACCTAATTAATGAAATATTATTGAAATGAAAGAATTCAAATAACATTTTACTGACACAACATTTAAATTACTAGGGGCAAATTCACTAACCTGCGGAGTTGCGGTAGCGTAGCCTTCACCACACTTCGCCAGGGCGCCGCCAATTCATTAAATCTGAATTTTTGCTCAGGGAGGCAAAAGGTAGCGAAGTAGTGCTAGCGTTAATTCATCAAGCAAAGCGAAGTTACGCTAGCGATGCCTAATTTGCATACGGTGCCAAGTTAAAGTACAATGGGCATATATGTAGCAGCAATACATTACACTACACAAGCCTGGGAAAGATTCATAAAATAGAGTTGTTATTTTGCCCTATACATGTGCCCACTGTATAGTTTAGGTGCCATTTGTTAGGAAACTTAGGGGGGAAGGAGGGTACCCCCAAAAAAGTTTAAGATCTTTTTCAGCCTATCACCCTTAAAAAAAGGAAAAGACGGCAGCGTTTTTTGTTAAAAAAATTGACTCTATTGCACTTCGCCTGGTCTGAGGTGGCGAAGGCAAGTCTGGCGCAAGAGGTAACGTTCAGTAAAATGTGCAAGTTAGTAAATTAGCGTAGTTACTTCCCTTCGTCATAGCGCAAATTCGCCTGACGTAAGGGTGCGAAGTAGCGCTAGAGTAGGTCCACTTCACTAGCGAATTTACACCAGTGCCTGTTAGTAAATCAGGGAAGTAACGAAATGATGTCACACTGGCGAATTTGTGAAAACAGCTTTGTTTTAGTGATTTTGAGCGGGGGCAATAATAATAATGCTTTGTTATGCCTCCAACATCATTGGAATCTTTTTGTTTTATAAATAGGTGATAACAGGTAAAGTGTGGCAAAATGCTAAACATTACTACTTAGTCACTTTATAAAAAGAGCTCCAAATTGTCGGCTAAGAGCCAACGGATGACAGAAGGACACTTGATTATTTAGATGTGACTATTTTTCACATTAACCCAGTTTTTCATCTCTTTTTCTTCTAAATATTTTTGAATATATCATCTTTCAGAAAATGAGTGAAGTCAAATGCATACATTTCATATGAGTATATTGGCATATAAAATATAAAAAGTTGTTGTTGACTATTTGTTTTTTCAACAGAAACCCTAATGGACATGTTTTATGCTTATATTTATATTAGAGAAAATTGCACATAGCAATAATTATCTCATCACTGAACGAAGGTTAGAAAAGAGCTGCTCCATTTGGCACCCACTGTGTGCATAATTGAAAATCTCCATGGTGTCTTTCATTATGGCATTTAATAATAGTTAAATACCAGGGAATCCAATTACAATCAGAAATAATTTGATGTAGATCTTATCTAGACAGTAATAAACATCATGGTTTCCAAACATTTATTTGGTTGAATATTGACAATTCCTAAGCAGTGTGCAGTGGTCACATAGCTGATAAGTACTGATAAATAATTGCTCCTGTAGCATAATAGGAGACTTTGTGGAAATTACTATAATTTGTAAACTTTTGTGTAATGTCCTCCATGCCAAGAGAGATTTGATACCTTATTTATGGCACTTTAAATAAGAAATTGTATTTATTCATTTATTCTTAGATTTGAAAAAGAATGAGAAGAAATTGTTTTGAAACAGTGTCTTATGTTTTGAGATGGTGATGCTTTTGAATAAATAATTGCTCAAAACCCAGTGTCCCATCTGAAGTCTGCCATGAGAGTGTTTTATTTAGACAGATGTCAGATATTACGCATATTGATGGGTGAATTTATTCGCCAGGCGCAAATTTGCAGCGAATTTGCGCGGTTCGCCGCCAGCGAATAAATTTGCGAAACGCCTGCGAAAAATTCGCCGGCGTCAAAAACGGGCGCCGGCGTCGAAAAAATGGGCACCTGCGTCAAAAACGGGCGCCGGCATCAAAAACAATACGTTGGCGCCGCTTCGCAAATTTTTCGGCGTTTTGAAATGGCGCAAATTCGCCCATCACTAATTACGCAGATAAGATAAAAGGGTTATCTATAAATATGTCGCAGAGATAGACTTCCCAGACAAGTTTAAGTCTGCTTAATTATGATTATTGATATTTGCGCAGGTAGTTTTGATAAATGCCATTCTTTACACCACACTATTCTTACTGTATTGATTGCCTGATGCTTTGATGTACCTCATCAAGTCAGGTGTAGCCATAGTTTGCCTTTCTAGTAGGAAATCAATCTATGTTGCCTAAACCATATGATTAACTTTTCAACGAGATACATTTTCCTTCATCAGGATATATTAATAGTATGCATAAAAAATATTTAAAGGTAACTCATATCTCAGACCCAGACCATACTTGATAAGGAGACTTGAGTTCAATCATTTGAAACCTGAAATGAGACTGATACTTTTAGTTCAACAACTTGGTGGTTTAGTTTACCACATTACCTAGTTACTTAAAGGTAATTTACTGATCCCCAGGACACAAGTTTTAGAGTACTAACAAGCAGGGCTGGAACTAGGGGTAGGCAGAATAGGCGCAAAGGTAGAGGGGTGCCAGGTATGTACCTCTTTTGATGCCTTCCCACCTAGTTCGGACCATTATTTCCAGAGCTGTGGCAGCAGTTCCTTTAAAATCTGATTATGCGTTCTTACACGCATGCGCACTTTCGATTCCTCCAAGCATGTGCACTCACGCTCTTCCACGCACGTGGACTCATGCGTCCTCGGGAAGTGCTGCTGCTTCATTTGCATGTCTGAATGGCTTACAAGTTAGGGGAAGGATGCCAAGGTGCTAAAGTAATTAATTTTGTATTCATGGGGGAAGTGGCAGGTAACTGTGCTCCAAAATTGCCAGATTAAAAAAAATAGCTGATTGCAACTGTTTTTTTGTTAATGACCCCTGATGAGTACAATTATTATTATTATTTTTAAATCCACGATACAGCTGATCTGAAAACACAAATTAATTCAAATCAGGGCAGTGGGTCCTGAGTTAATAAGATAAGTCAAAAAACAAAACAATAATTAATTGTGATATATTTTCACAAGTTACAAGATGAAAGTAAAGACCTTATTGATTTGTGTGGAAATGTGTGTTGTTTATCACCTTTGAAAGTAAATTAGGCCACCATTGAAAACTAACTCCAAAATTATATCTAAAACTTTTGATAATTTACATCCAGCCAGCATATTATAAGTGACTTCTTGCCTGTCAATGGAAAGGGAAAGAGTCCAGTGATCAAAAGATACTCTACTACTGTCTACCATCATGGAAAGTTACATTGGTCTGTTTTATTCTCCAGAATACCCTTTTTAGCAGTATTACTACTTAGGTAATTTAATAAAATTAAACAGCAATTCGGCAGGTTTAAGGTGGCGAAGTGTCAACGTTTTTTAGAGAGACGGTACTTCGATTTTCGAATGGTCAAATTTGTGAAGTATTTTCAATTCAAATCGAATTTTAGCCTATTTGATGGTCGAAGTACAAAAAATTGCTTAGAAATTCAAAATTTTTGAATTCGAAAATTCACTTCGACCCTTAGTAAATGGGCCCCTAAGTCTACTAGAAAATCATATAAACATTAAATAAACCAAAAGATGTAACATTCCACTCCTAACATTAAAAGTTATGAAAAAACAAAACAAAAAAAGAATCCAACTCCTGCCGGGAGACTAGATGAACATTGGTTTCCTCTTCATACATACTGGACAGCTGGTCTACTGTTTTTCATGTTTTTATTAGTTAGTACCAGACTTGCCTGCTTGTCTCACTATGAACCTACTGGTAGAAACCCTCTGCCATAGATATAATGGGACAAACAGCCTGGCATGAGAAGAACTGAATAAATATCTCAGTTGGTATCAACTGCCGTTATCAATGCAAATTTAAAGGGGAGAGGTCAATATAAGTGGCCAGCAAATGTGCGTAATCTCACTCAGGAAAAACACATATCTTTCTTTCCTTCTGCCTCTAAATCTAATATATCGGTTGGTAAAAAGAAACAAAAAACAAAACAACACTTCATCATATTGACATGATTAATAAATTTCTCATATATGGGATATTTGCCCATACCTACCAGACATTTCCAAACTTGGCATGTCTGTGTACCTATCGCCAACATAGTTTCCCCCTGTGTTTAAGTCTACATGTCTAGGGATGGGCGAATTTTTTCGCCTCGTTTCGCCGAAAAAATGACGCCCATAGACTTGTATGGAGATGTGCGTCAAAAAAAAAAGACGCGCGACAAAATAATTTCGCCGCGCGACAAATGTTTTTTGACGCCCATAGACTTTAATGGGCGTCTGCGACATTTCGGCGGCGGCGAATTTTTGGCGAAACGAAACGGGTCAAATTCGCCCATCCCTATACATGTCGTATAAAGCCTTATTTTTAATTTCTGGTACAGTATGTACCTGAACCAAAAGGCTTAAAATCTAACCCTGTATTTTTTCACAGACTTCTTCAGTTTTTTTAGCCAAGGCCTGAGTGCTTGCCATAAGGAGATCTTCACCTACTTTAGAGTATGTGGCCAGGAAGACACTACAGTGAACTAAACTCATTTAGCATAAAATATGGTTGTTAAAACATACTCTAAATAAATAGAAATAATAATATGTTAAAGGTTTGAACTATGAATATTCAAAAGTTGTATGATTATTTTCTTTTTCATCTACCCCTTCTCTTCAGTTTCCTTTGACAACATGAAATATGCACAATGAACTCGCCACAGGATTGAACAAGGTCAGTTTTTCTGTATAACGGCTTTGTAATCTCTTTCTGTACTGTGTTTCTGTAAGATAGGCTAGATTTATTATACAAGTTCTCTGAGAATGATTGATATCATTGGAGAGATATCATTTAATTCACCATGGAAAGATCAATAATGAAAGAACGAAATTCTTCATTAAATGAATTAGTCTTTTAATTACATTGTAGGACAAGCGTAGGATTCAAATTTGGATTCAGATCATTACCTTACTGACAATACTAATGCACTAATAAACGACAAGTATTCTTTTCACTATATTACAGTTATCACAATTACTCATATGCTTTAAGTACAATAATCATGTACAATAAACTAAAGTATGTATCTTGCAAATGTATTCTTAAGTAGAAAGAATTTCAGTACAGTAAGTAGTTACCATTGTGCTATCTAAAATTAACATTTATCCATATTCTTTTAATACAGTATACGGTGTATATTTTTATGCATAAGGTCTGAAAATGTTCGGAAATGTTCTGAAAATTCAAAATCTCAGAAATGCTAGTTTTAGTTTCACAGAATAGGGGAAATGTAACTATTCAAAATTAGAGAATAAAGAATTTAAAGTAAGCTGACTTTTCAAGAGCAGCAAAACATATTTAGATACAGAAATATGCAGCTTCTTTAATTACAGTGTATTTAAATGAAAACTATATTCCCAAACAACATCTCAGTTTAGTAAGATTTTGTAATATGCCACTTAATATGATATAAACTATCTGTTGCTTTATAATTAATTTTGGGGGTAAAGTTTTCCTTTAATAAAATTGTCTGTTTTTTTAGCAAAAGCACCATTTCACCATCTTTTTCTCCATTTTTAACCACTTTCCATATTTGACAGTTAAAACAAATGCACATTATGGCCACATAAATTTTTAACAAATATATGAAAAATATAATCATAAATAATCAATAAGGCAACTGCATTTACATATATGATTTTGTTGTTATATATATATATATTACACAAAAGGCATAAATATCCTGTAAATTAGATCCTTATAAACGAGTTCTGATGTCATCAATTATAAACGGTGAGTTCTGATGTCATTTCTGTCACATGACTCACTGAAACATGTGTACTATAATAAATAAAGTACCCCCCCATTGCAAAATATGAGGATATTAGAAGTTACCTCATTCCTTGACCTGTATAAAAACACTCGTGTTTTTGTATGGTCATGAAATGCTTTGGTAACTTATAATATCCGTATATTTTACAAGAGGGGGTATTTTATTCACTATATATATATATATATATATATATATATATATATATATATATATATATATATGGGTATAAGAGGGGTATTTTATATATATATATATATATATATATATATATATATATATATATATATATATATATATATATATATACACAATGGGTGCCCCAGCACTCTTAGAATTATACTTGCTGTGTTACTCGGTGCTCGCTCCAATAGGAGACGCCGTCACATCCCCACATAAAATACAATGTGAAAAGAAGAAGCAGCACTCGTCAATTGCAAAAAGATGTATTAGAAGATCAGAATATCACTCTTGGCAACGTTACGGACAACACATGTGCCCTTTGTCAAGCACATTTTTCTGGCTTGACAAAGGGCACATGTGTTGTCCGAAACGTTGCCAAGAGTGATATTCTGATCTTCTAATACATCTTTTTGCAATTAACAAGTGCTGCTTCTTCTTTTCACATTGTGTATATATATATATATATATGTATATATATATATATATATATATATATATATATATATATATATATACATATATATAGTACAGAGGAGTTCCATGACCATATAAAAATTTGATAATACATTTTTATAAACATTTTTATACAGGTAATGTAAATCTGAGCTGACTGCTCAAATAATACACAAGTTTCAGTGAATTATGTGAACTGACATCACTAAGCACCGATTATAACTGTTGACGTCACTAAGCACCATTTATAAGGATGTAATTTACAGGATATTCATGTCTCTTGTGTATTATATATGTATATACATAAATACCACATTCAAATCTGCCAGCGCTCACATATATGGGAATGTAAGATACCTGGATGCTATCCAATGTGGTAGTAGTAGATCCAACAAGTCAAAAACGTCTGCACTTGCAGGTCTTATGTGGAAAAAATTAGTTCATTTTATTAGTGGAGACTGATGTTTCAGCTACAACAGTAGCCATTTTCATTTTGAGAAAGGCTACAGTTGAAGCCAAAACGTTCGTCTCCACTAAGAAAATTACCTAATTCTACATAAGACCTGTAAATGTGAAGCTTTTTGACTTGTTGTATATAGTAACATTCACACAAACAGGCATTACGCTATTGTATATGAATTTTATTTGATATGAATTGTAGTGAATAATAATTGTAAATCACATTGCTTGATTTTTCTGATTTGTCTAGTCTAGTGCATTGTCTTCGAACTGGTTGGGATATTCTCCTATGCAGTGGAAGGCCTGGTGAGCTCTGAGGGTTCTGTAGGTGCGACATGTGGAGAATAATGTCACTGAGGAGAGATGTGACAAGAAGGCAATGAGAGGTGGCAAGACCAAAGGTGGATTTGCAAACTGGATATTGTCTGTGGTATTTGCCAGTGTGTGGTTAATGGTGAAATTTACACTATTCCTGGTGATAAACATTTAAAAATAATATGGGAAAAAGAAAGCCCTTGGATGATAAAATGCTTGGTGTAGACTAAGAAATAAAAACCAGAGACAAATAAAGGGGAAGGGAATGCCAGATGTACAGTATGCTTCAACTAAATGAAGGGGACAAAGGAATCCTAAGTAAGGAGAAAGACAGGACCTGTAAGGAACTTTCTGGTCGAACCAGGGACCTGTTGTGTTCCAGACACTGCTCCTCCTGCCTGAGACACAGGAGGCGGTGTGGTGTTGGCCTGGCTCCAAGATGACTGTGGTTTTGCTGCCTCCTGGTCAGCCTGTCTTAGTGCATGCCCTTGATCCAGCTGAGGGCAATTATTCATTGAAGCACTACTTAAGCCTGTTCCCCAACCCCTCTTTGCTGGATTATTGGTTCGTACTGATCAAGCCTTTTGACCCGTGAATTCCTGTCTTATTCCTGAATCCCATTATCCTGAATTCTTGTCGTGTTCCTGAGTCCTCTTACCTGTTTATGGGGAAGGTCCCCATAGGCTTGGCTAACTTTTTTTGATCGAAGGATATTCCTTTGATCATTGGATTTAAATCCTTCGAATCGTTCGATTCGAAGGATTTAATAGTTCGATCGAAGGAATAATCCTTCGATCGTACGATCGCACTATTTGAGCTAAATCCTTCAACTTCGATATTCGAAGTCGAAGGATTTCAATTCCCATTCGAATATCGAGGGTTAATTAACCCTCGAAATTCGACCCTTAGTGAATCAGCCCCTACATGTATTTGCAGCACTGTACAATCTTACAGTGTAGCAAAGTACACACAGGAACAGTAGCGTAACCTTCCCCTCCCCAAAGAAACTCTTCATTGGTCACCTGCAATAGAGAAAGAGATGAAGTGCTATGTGGTAGGATGCACAACAGGAAGGAGGTCCTTGTCCCAAAGAGCTTACAGTCTAAGTTAAGAGTTAAACCTCAGTGAAAGTCAGGGAGGAGAGACCCCAAAAAACAGGAATTGCTAGTGTGAGGGCTAGCTCCTGTTTTTGCTTATTATAAGGTTTAGATTGGGGTTAGATAGATTGAGGTTTAGGGTAGTGTTAGAGCTGAGGATTGAGGCATATTGATTAGTGATAATTATTTGTGCATTATATCAGATCATGTTAATTTTTCAGGGAACGGGACCTTGGCTCCACAGCAATATTACCCAGGTATGTTGGAATGCATTTAACCTTTTCATTAGCATACCATAGCACCATTGTTCACAATGGAGAACGCTTTAATTAGATGGGATGCTGTGACACAATTTTCTATGTTAAATGGGATAAGTTAGTTACAGTAAATGAGTTTAGATATTCTGTGTTAAATACACAAACCAAACTGGCTTTACAGTACAAGTTGATCCAGGGACTTGTCCATTTGCCATCTTGGAGTCTAGAAGGAATTTTTCCCACTCTCGCGTTAATTGGGGAGGCTTCAAATGGGATTTTTCTAAATCAACTGTTAGGCTGGTTATTTATATATTTAAAAAGCTGAACTTTTTCAGCCTAACTCACTGTGTATGTTACTATGAGTGTAAGTTTATTAATATATTCATCAAAAGAATAGCTTACAATTAAAAAAAAAAGTACTTATTTTTACACAGTTGTCAGTTCCTAGGTTTTCAACTTAATGGTAATTAATATATCAATATATCAGTCCTTTTGGTCAGTCCCATTTGGTTGTTTTATAACTAGAAAAATATACATAAATGCATATATACATACATACACAAGGGTTAATGGTAATGGTTGCTGTTCTTATGACCAATAAATCGACCAACTTATTAGGATGTTAATTGGCCAACATTAACACTATTCGTAGATTCATGACCATTGCTTTGATACTATTTTACGTTTATTAAACTTTGGTATAGCTCATTTCCCAATTTTCAGCTTCTTGTGTAACATACATTAATGTTATGTGAAGGTCATGGCATTTGATCATAAATGAATAAGCACTGCAAAGGTAGATTTATACTGTATTATTATCCTAGTTTCTAAGTAACAACTTTTTTTACATATCTATTCAAAAAGTTTTTAATATACCTGTACACATACATGGATATTTTAAAAGATAAAAATGCAATTAAAAGATTATTTTCTGTACTTGAAGGGATGAAACAATAATTGTTTTAATGTGTGTCATACAATACATTTACAGTTCTAGTGCACCCACAGAATATTCCCACAGTTCCAGCTCATGTACAGTCTCACCTTTTCAGAATGTTCAAAAGAATCTACAGGAGAATCCACAGATTATCCCACAGTCATCAGTGCCTCCAATGAATATCACACTAAACCCAATGCACAAATAGTGACATATTTTGGCACAAGATTTGGCACATGAAGGGCTAAAATTGCACCATCTAGGGCCTTTGAACATAAAATTAAACTGGGGCAAAAGTCTGTGCATGTTTTGCTCTGTCTTGAGTTTAGTAATCTCTGAATACAGTGCTGCATGATCAGGGGCAACTACAGAGGAAGCAGACCCTGCCACTGCAGGAGGCCCAGAAAGTATAGGGGTCCGGTGAAGCACTTATACATATACAATTTCAATAAAGATTGGTAAAAATGTCAACCTCTAAACATTTGTGGGCCTGAAAAATAATTTGCTGTGGGGCCCAGTAATATCTACAGTAGTATGCCACTGCTGCTGAATGTGAGCAGTGCTGCATTTAGAGTATGGCACAGTTACTTAAGCTTCATACTAGCATAGCAAAGACCTGTACTGTATATTGTGCTACAACCTGCAAGGTATGCACAGTTCCCTTATTTTTTACATTTTTTTGGATGTATCGTTAACAGGATTGCTAGGGGAGGAAAGGAGCTGCAGACCTGAGTGATCCTTGCTGGCATTGTGTAAAACCTTAACTGCTGTTTTGCTTTGGTGCTAGGTCTCAATCTCATGGCAGAGAGCTGAACAACCATAGGTTTTATATTTTGTTTTGTGTTGTGTTGCTGGAAAAAGGATTGGAATCAAACTAGCTTCAGGTTAGTTCCATCTAAATAATTAAACTGTAATTTTGTTAATAGGTGTTTGTAGAAGTGTGACACTTCTACTTCTACTTATTAACAAGATAACGATAGCCATGGGCTTGTTCCTAACACTGGAGGTATGCAAAGGGAAAATATGGCCTGGAAAAAAAAACAATGTGCAAAATGTAAAGACACAGACACCTAATTAAAGGAAAAGGAGTTTCAGTTTATAAAAGGAGATGTAGGTGCAAAGTGAAAAACTGAAGCAAATCATGTTTTTGGACAGACAATGCACCTTCCCCCTCTCCATAACACCCAAGATTATAAGACATCTGAAAACAAATTGCTCACTTATGACAACGTGCACATTTGGGTGTCCATATGCACAATAAAGTGGTAAGCTTGTGTAAGGCAGTGAGTGCTTGCACAACTGTATAGGCAGTTGTAAATACTTAGGGGCAAATTCATCAAGGGTCGAATATCGAGGGTTAATTAACCCTTGATATTCGACTGGGGAATGAAAATCTTCAAACTTCAAATATCGAAGTTGAAGGATTTTGCGCAAATACTTCGATCGAACGATCGAAGGAATAATCAAACGATCAAACGATTAAATCCTTTGAATCAAACGATTCGAAGGATTTTAATCCAACGTTCGAAGGATTATCCTTGACCAAAAAAAGTTAGGCAAGCCTATGGGGACCTTCCCCATAGGCTAACATTGAGTTTGGTAGCTTTTAGGTGGCGAACTAGGGGGTCGAAATTTATTCTTAAAGAGACAGTACTTCAACTATCGAATGGTCGAATAGTCGAACGATTTTTAGTTCGAATCGTTCGATTCAAAGTCGTAGTCGAAGGTCGAAGCAGCCCATTCGATGGTCGAAGTAGCCAAAAAAACACTTTGAAATTCGAAGCATTTTTTCTTCTATTCCTTCATTTGAACTTAATGAATGGGCCCCTTAGTGTATGTCAATCTAAGGGGTGTAATTTTGGATCCCTTAACACTCAAATCCTTCTCCACCCCAACTATGCCGATTACAAAATGTATCTACTGAGTAAATTAAAACTATTTAAGATCTATAATAGGACTGATTAGTAGTGTCTTGTAAATCAGTAATCAAAAAGGCGAAAGCATGTAGAAGTATTTTTTTTTCTTTTACAGTTTAAAGCAGGTGGACATTATTTTTTTCAGACTTAATTAAAATGAAATGTACTGTATAAGCATGAAGAAAATAAAGAAACAAGTTACTCAGTAACTAGTGCAACTCCCAAAATTACCATAGCAAGCAAGCAAGCCCACTGAGAAGCCATGAAAGCTCAGCAGAAAATGAATGCACATCTGCAAGAGGCTAACCAGCTGCTGCTTAAATAAATTAATAGACAGAATTATACAGTACCTGCCTACAAGTCTCACTAGTTCCTCACTGGTTACAAGGAGAGCAAGCAGCCAATTACTGTTCAGACAGTTTTTCTAGCAATACCTGTTACAATGCCATGTGGTGGAGGCGATGGTGAAGCTATTGGGGGAATGTAACAAAATGCACTAAGAGTAAAAATATGTGAAAATTTGCACAAAAAATGTTCCTTTCCGCAAATTCAGAATACCTATTACGGACCTGGTAACTGTTTAGTGACCACTTCCGACAGTGGAAGAAATTGCAAATTTTATTGTTTGCGATATTGTTCAGTATGTAATAAAACGTCTTACTGAAAAAGTTGTTGCGTTTGCTCCAAAAGATTACTTCACCTTAAATAGGGATGTAGCGAACTGTTCGCCGGCGAACTAGTTTGCGCGAACTTCGACTGTTCGCGTCCGCCGAATGTTCGCGAACGTCGCGCGACATTCGCCAATACGAGTTCGCGTTCGATTCGAACAAAAATCGTTCGACCATTCGACCATTCGATTCCTTCGACCGCTAAAATCGAAGGATTTTCGTTCGAATCGAACGATCGAAGCCATTCGATCGAATGAAATCATTCGATCAAATGGCTTCGATCGTTCGATTCGAACGAAAATCCTTCGATCGAACGATTAAAATCCTTCGATCGTTCGAATCGAACGATTAAAATCCTTCGATCGTTCGAATCGAACGATTTTGCGGATGTTCGAAGTTCGCGAACTGTTCGCGAACTGTTCGCATTTTTGCCGGTGTTCGCGAACACATAAACGGCAGTTCGCTACATCCCTAACCTTAAAGCATATCTTAAAGGACCAGTAACATCAACATTTTTTTTTACAAAATTCGTTAGTATACAACGAAAAATAAACACCAAGACAAATTAAACTTTTAAATTGCAAAGCCTTTATTAAGAAATAACTTACCGAAACTCCACTTCCTGTCCTCTTCAGAAACGGCGAAAGGGCGACCATCCTTCCTGCAGTGATTGATTTCTCCTCCCTGGCTATTCTCCTACTCAGTCCATGTCTCCCAGCACTCAGCACTGTGCTCAAGGTAGAGAGTCGGGACAGCAGCAGCAGCAGCATGTCCAGCAGCAGCCCCCACAGCATCCCATCCAACAGGTCCACGAGTCTGGAGGCTGCACGCTGCTGCAGGAGAAGGCAAGGATTCAGGAAAGGAATCCTCAGCTGCGATTGCGGTGGCAGCGGCTACACGGGCAAGTGACTTGAGAAGGGGAAGAGGAGCCGCCGGCACATTCACTTGCTGTATCCTTGATTGCGGCGCTGGAGGAGGCGGCTACACGGCAAGTGACCTGAGAAGCTGAAGGGGGAGAGGAGCCGCCGGCACATTCACTTGCTTTATCCTTGATTGCGGCGGCTGGAGGATGCGGCTACACGGAACCTCCTCTGTGAATGAATAAACGAGACAACTGCCGATCTCCATTTGCCAAACGACAGAGGGAGGGAAGCGGCTGTAGTAAGCCGCCCTGAAGTAACTCTGCTCTCCGTGGCGGAGGCAGCAGCGGGCCCTGTTGGATGGGATTCTGTGGGGGCTGCCGCTGGACATGCTGCTGCTGTCACCGCAATCGCAGCGGAGGATTCCTTTCCTGAATGGCGATCGGCGATGGCAAATGGCGATCGGCAGTTGTCTCGTTTGTTCATTCACAGAGGAGGTTCCGTGTAGCCGCATCCTACAGAGGAGGTTCCGTGTAGCCGCATCCTCCAGCCGCCGCAATCAAGGATAAAGCAAGTGAATGTGCCGGCGGCTCCTCTCCCCCTTCAGCTTCTCAGGTCACTTGCCATGTAGCCGCCTCCTCCAGCGCCGCAATCAAGGATACAGCAAGTGAATGTGCCGGCGGCTCCTCTTCCCCTTCTCAAGTCACTTGCCCGTGTAGCCGCTGCAATCGCAGCGGAGGATTCCTTTCCTGAATCCTTGCCTTCTCCTGCAGCAGCGTGCAGCCTCCAGACTCGTGGACCTGTTGGATGGGATGCTGTGGGGGCTGCTGCTGGACATGCTGCTGCTGCTGTCCCGACACTCTACCTTGAGCACAGCGCTGAGTGCTGGGAGACATGGACTGAGTAGGAGAAAAGCCAGGGAGGAGAAATCAATCACTGCAGGAAGGATGGTCGCTCTTTCGCCGTTTCTGAAGAGGACAGGAAGTGGAGTTTCGGTAAGTTATTTCTTAATAAAGGCTTTGCAAATTAAAAGTTTAATTTGTCTTGGTGTTTATTTTTCGTTGTAAACTAACGAATTTTGTAAAAAAAAATTTGATGTTACTGGTCCTTTAAGTGCACAATGAGAAATTAAGTTTGCAATACAATAAAAGACTAATGGAGAAAATTACATGGTGAAATGCAAATTTTTATTATTTTTGCAAATTTTATTACATCCCCCCCCCTGGGTCCTATTTATATTTGTGTAAAACATTGGAGAAAAATATCACCGTGATCTTGCTCTTGGCAATTAATCAGCAATTAGATTTCAACAGTCCCCTACAAGTTAGAAAAGAAAAGCAAAGATATACTTGGTTGCCAGTGTTAATAAATATGCCTCTAAGATTGAGGAGACAACCCAATAGTTTGCAACATGAATATGGCCAATTCGAGAGGAAATCAAGATTGTAGCTCTATACTTCTCTCATGTTAGGATTCACTGGGCTTGAAGATCCCAAAATAGTCCTGCCTACAGGTCTGACTGTTCACTGGATAAAACGAGAATCAAAGTAAAATGGTAAGAACAATGAGTCAAATACAGAGAAGAGAAGCAGTTTATCTAGCCATGCATACTGTACCTGTCACCAAGTGGTGGAATTGATGGGGAAGCAGACTAAAGGTGGCCATAGACACACAGATCCGATCGTACGAATCGAGGATTCGTACGATTTTCGGATCGTGTGTGGCATGTGCCGACTTCTTTCGTCCGGCGGAGATCGGTCGTTTGGTCGATCGGTCAGGTTTGATTTTGACCCGACCGATCCCGCCGGAGCTCATGGCACATCGTAATCTGATCGTTCGGCCGTACGGCCGAACAATCAGATTACCCCCGATATAGCCATGCCTGTTAATGGCATATCGGGGAAAGATCCGCTCGTTTGGCAACATCGCCAAACGAGCGGATCTTTGCATCTATGGCCACCTTAGATGAGGAGACAAACCAAAATAAAGTTATTTGACAGACACTGAATGCAAGGTATTTCACTAATAACAGTGGTCCAATTAGAGAATGTTCCATTTACCACTATATTTTGTGATTTATTCTTTGTAAAAATGCATGATCCAATGGTATTCGTAGAGCAAAATCCATTTTGATAATGAGAAAACTGTTTTCTTTTTATGTTTAATTTTGACATTTGAAGCAGGGCTAGACATGTTCTTAGTTTTCCATGTGCCCTCTACTATGTGACTTGTGTTCTGATAAACTTCAGTCACCCCTTACTGCTGCATTGCAAGGTGGAGTGATATTCATTGTAGGCAAACAGTGTTGATTACACTAGGTTTTCACAAGTTTTAATATTTTTTTTTTTGCGTAGATGCCTAAAGTGTGGATTTTGGGCAGACATTTCTTAAATGGTTAATGGGGAAACACCTCTTGCACAAAAGAGGTAAACCATTGTAAAAGGGAATTGCTGCCTATTGTATGGGCATTAGAGTTTTTAAAATATTACTACTAACTAGTGATAACTGATCATGGTTCTCTTCAGTGGATGTGTAAAAATAAGGAGAAAATGTCAGGTGGTTTATAGTGCTGATCTGTTGTTTTATATGCATATAATAACACTTTAGTGTCCATTTCTGTTAGGCCTATTGTCCCCAGTTCCATATTATAGGCAGCAATTCCCCTTTACAGTAGTTTACCTCTTTTGTGCAAGAGGTGTTTCCCCATTAACCATTTAAGAAATATCTGCCCAAAATCCACACTTTAGGCATCTATACAAAAAAATATTGGCTGAATAGTGTTTAGGGGAGTTGGGAATTAAATAATGAGCAGCCTGGAAAATAAGTTAAGAGTTGTATATTTCTCAAGGAGCTTTCCCTAAAATTTAAATATCTGTATTCACGAGGGGGTGGATGGGTAGAAGCACATACAGTAAGTGTTCTGAACACTTTACACCAAATCTTTAATCCAGGGTCAGAGCACTGAAATGCCCCAGAAACAAGTGTTGGGTAAATATCACTCAGTGAGTGTAATCTCATGTAACTAATGCTCTTAAAGGATTTGTTGAGTAAATTAACTGTATTGAGTTTCTCAGAATTGGGCATTGTTGGACCAGAATGGCTTACTCTTACAGAGCCTGCATGGTAGGCTAATGCAGAGTTAGTTCTTATAAACAGGCTAGCTTGCTTTCAAGCAAATAATTTACAAGCAAATAAATATAAATTTAAATCTAAGCAGGAGTTATTCAACCATATGCTTTTTTATTTTAGAAAGTAATATATTATGTATAAATCGGTTTAATTCTCAGATTCAGAATTATTATGTGTTTACATAATTGACTCTTACAGTGGGCAAGGCCATCAATTACATCATAATGATACATCACCTGTATTCGAGAGAGAGGCTGCATCATAACGCCAGTGACATAGCACTCACCTTAAATTATGTTGCTTGCTATATTATGATAGTTTCTAATATGCATAAATTAAGCAGATGAATTGTTTCCTATCTTAAAACAAGGGTCTTACTTCTTCAAAGACATTTAAACAAATACGAAGTTAAAAAATTGTCAAAGGAACACTATAATATGAAAAACATTACTTACACCTTTAGCAATATGGTCATCTTTCTTTGAGTAAGGAAATATTTTTATTCTTCTGTCTCAGTGACAGAATTCTATCTGTTGTGTAGCAGAAAAAGAAGCATGAAAAATAAAATTACAATTTTTGTCACTGCCACTCTAATTAACTAAACAATTCACATGGTTTTCAGGTGTAAATATGCATATTTCTATGGGGCAATTTCAGCTCTTTTAAAATAGTAACTTCTGCAGGATAAGGTGTCATTCTCAGTTTCTTCACAAAGCTACTCTGTAAAAGTGTCTTACAACTTTATATTTTTAGACGATAAAGAGCAGCAGAGCTTCATATGAATTCAGCTTCTACTTTTTCTGCAGGTTAGTTTAATTTGGGGTAGAATGTCTCAGTAGCAAACTGCAATTAAAATCTTGTAACAGCCACTGTGACACATTTTAGAGGATAATTAACCTTTCATATTTTAAAATTGTTTCTTGCAGTCTAAAAGAGCAAACATCAATTTATATGTGACTTAGTTTAATTATCCAAAACAGATGCACTGAAAGATGAATAATTCCCCACTGTAGAAAGTACAAAAGAATTCCATATGTTGTCCTATTATATGGTTGTGAAATCACGAAATCTACAGACTTTCAAAATATAAATATATATTTCAGCACACAGTTTCTGACATTCTCATGTAATATTGTGTTTATTTGAAACTGCTTTTGTAAAAATAAAAATGATCTCTTAAATTGTTTAAACTGTACTTAAACACTAGTGTAGTGCTTGTTGCACTTTACCCACAACTGCATGCAAAAAGAGGAATTTTTAAGGAATGAATGTAACAAAAAATTAAAGAATTTGGTCAGTTTAACAGCAACATTTTAAAAACAAAGGGGGAAATATAATATTGGTAGCTAATGCAAAAATCGTTCGCAAATCATTCTCAATGCAAATAAGTGTCTGCAAACTGAATTTTTTTGCCTTTGTGCACACTTTGGCCCTTATGTGACAGTGTGGCAGTAGAAAAGTGATTGCAAATTTTATAGTTTGTGATATAGTGTATATAATATAGTGTATATAATAAAATTTCACAATCACAAACCGATTTTTGTGACAAAATATTTAACGAAACTCCAGAGCAGGTGTTAAAGGTTCGCAATGCACAATTAAGATTCACAATGCAATAAAAGCCTAATGAAGAATATTACATTGCAACATGAAAATTTTTATTCGCAAAGTTTTACACTTTGCGAATTTTATTACATTTCCCCCAAAGTACATTAAAATATTATTAAGGTGAAAAGGTTGAATGAAAGAGTTGATTTAAATAGACTGACAACAACTTGCTTCTGCATGATAACAACTGCAGTCATAGTTCAGACTCACTAGACAGTATGCAAGTGAAAAGATTCAATGGAAACACACACACAAAATTAGGCATGAATCCTTTGACCACCAGTGCATCAACAACATGTATGGGGGGGGGGGGGTAATAACAATATCCTGATTCTTGCATAGTTTTCTGTGTATGTAGCTACTTTCCTTGAGTTTGCTTGAGTTGAAGTCAATAAGAGTTGAAGTCAATAACATGAAAATATTATTGCAAGCTGACCAGCTTTGTTCAAGATTAGTATTTAGATTAGATAAATTGTCTGCAATATCACATGCAATTGAGTGTGGGGTGTATAAGTATTTGACAATGGCCCATCCACATGATGTCCAGAATTTTACAAAGTAATTTACAAAGAGGAACAGGTTTTGCATCCACATTGCTCCATCATTGTGCCTGGAGGCTTATGCAAAACTTTGCACTAAGTGTAATTATGCTGAAACTTGGGGGGGGGGGTTATTTTCTTAACCTCAAATTATCTGGCATGGCTTTTTTGGTGCAAAAAGTCGATTTTTCTTTGGAAAAAAACTAGAATTTTTCAAGATTTATTCTACCCTATGCTGCAAAAAAACAGAATTCAAAAATCTGCCATCTCAGACCTGTTGATGTCCTGTATAAGTCAATGGGAGAGGCACCTATCTCAATTTGAAGTATTCATAATCTGTGCTGAGTTAAAGGACCAGTAACCTAAAAATAAAATGTTTAAAAATTCGTTAGTGCACAACAAAAAATAAACACCAACACAAATGAAACTTTTAAAAAGCAAAGCCTTTATTAAGAAATAACTGACAGAAAATCCACTTCCTGTCCTCTTCAGAAACGGCGAAAAGGCGACCATCCACACTGCATCGATCGATTTCTCTTCCCTGGCTCCTCACTGACAGGCATACTCCTCCCGACGTCCCAGCAGTAGCAGTGTCTCTCCTTCCCCGTGCATTGGCTTCCCTCCTCCGCTCTCCTCATCTCCCTTGTAAGTGCATTCCAGAGCTGCCTATAGAGCATGAGCTGTCTCTACTGGCAGCATTGTGCGCAGCTTCCCCAGCGGCAGCTCCCCCAGCGGCAGCTCCTTGTCAGCGCTGGGGAAGAGGACAGAGGGGAGGGCTGGGGCCGGCACGAGTGCATGTGTCTCTACTGCCAGCATTGTGCGCAGCTTTCCCAGGCTCCTAGTCCGAGCTGGGGAAGAGGACAGAGGGGAGGGCTGGGGCCGGCTGGGGATTTCCCTTGTGCCTTCAGAGACTCTGTTTCCGCATATGGCTGCCCCTGAGCAGACAGCCATGCTCCTGCACAACAGCGAACCCACAGAAGCCAGGATGTCTTCTTTCTTCATCGAGAATCTGCTGGGCCCCCGAATCAAGGAGGAGAAGAAGCCGAATGCTGTAACTAGAAAAGCCAAGGAGGAGAAATCGAATGCTGCAGGATGGATGGTCGCCTTTTCTGAAGAGGACAGGAAGTGGACTTTCTGTAAGTTATCTTTTAATAAAGGCTTTGCTGTTTTAAAATGTAATTTGTGTTGGTGTTTTTTTTTTTTGTATATTAACGAATTTTCTAAAAAAAATTTTTTATGTTACTGGTCCTTTAAGACTGAATATCGGACATATCCGGGGTTTTCAGGCAAATACTCAAAAAAAATCTTTGTTTTTACTGAGTTTTTCCAGCAATCTGATTGATTAGGGTTAGTTTATTAATAAATAAGGTCAAATCAAGCATGGGAGTTTGGTTGTGTTTTTTTTAAAATAAAATATGAGATGAATTTGGATTTTATTTAAAAACAGTCTTAGAGGTCTATTTATTAAAGGGTGATTTTTTTGTGGGTTTTGTGGTTTTTGAAACCACAGTTAAACTCTATTTCTCTAACACCACGAATGCCATGAAAGTTATTAAAAGTTCAAAGTACAAACAAAATAACCTCCGAAAACATTCAGAAACCACAAGTTTTTTCATGAATGAACCAACAATGAATGTATTGATTTCTGAAAACCTCTAAAACCACAAACAAAAGGCTGATCTTTGCAGCCAAGAAAAGAAAGGGAACTTCCTTTGACTTCTACATGACCACGACCCACGATGCTGCAAAAAGCCCAAATCTGAAAATCCGCCATCTCAGACCTGTCGCAGTCTCGTATAAGTCAATGGGAGAGGCACCTATCTCAATTTGAAGTGTTCATAATTGAAGTGTTCACCTATCTTAATTTGATGTGTTCGTGATCTGCTCTGGGTTTAGACTAAAAATGATATAATTATATAATAATAGTTATAATTTTGATCCCTTAGGAAATATCCTCAAAGTTTTTCATTGTTATAATAGTATACAATTAGGTACAGTATATAATTATGAACTCTTACTGATTACTCTCAAAGTCAAAGTTTTTCATCAATGCAATCTAACTATGCTGATCATTCAAAATCTGACACCCAACTCCTGCATGAAGATAGAATCAAAGAGTTTTTTTATTGATTATATTAAGAAAGTATCTTGTTTTAGTATTCAGTATTCAGTTCAATATTTAACTGAAAATACTTTTCAGTTGACTTGGCATAACTAACATCAATTCAAAGTCCATTCAGGCTATTAGATATGCATTAATCCTTATAATCCCCTAATCCTCTAGTCAAAATACAGATGCTTTAATAACGTTTATTTTATTAAATCCAACTTTTTGTCTTTTTTTAATGAATGAAAAGATCCCCCATGTAAATTTGCATATATATGCACAACCCTAGCTTTCCTATACACCACATTTTAGTTGCAACTCTTTCAGTTTTTAACAGTTTCATACAAGAATTAATGGGAAAAACTGATTTGTTTGGTTCTTCACTGGAACCCAATTGCAAGTAATGAGAACATATTACAAATAAATTGGTTATTTTGTGGATTCAATACTAACATAATAACCAATATGTATGGTTACACATAAAAACTCAATGACCAAACTGCCCAAAGTACAGATATGATGTGCCAGTCTCCCTGCAAAAGACACACTCTGCAGAAGACACAATTCTCCCAAGTACAAAACTGAGACCCAGGTCAAAAATATCTATTGTATTTAATTTGTGCCCCATGTAGAAAGACTGTAGTTGACAATCTACAACATAATAAAACAGTAAAGAGCAAATTCAAACAGCCACCCACAGACACCCAATAGTTACGTTACATACAGTAGTATATGCATTGACACCAATCATTAAAGAAACTTGCATCCAAAGACACTTTTCTATTTTCTCTATAGTTGCACAGTTGAACACAATTGGTCAGAAATCTTGCATGTGCAGCAATTATTAATAGCTGTGTTGTCATTCATTTATTTCAGAAAGCTAATTTTTCTAGCCGGAGGACCAAAACTGTATAAGACATTAATCTCCAATCTTTTCCAGACTGGTAAAATGGTTATATGTAAAATGCTAATATGTATTTGAGCACTTAGTACTTTAGGTCATTGCATAATACAAATACATTTAGTTGTGGAATGGAATACACAGCAAACTTTATATTCATAAGTTTGTTACTTGTGGTCAAGGGTATCAGGTTGAGCATGATGGGAATGGGAGACCAGATTACAGTTAATAACTAAATGCTTAGACCTTATAGGAGCCTCTATTTAAATGTGGAATTATTGCATGTTGTGAATATTGTGCTAGAATGGGCAATATAGCACACTACACTACAGTGCTGTACTGCTCTTTCCTTTATTGCTATCATTTAATTTGCAGATATAGAAATGCATTTAGTCTAGCAAATGCTTGCAGAAAATACTCAGCTAGACATTTTTAAAAGTAACATAATATGATTTTTAGAAAACAATTATTAAACCTGCATTCTCAGCAAAATGGTAATCTCATATAATTTGAAGCAGTTAAGGATAATGTGTAATCCTTACTAAATAAGAAGCATATATTACTTATGTACATTTCCTGATATCAATGCTACTATCAGCTTTCTCCACATTGAAACTATAATTGCACCTGTCACAAAAAGAAATGAAACATAACCTATAACATCTGCCTTCCGGTAGAAAATGTGAATAATTGTCTGAATTTTCTTTGCCTTTTCAAGCTCTTATAATTATGATGTAATGAAGGACAGCAGTCTGCGGTAGGCTTGGTGATTAACCTGATGCAACTGAGTGATTGTTTTAGCAAAAATGAGCAAGACAGATGGATCAGATCAATCAATTAACTTTATTGCTAGGCTTCAAAATGTACCAATGACCTTGTTAAAGTGAAATATATATTCATTTACATCAGTATCTGAGTAGTTAAGAAATGAATCATGCTCATATTTCCAAGATTTTAGGATATACATTTCAAAAGATTTATTTAAAAAAATTGTCATTTGCACAATGGAATTTTACAAAATTTCTTATTGCTATTCATTTGTTGTGTTACTTTTATGCAGCACTTATTATAATATATTGTGTCAGAGACAAAATAGCCCAGCAGAAGGCTATCAAGCTCAGTATGGCGAAGACTCAGGATTGGACTGGCGCATTGGGGACCCATCGGGTTCCAAACTTCGGGGCCCACACACATGTGTGAATGCCGGCATGCGGGCACGAATGCCTGTGTGCATGTGTGAATACTGGTCTGCCGTGCCGCACATATTTTTCTTTTAGGTCTGGCTGATTGGGGCAGCTGGTCCCGTACAAAGACTTGACCAAATGGTAGATAATCATCCTAGGCCAAGGTTTTATTTGTTTTGGAAAAATGTTAGTGGATGAACCCTGCGAGGAGAATATTAACAAGGGAAGTGTTTGAACTGCAGATACAATGGTTATGAGGCCAGTATGACTATGCACAATGGATGAAGTGATATGCTTTGCCAAATCTAGGAGAACTTTGGTTTCTTCTCATCCTACATTCTGCAACATCTATTTTAAGTCAGTTTGTATTTCTACTACTCCTGGATGTCCCAGTGCTACCACCATCTTCAGGATTTAATTTATTGTTATATTATTGTGAAGTGATGTGTATCTGGCCAATGCCACTTTTCATCGTGCCACACTTAAACAAGTTACAAAGTTGTGAATATGCTATATGGAGACTTATTTTTCTGGGTCTATCTCTTACACCTATCACATTTTGCTACATTAAAGGGGCTGTTCACCTTTAAATTAATGTTTAGTATGATGTAGAGAGCGATATTCTGAGACAATTTGACATTTTTATTATTTGTGGGTTTTGTTTTTAGAGTTATTTAGCTTATTATTCAGCAGCTCTCCATTTTGCAATGTCAGCAATCTAATAGCTAGGGTCCGAATTACTGCAGCAACCATGCATTTATTTGAATAAGAGACTGGAATATGACTAGGAGAGGGCCTGAATAGAAAAATGTAATGAAAAGTTACAATAGCAATAAGGGGGTTATTTTATTAAAATCTGTATGTTGAAATGCTTGAAATATTTTTCACTAGAAAACTCAAATTTGTAGAGGAAAAAAAACTCTAATTATTCAATATTTATTTACCCCAATGCTGCATAAAGCCCAAATCCAAAAATCTGTCAAGGTCCTATATAAGTCAATGGGAGAGACAACTCAAAAATGAAGACCCCAAAACAAAATTGTTGTGAATTTTTGCTGAATCTAAATTGGCCAGATTTGCCCATCAATAGCACGTCAATATTAAGTTGTTGTGTTCTGGGCTGGGTTTAGCCTGAAAATTCAACTTTTTCTGGGTTTTCGACAAGAACTCGAAAAATTTAAGCAATTTAGGAAAACAGCCTGAAAAATTTGAGCGAGTTTGGTAGTGTTTTTTTTTTTTTTTTTTAAATAAAATATTAGATACATTTGAATTTCAGCAAATAACCCCCTAAATGTGTAGCCTTACACAGCATTTGTGCTGTCAATGGAAAAAGTCACTTAGAATTAGGTATTCTATAAAATATCAAGGGGGCAATTTAAGACTGGTTTAGTCTTTACAATCAAGCAATCATTAAGGAAACCCTGCTTGAGTGTGGATAGAGCATTAAATTGGCCCTAAAAATTAACTTAAAGGTGTACCACCCCTTTAATGTTTTTGAAAAAGTGCTTTTGTAAAGTCCACCACTTTGTAAAAGTTGAACATCCCTTTTATACGTCATTGACATACAGAGTCTATTTGTCATCCTCAGCAACAATGTAAGTATGCAATATGGGTCATTACTCACCTGCCTACTAATAAATTAATGCAGCTGTGAACCATTTAACATACTCTGCTGCTTAATAAATTAGCCATGTTATGATAATATTTACAAAGGAATGGATATTTGCTTACTTTCCTAAACACCATTCCCAAACAGCAGTTACTTAATTTTTTCATGAGATTATCTTATTTTATATCTTATCTTTCCAAAAATAGAATATTTTATTATATATTGCTCATATATATATATATAGGTACATGTAAAATGGTAGGTTTGAGTGTGTATACCATTTTATTAAATGTATTTTTATTTTTTCAGTTGTTGTTTTATTGCCTTTATAACTTCTTTATGCATGCTATATATGATCCTATACTAGTATGCCTCAGCTACAAATGGAGGCTATTTACTTCATATGAGACAAGCTGGCAATAGCTACATAATGCTGCACACTTGCCCCACACATCTAGTATACTAGGCAGCATATACATCTTGCTGTCAGAGAAATAAATGAGCCCTTAAATTGGGTATAAAGATTTAAGAGCTGAAATGTATTTATCTAGTTATCAAATAGAAAGTTTAGAATGCCTGCCAATAGTAACGTAATTGTGATAAACGGTTACATTTTTACTTTGACATTTAGGCTAACTCCAGAATTATGCAATGGAAAAATAAAGCAGATCTACTGTATATAGCATGTTTTTTTTTTTTTTTTAGAATGCACTAATTTAAGCAAAGGTTCTACAGGAATATATAACCAAACATTCTCACAGTACATAGGAACCTAAGTCAAGTGTAGTAAAAACATGGATATACTTTATAAATCAATAGGGGAAATATTAAACAGCACAACTACAACAAAGCTAGAAAAATCTGATTTCAGTGCATCTTATGTATTCCTACAAAACATGTCTTAAAGCTTTTTGTTTTCTCACTGAATTTGTCATTCCTTTAGAGTCCTTGATTTGAGAGAATCCATGCTGATACAGCTCAGTAAGAGCCATAGCTAGTGATGTGCGAATCTGTCCCGATTCAAAAATTCAAAAATTAGCAAAACGGGGAAAAATTTGCGAAACTGCAAAGAATTTGTAAAAAGCATTGAAGTCAATGGGCGTCAACATAATTTTAACACGCATACATTTTGATGTTACCATCGTTTTTTATATGCGCGACTATTTTGTACAAATGCATTGAAGTCAATGGGCATCTGAATATTTTTTATGGGCAGATTACATAGGGTTGAATATCAAGGGTTAATTAACCCTCGATTTTCGACTGTCGAATGTAAATCCTTCGACTTCGAATATCACAGCTCGAGTGAAGGAATAGAAGAAAAAATACTTTGAATTCCGAATGGTCGAATATGGCTACTTCGACCTTCGACTTCGAATTGAATGATAAGAAATAAACATTGTTCAACTATTCGACCATTTGATAGTCGAAGTACTCGAAGTCTCTTTAAACAATACTTCGACCCCCTAGTTCACCACCTAAAAGCTACCGAAGTCAATGTTAGCCTATGGGGAAGGTCCCCATAGGCTTCCTTACAATTTTCTGATCAAAGGAAAATCCTTCGATCAATGGATTAAAATCCTTCGAATCATTCGATTCAAAGGATTTAATTGTTCGATCGAACGATTATTCCTTTGATCGTTCGATCATAGGAATATTGCTAAATCCTTCGACTTCGATATTCGAAGTCGAAGGATTTACATTCAGCAGTCAAATATCGAGGGTTAATTAACCCTTGATATTCGACGCTATGTAAATCTGCCTCTAAGTGTTTGAGTTAAGTCCAAATAATCTACTTTTGAAGCAATTTATATCTTGGGAATTCTAGACCAGATTGCCTTGTTCTCCTCACCACATCCTTTCAATGTATGCTTTTAAAATCATGATTTAAAAGCAAAAAAAATAAATAAATACTTCTTTAATAGCTAATGAATGCATAATATAAAAATGGTCATTAACTTATGAATATGAACCAACAAACATAATATGCATGGTTGTCTTGGATATTTTCCTAATACAAAGGCTGTTCTTTTCCATGTTCCCCCCTGTGGGAAGGAATGACCTTACACATTCTTCACAAGTAACCATAAACATGATTTACTGTACGTGATTGAAACTCTTTTCATTATATTTGTAGACTATTATTACGTGCTTCTTCTGAGATTAGTTCTTTTTACACAATGCTGTTCACAAACAGCAAATACATCTATAATTTGTACCAGTTAATTGTGGCTTGCATTTTACCTAAATCTGATGATATTACAGCAAAAAATCATATTTTACTTCAGGAAATGCATGTACATTAACGATAATGAAGCTGAGCTAGATAAAGTGTTTTTACCTAGCAGACTGGCACAGCATGTACTCTAATTTGAATATCTGCTTGAAACCTGGTTCTTGACACAGATAAAGTGTTGCAGAGATATCCAGGTAAGTATGGCTGCAGGAGACTATTGATCACTGAGCTTAAATACTGTTATAGCATACCTTATTGGTGTTAGAAAAGCTCATTTGCAGTTCTTAAAACACTACACAACAAAACAAGCTCTCTGTTTCTTATCCTCAGAACGATTACATAGAAAACTTAAAATGGCATCTATGGCTCTGAAAACATGTCATATAGATCTAATGGTGAACAAATGATTTTAGTTGAAGTGGAAAAGCAAATAATACAGTTCTGAGATACCCATGTTTCAAATTAGCTGTTTCAAAAGTTTAATATCACACACCGGTGATTCTTTACTACAAAGTACAGCCATCAGATAAGAAATTATTGGACATGAGCAGCTGATAGAATTATCTGTTTTAACGTTATTATGGGGTTTATTTAGTAAAATTCGAAAACCCGAATCTCTCAAAATTTTCAGACTTTTTTCCTCATATTGCTAGATTTTTTTGAGTTTTTGCCCAAAAAGTCAGATTTTTGGGCTAAACCCAGCGCAGAACACTAAAATTCAAATTGAGATACAGTAAGTGCCTCTCCCATTGACTTATACAAGACCTCGAGAGGTCTGAGATGGCAGACTTGATCAGCTGCTCATGTTCAATAATTCCTTATCTGAAATGTCTTTCATTTCCAAGGAACATCTGAGTATTGGGGTATTTTATGAACAAAGATTTTTAGTGAAGCAGTATTCAGTTGTATGAAATTAAATCAAATGTGTGAAACTGGCTGTGCAAAAATGTGTGTACCCTTGTAATTTTGCTAATTTGAATGCATTTAACTTCTCAATACTGATTACTGGCAACACCAAATCGGTTGGATTAGCTCGTTAAGACTTAAACTTCATAGGTAGGTTTGTCCATTCATGAGAAAAGGAATTTATGGTGGCCAATTGCAAGTTGTGCTTCTGTTTGACTCTCCTCTGATAAGTGACAGCATGGGATCCTGAAGGCAACTCCCAAAAGATCTGAAAACAAAGATTGTTCAGTATCATGGTTTAGGGGAAGGCTACAAAAAGCTATCTCAGAGGTTTAAACTGTCAGTTTCACCTGTAAGGAATGTAATCAGGAAATGGAAGGCCACATGCACAGTTGCTGTAAAACCCAGGTCTGGCAGGCAAAGAAAAATACAGGAGCGGCATATGTGGAGGATTGTGGGAATGGTTACAGACAACCCAAAGATCACCTATAAAGAGCTGCAAGAACATCTTGCTGCAGATGGTGTATCTGTACATCATTCTACAATTCAGCGCAATTTGCACAAAGAATATCTGTATGACAGGGTGATAAGAAAGAAGCCCTTTCTGCACTCACACGCCACAGTCATTTGGAACAAAGAGCTTTGGACTCTTGAATATCATCAAAAATATATGGGTTGATTTGAAGCAGGCTGTCCATACTCAGCAGCCATCAAATTTAACTGAACTGGAGAGATTTTGTATGGAGACTGGTTACAAATACAGCCATCCAGAATCCAGACACTTATTAAAGGCTATAGGAGGTGTCTAGCGGCTGTAACATTTGCAATAAGAGGCTCAACTAAGAATTGATGCAATATCCCTGTTGGGTTGCCCAAATGAATGCACCTGTCTAATTTTGTTATGATGCATATTGCATATTTTCTGTTAATCCAATAAACTTTATGTCACTGCTGAAATACTACTGTTTCCATAAGGCATGTTACATATTAAAAGGAAGTTGCTACTTTGAAAGCTCAGCCAATGATAAACAAAACTCCAAAGAATTAAGAGGGGTTCCCAAACTTTTTCATATGACTGTATGTATATATATATATATATTTTTTTTATTTTATTTTTTTATTTCAATTTGCTTTTATTTTTCTCACCTGTAATATTTTACACAGATATGGTAGATAGCACTTTCAGATTTTGACTTTACTGATACATGGTTTTCTGGATTTGCACTGAAAACTATTGTCTATATGCCAAAAACATTAATGATTATCTACATGCCAAAGGGGATTCTGTCTGCCTTTCGGACCACTGTGCCCTGTCCTCCTCTACTACATTTCTCATTTTCAGATAATGACATCCCATTAAATCCCCTGTCACCTACAACATTTGCCTGCTCTTCATTCTGACTTCTCATTCATCTTATCACTTGTTACTGAAAATCTTGCTTCCCGTGATTTCTTGTAATACTGTTTTGTCTCTGTTTCACACATTAAAGATGCTTCTTTATACCTTCAGAAATCATTCTTATGTCAGCTTACTATCTCAAAAATTCCTTTTTTCATTTTATTTCTTTGGTGCCATCTCTTGACACTTTTAATGTGCTTGAAGAATCTTCAATGTGTTTACTTATGGTGAAAAGGCATAGGTCAGCACAGCATGATGACAAAGTAGATTGACTAGTCTATAGCACACTTAAAAAATAAGAATGTATATGTTATACTAACCGATGTATACAAGATAAATTACACAGGGGGGGGCTTATTTATCAAAATCCAAATTTTTCTGACTATTTAAATAAAAAAACTAAACTAGAATCCATGATTAGACCTTATTTATTATTAAAAAAAGAACGATCTAATCAGATTGTGGACAACCTGCAAAAATCGTGCAAAAACCCGAATCATACAATTTGTTAGGAGTTTGTTCCCAAATAGCATGATTTTTTAGGCCTTTTTTCTGTTTTTTGGCCAAAAAATCTGAAATACAAGGGTATTGTTTAGTTAGTTAAAAATCGATTTTTCTGGCTTACATTTTTTTTAGATTTATTATATACCAAAGCTGGAAATAGCTTGAGTCTGAAAATACACCATCTAAAACCTGTTAAGCTCATGTATAACTTAATGGCATAGGTTCCTTAAACCATTTGAAGTTGTTATTAGCCTTCATACTGTTCTTTCAGTGGGTTTTGCGCAAAACTCGATTCAATCAATTTGAGTTTATGTTCCCTGAAAAACTCACTTTGAATTGTCGGGTTTCTCAACTCTAATTCATTAATTTTTTTTTACATTTGAGTTTTTTTTTTAAATTAGAAATTGTGATGGGTAAATAACTTCGGCAGACACTAATTTGCAGTGAATTTCCGTGTTTTGCTTCTGGCAAATAAATTTGCAAAACTGTGGTGAAAAATTGCAGCGGCAAAAAACATGAGGACGGCCATTGACTTTAATGCGGGCATCAAACTTGATGCAGGCATCAAAATTCGCATTTCACAATTTTTTTGTGAATTTCGCAGGAATTTTTTGTATAAATCGGCACGGGACAAATTCCCCCATCACTAATTAGAAATCATTTGAGTTGTGAGTTCATTCGACTTTAAGAAACCTCAGCTCTAAAACTTGACCATTGAAAAATAACCCCCTTAATAGTCAAATCTGTTTAAAAACAGATAAATATATTTTCTTAAGAAATGGGTGTTGCAAGGTATTAATCATTGTCATGGGTGTATTCAAAACAGACCTAATAATTATGTAACTGATTTGTGTCCTCAATTTATAAAAGCAGCCAGTAAACCTCCTGAATAAAAAAATGTTTATTATATAACTACTCCAGAAATCCTACACTCCAGTTAAAAGCATGAAAGTATTTCCTTTTTTCTTGTCTTGCATGTTAACACATAGAAAAAATGAAGAATGAAAAAGATTCAGCTATCAGAGTAAAGTTTTTCCCCCAGACAATACTGGCAAATGCTAGATTTCCCTAAAGGCCCTAATGACATAATTTTCTCAAAGACATTATTGGCAAAGTTGTCTGCTTAACCTTAATGGAGAGTAATTTTTCCTTGGAGAGTAACGAAGAGTGAATTTGCTCCTCAACTATTATAGGCTTCGCTAGGTCAAGCCAGGAGTAATTTATTTTTGAAAAATGCAACTATTTTTTGTCAAATCAGAATAAAAACATTTATAAGTATGCACTGCACAGAGACGTACGGTTAAATGGTTCAAATAAGTGTAACCCCCCGGTGCCAAAGGTTATCACATATTTTTTACCAATGGTGCTGAGTCCCCTTTGCTAAGTGAAAGGGTACTGGGAACTTCCTCTCTTGGCAGTGCCTCCACCTAATGGGATCCGGGAATACACCTGTTGTTGGCCCATTAGGAATAACATTCAACACACAAAGTACTGTGTAACAAATAACTTTATGTAATAAAAAAGCAAAGTAAAATACATTTACATATTAACTGACTCACTACCCTGGGAATGTATCCAAGTCCAGTCCTGGCCATCCATACCTGGCAAAGTCCCGCAACTCCTTTGGCAGCCAAAGAGTATCAGTCCCTCTTCCCCAAAGAGCACATTTGTCCCCAAGTAGTGCTACCTGCCCCAAATACCTTTCCCGTTGGACCAGGTACTTACTCCTACATGGCAGGCATCAACAAAGCCTGTGTCACAAACTAAAAAACATGCTGGATCCTCTCTTTTTCTACCCTCCCTTGGGGACAACTCACCCTGGGGATTCATTCCGATGCGTAGGCTCATCCAGAGCTGGAGCAGGCATCCACAGCGATGAAATCTATTCAGTGAAGCACACGCAGCTTGCTTTATCCTCCAGACATAGCTCCCAGCACTGTCTATAGTGCAAGCACATTAAGTTCTCCTCTGCTGAACTACAGCTCCCAGCACTCTCCATAGCGTGAGCACACAAAAAGGCATCCAAGCTCTAAACCCGCATGGTTGAACTACCAGGAATTGGAGTACCCTGCCTCAGGCTTGGCAGGCCTATCGAACTCCACTTTAGCCTATATCTTGCCAGCTCAAAATCGCTCTCTCCTCAGTGAGGTAGCATTCAGCAATAATAACCGTATGAGCACATGGCTCTCCTATTTATAGAAAAATGGTGGCACAAGGGCTCCTGGCCCCACCAAAACTCTGGGAGACCCTGTAGCTACACGAGCAGGGGAATGCCACCATGTGGTTCAGAATTGCATAAGTGCAAAATTAAAGCAGTTTAAAATGAAAGTAAAACAAAAATTAAAACAACTAAAAGCAAATGTTTGATTAATTGGTATTGGTTACTGAACTGGTGAAACATTGCCTTGTGATGGTAAATGAGTTTATTTTATTCAATCTCAACTGAGCACCTGTGTACTATATTTACTGTGCTTTAGTGTTCTCTTGTTTATACAGTATGTTACACATGTAACATCTCATATAGACTGGTTTTGCCTTCAATAACGATTAATTATATCTTAGTTTAGATCAAGTACAAGGTACTGTTTTATTAATACTGAGAAAAAGGAAACAATTTAAAAAAATCTAGATTATTTAATTATAATAATGTCTATGGGGCATATTCACTAACCTCCGGAAATTTGCCAGAGATGGCTTCGCTCACATCGCCACACTTCGCCAGGCGAAAATTCGCCAGGACAACATTAATTCAATAAAATTTGCATCCAGGGCTCTGAACGATGGCGAAGTTTCGCTAGCGTTAATTTGGCAAGCAAAGCGAAGTTGCGCTAGTCTTGGCTAGTTTGCATACGGCTGGAAGTTAAATTTCGATGGACATACATATTGCAGGAAATACATTACACTACACAAGCCCGGGGAACCTTAATAATATAAAATAGAGTTGTTATAATGCCCTACACATGTGCACAGTGTATAGTTTATGTTACATATGTAAGCAAATGTAGGGGGGAAGCTGGGTACTGTAAAAAAAAAAAATTACGATCTTTTGTAGCCTATCACCCTGAAAAAACTGAAAAGTCACCAGCGTTTTTTGGGACTTAGAAAAATGTTCACATTTTTTTGAAGAACTCCTATCTACTCTATTTCACTTCGCCTGATCTGAGGTGCGAAGGCAAGTCTGGCGCAAGAGCTAACTTTAATTAAAATCCGCATCTTAGTGAATTTGAGTAGTTACGTCCATTCGCCAGAGTGAAAATCGCCTGGCAGAGTGCGAAGTAGCGCTACAGTCTCCTTCGCTAGCGAATTTATGACAGCGCCCATTAGTAAATCGGCAAAGTCCCAAAATGATGTCACACTGGTGAATTTTCACCATCATTAGTCACTTCGCCCTTTAGTAAATTTGCCCCTATGGGAGATGGCCTTTCCATAGTTCAGAGCTTTCGGGATAATGGATTTCCGGATAATGGATCCCATACCTGTATTAGAGATTTAACATTTCCAAACTCAAAATACTGTAATGATTTAGTTTGTAGTATGCTTAAATAATATAATATATTTAAGCTTTACATTCCCTAATATTCTGTATCAACCCCTCTATTAACAAACTGATCATGCACAGGAGCTGAAAGTTATATCAAAATTACACCAAAATCACTGCAAAAAAATGAAAAATCCATAAGGAAAGGTACCTGAATATTTATTAGTAATTTGCCAGTTACCTGAACAAATACAAGCCCATGCACTTTATACATAAGATCTATTATATAAAAATAAAGGAAATGTTTGAAGCAGACAGATGATGCTTTTGCTTTAACCATTTTGGAATCAGAGGCGAGTTCATTAGAATCTTGAAAGAAGCAAAACAAGGAGAAATGTACAAGTATGGGACCCCTTCCTAGAAAGCTCTGACTTACCGGAAGGCCATCAGCAAATAATTCTAACTGGTTTAATTATTTCCTTTTTCTATTTAGTATTAACAGTTTCAATTCGTTTTTTAACAGACTTAAATGGTTGCTAGGGTGCATCTGGTATATGCTTAGAATAACAACTGAAAAACTATCCTCGGTACATTAGTAAGCACACTTTCTCTAAACTTTGACTTAACAAATACATGTCTCATATCCTGTGTGCATGGAGTACAAAAGAATCATTTCTGAAGGACCACAAATGCACACACTCGTTCTTATGGTGATGGGTGATTTATATAACTGGAAGTCCCTTTTTACTTCTTTGAATAAATGCAGTTAAGCACTGGTAATGTGCTTCAGCTATTTATGTCTCTTGGCGCAGAGTGCATAATATTCATGTTTGTGTTTATGTACCATTAGACATGCACTTTTATACTGTTAACAACTAAATAAATAAATATATATCACATATATCACAATATTTCTCATCCCTCCAAGTGTTTTCAGTTAAGTTTCTTTTGCATCTGTTGGCATTTTAAAAATGTACTTTGGGAATAAAGATGTAAGAGGCAGATGTCTGTCAGGGCAGACAACAGATGAGAGAGAATTTCAATCCACTCAGTTTTGGAGAAAATAATTAGTGTGAGAGTTCCTCGTTGCTTATGTAGTTTCCTTTTGTCCTCTGGATACTAACCTAATGGTTTTGACTCTGACAAGAAGAATGATTTTTTTAATGTTTATGGCAAATGTATTCACTAGAGTAAGGTGACTGACAGTCTGCTGCCAGCGGTCATGACTTCCTATTTTAGGCTGCCATTTAACATGCTGTTTTATTTTTTAATAAAAGGAATTATGCTGCTTTGTGCCAGTCTAATTCTCACGAGTGTCTCAATCTACCCCTTCTGCCTATGAAAAAGTTACATTTTTGCAGAATATGATTATCAGCTGTTCACAGACTCCGTGTATAATTGATCAGTATTCAATTTTATGGCACCTGCCTTCTGATTTGACTCATCACTTTAATACCCACATACACTTTAGCTCAGTGTCACACACAGTAAATTATATCAAACATACAAATATTACATTTAGACCTGCAGAACAAGAGCAGATCAATACTTGCTGAAAGCTTTTAGAAGTGGCCATTTGCTAGATTCTTCTGTAAATATCTGATAAAATTTAACTTGTTTTAGGCTTGCCAAGCAGATAAGTTGCAGATGAGTTGTTCTATAATAATAAAAAAACATCCTGTAATGCATGTATTGTCCTTATGTATATGATTTAAGATATAATCAAAATAATCAAATCAAAAATTTTTGGAGGTAGGAAACCATTAGAATATCAAATAAGTAATTATTTTATTATTTTCTTTTTTATAATGGTCATGGAACATTCAAGGAATATATAATATAATATGTTCAGGTTGGGCTGCAATGGCATTTATAGTCATGATGAATTGGTGAGAAGATTTTCTAGTTATCAATTGTGTTTAATTGCAGAACTACAGTCAATCACAAACACTGCATTGTTATTGTCATTCATTTTCAGCTATTCAATTAAGTTTTAGAGGCCCATTTATCAAAGGTCGAATTTTGCATTTGAATATAATTTAATTTTTTTTTTACTCTAATAAATTCAAATATGCTCGAAAATTTGATTGGGAGGTTATTTACGAAAAAATTAGAATGTTTAAAACTCGAACTAATTTCACCGACTCGAAAACTCAATTCTAATTTGATTCATATTTGACTAAACTGCATTAATATTCATTTAATTCAAAGGAAATAGTTTGTTTTTAATTGTGCCTATATAAAAAAAGGTGCATAATGCAATCTGAGCTTTTATAATTTAATTGTATTTTTTATAGACAAACTTGAATCCGCAGATTGAAAGGTAACCATGGTAGACTGTGCTTGCAGAAACCATTTCCAACCCCCTTGATGGATGGATGGATTCTGGGATATGAAGTCCTCTGCTTTCCATGGTAGGTAGAGTAGAGAGACTTCAAGTTTTAGAATCCCTTATTTCACATGGAAGAAAAAAGGGTTGGGATGAAAGTGCACATTTTCTTTTTTTTTCTTTTTTTTTCTTAGTCACCTAATGAATTGAATATCTAACTGATTTTACTCCATTTTTGACATTGCAAATACATTTTAATACATTTTTGTTCTGTTTTTGATTTTGCAATAAAGGAATAATTACATATGGTTCAGCATTAAAGAGTGACAACTGTACTTCATTCTATTGCAAACATCTACACATCCACACATACTGTATATATATATATATATATATATATATATATATATATATATATATATATATATATATATATATATATATATTATATATATTATATATACTGGACCAAAGACAGCACTCCTAGGATTGAAAGAATTGGCAAACTGTTTGCGCACCTTCTAATAAATTGTTTTCCCTCACACGGATAGGCAGATATTAATAGATATAGCTCCAAGCAGTGTGCCACTTACTCATATAATCAAATTTCAAGATGTCAATTATTCTACATTATGTCACTGATAAACACTGATGCATTGCCTTCAGTGCCCTCCTCCAAGTTATTAATGAGCTTCTACTTTAAATGGACCTGACACAGAACTCTATGGAACACTATTATAGAAAATGTCTACTAACTAACTCTGTCGATGATGCTTGAACCATTTATTCATGTACAAATAGCACCACCAAGACCAACCTCTGTTGAGAAAGCAAATATAACTTTCATTATTACAGCTGCATTTTGATAAACCCAATAATCTATGCAAATTATGGAGAAAAAAAGCTCTAGAGAGGGAATGTAATTAAAAGTCGCATGTTAAAATGGTATCTTTGCAAATGTTTAGTACTGCTTGCAATGTAAAACAATTCACCTGCAAATATTACATTGCGCATTATTGTTAAGCAAAGATTTAGCTTTAACACCTGGTCTGGAGTTTCGTTAATCATTTTATCCCAAAAAATACTTTGCGATTGCAAAATTTTATTACATACACTACAAATGTTTACAAAAGCCATTTGGTCACAATCTTTGAGATTAAGTTGTTGAGGTCTGTAATCAGTCAAAAAGGATGCAAACATGGTCGCTAACGTTCGCAGGCGTCTTTGAACAGGTTTTTTGCACTAGCGAAACATATTACATTCCCCCATAGATATTATAATCACCCAGTTCTTTGCCATTGGAATACATGCAAAAGAAAAAAAACTAGCTAAATGACACTTATTTGCCTGTGTTATGTATGCTTAGACTGTCAAGTATTTAATTTGTCAAGCATCTGGTGTCTTTACATAACTAATGAGAAATAGCTACTCTAACATCTATTGGAGGATCTAACTGATCTCCATACTGCAGCTGCAACTACACATACTCTAGTAAGGAAATAGAGGGGACAGCCTTAACAAGTGGCAACCAAGAAGCTTATGACCTATTCAAAGGAATTATGTAATGAAATTGTAGGATTGAAAGGGGCACCTTTGATGAAATATTTCTTGTTATATTATTATTGTACTTTCTTACTAACTTCTGTAAATGCAGCAAACCTGGGGCAGCCAGAGTCCTTATCTGCATAGTAAAAAAAACTGTAATAGCCAGAGTTTGTGATTTGTAAAAGTAGTGCAGCTAAAGAACTGTATTACTTGAAATACAAGCTTAAGGGTAAGAGTTCTTTCTTTTATTACAGGAGATTTTTCTATTAATTAGATTGGACTTTACTGGCCTTTATATTTTTCCAGTGGTCATGTCCTGCCTAATCAGTCACAAAAGGTAGGGTTGCATTTAATAACAGCATTCCCCTTTAGCTAGCTCTCTTACTTTCAAATACAATTGATGCACAGCAGGTTACTTGTTTTCCATTTTAGCCTCAGTCTTCTTAGTTTCAGGTGAATAAGTACCAAACATTTTTAAAAAGCAATTGAATCAATACTTTATACATGCAGATTTATTTGCCTTTTTTTCTGACTCTTTGCAGCTTTTAAATGGGCGTCACTGACCCCGTCTAAAAATGCTCTGCAAGGCTACAAATGTATTGTTATTTCTAATTTGTATTACTCATCTTTATATACATATTCCTATGCAAATCAATGCATGATTGCTAGGTAAATGTGGACCCTAGAAACAGATTGCTGAAATTGCAAACTGGAGAGCTGCTAAATTGAAAATCTAAATAACTCAAAAATTTTAACTAATAAAAAATGAAAAGCAATTGCAAATTGTCTCAGAATATCACTCTCTACATCATACTAAAAGTTATCTCAAAGGTGAACAACCCCTTTAAGTCAGCTAAAAAATAAATTGAACATTAAATAAACCCAATAGGATTGTTTTGCCTTCAATCCGGATTACTTGTATCTTATAATCATGAAAAAATAGAATTATTTTCAAGTCTTTGAGAGATGGTCTTCCCATAATTATTTTGGATAATTCGGAAGGCATGGATAAGTTTGGAAGGCATGGAAAATTCGCAGGTGAAAAATCTGCAGCGACAAAAAAATTGTCGCTCATCAAAATGATTTGGATGACTTTAATCATTTGGAAAAAAAATTGCTGCTTGGCAAAATTATTTTGATGCCCAAAGACTTCAATGAGTTTCGCAAATTTTCATTGTTTCACAATTCGCTAGTTCACTTGTTATGATCATAAAATTGCTAAGTCACCATACAATGTCAAGGCAAAACCCCAGGGAATGTGTACTGATCAATCCTCTTTCTTTTTTAGCTTATTTGTAGCTTATTTGGACAGATCAGTTGTAGTGATGGGCGAATTTATTAGCCAGGCGCGAATTCGCAGCGAATTTGCCCGATTCGCCGCCAGCGAATAAATTCGCGAAATGCTCGCGAAAATTTGCGGCAAAAATTCGCCTGTGTCAAAAATGTTTTGTTGAAAAAACGGATGCCGGCGTCAAAAAACAGGCGCTGGCGTCAAAAAAGAGACGCCGGCGCCGTTTCGCGTTTTTTTTTCGGCGAAGCAAACGGCGCAAATTCGCCCATCACTAATCAGTTGTTTTTATATATTTGTACTTATCTTGGGAGGGCCCCCTTTTTGCATTATTTTACTGTAGCAGAGTTATTCTGACTGAATTTAAGCAGTTATGCCGCAGTCCAGGCTTCCATTTAGTTGTAGCATCCACACACCTGTCCTTTTAAATGGTCTTCTGCCTTTAAAAATGTATATTGTTCTAGGCAATCTATTTCATTTAAGAGCTGCAGGTGGGGGAGGATAAATCTTGTTCTTTTAACCATATTGTGGTCTTTCCAAATTCAAAAAGCCAAATTTAAAAGCTAATGGCAAGGGAAGACTAAACCCTCGGATTGAAACCAATGCCAAGGTCAGGAGAAACTTATCCCAAGAAATGCTACCATGCAGCCGGGTTCCAGTCTTTGAAAAATATGACCAGAGTTAATTAGTTAAGACTATTATGGGAATTACCTTGTCGTGGTATGATGACTTACCAATTTTATGATCAGAACTTTGTAACTACTAACACAAAAATATATGCACTTGCATTATTTACTTAGCCTTGGAGTTCAACAACCTCCCTTTTTGCATCTTTTTAGAAGTACAAGGTCGAAACCTGCCACTAGGGGCCAAGGAAACTCATATGAAGAATGACTTTAAGGGGACAATTTACAAACAAACTTCTATGTTTTCCATGAATCTCTAAAAAAGTGTGTTTTTTCTATTTTTTTTAAAAAGTTCTAAAAATTCTAAATTTATTAAGTGAATTTATTAAGTAAAAAACCACGAAAACCTCAATGGGAGCTACACTGATCCTCTTGGACCATTTTAATCAATTTGGACCTTTATAGGTTTATGGATTTTTTTTGCTAGAAGTCTGAAAAACTCACATTTTCAGAGGTATAAGAGGTATTCATATTTTTTTCCAGATCGTTCAGCATTATTTTACGTTCATACTTTTTTATTTGGATCTTTTAATACATTTCACGACATTCATGGTTTTAGAGAAAGTGAGTTTAGTCATGTTTCAAAAACCTCTACAACCACTTTTTGATAAATAGGCCGCTACATTATTAACACTGAAGTCTCGTTACATATCATAAAGAACCATTTCAGAAATTGACAACAAAAAGACTATAAAAGGACTTTATTTTTGGAAAGTCAGTTTGCGAGTTTGGACTAATTAAATTAGATAGTAGCTCCCTGGTCTCCTTTTGCTATGAGTACAGCATGCATCCGTTTGTCATCACTGTTTAGATAAAAATATACCGTAGATTTTTTAAATATTGCTGCCATATGATGAAATAAAAAAAATGTACTGAAAAATGTAGAATATGCAGGCATACATCACATACTTATTAGTGTGGTGTAATATATACTTTTCTGAAACCCCTGCTAAATTGACTTTGAAAAGGTGAAGCAGCCAAACCACATTGTGAATTTACAGCTATGTCCCAAAGAAAACCTTAATTATTTTATACTCACCATGATTTTGTGTTGCAAAGGTCAACTTGACTATTATAAGTTCCAGCATTTTGTTTGCTTGGATAATATCCACTTTAGCATGTCAGTAAAAATTACTTGCTTGGATTTGGCCATGCGGATGACTTACTCTAAATACAATCTGCTGTGCCCTAGCATTAATACTGTCAGCAGTATAGTTAGAAAATATTACATTCATTTAGGAAAAAATCTGTTCAACTGAATACGCATAATTCAGAATATATTATCAAATATATAAAGGGGTTAGATAGAAAATCTGTTCTGAATGTTATAATACTGTGCCGAAATCTGTTATAGGATCTGAATAAAGAAATGTACTAATGTAAAATATATATATATATATATATATATATATATATATATATATATATATATATATATATATATCTATACATATATATATATCTATACATATATATATATATATATATATATATATATATATATATATATATATATATATATATATATATATATATGATAGAGCTATAGATGTACATATACTCAAACAAACACATTAAATATTCTTTTGTTATCTGTTATTCCTATCATTTTTCTTGTGCAGTTCCAGCACATTTATATCAGGAATAGTTTGCTGTGTCTAGTTTTGTGCATGTCACATATGAAAAATGATAGTTGGCATCTTATTATTAAGTAAAAAAAAAAATAGTATACATGTAGATTAAAAATCTGTTATATGCTTCCTTGAAAGTGTGCAAAACGTAGTAAACATGTGGCACAAGTTTCAGAATGCAGCACTGTCAAGTACAAGAATACCCCTCTTCTTCCTAGTTACTAAGTACAAGCCTCACAAATACTTTGTGCCTCTTTAGCTTGAGCATCATTTAGACAAGCTCTTTCTTTTGCAATCAAAAGACCACCCAAGTGACAATTACCTTCAACTTTCCAAGAACCAAAGAGAAGAAGATGCACTTGTTTGTAAAACGCATACAGGGCATTATCGCCATATAGTTGCCCTGGTGATATACTGCAAATTGTAGTTGACTGCTCAGTCTGTAAAGAAGACATATGTAGGTTTGAATATTTTTCAATACTATAATCATTAAACTGTTAGAAATGTAAGCCTGTGAGTATAAGATGAATAAGGAAAAAAGACTCATATTTGATGATAAAAATGTGTAGGTTGAGAGACTATGGGGCAGATTTACTATTATCTACCATTTTCAAAATATATCATTATACTGTCTCAACATAGTTGGTGTTTTCTATGGTTGCAGAGTGAAACATGTATTTCCTTGGATGGTGAAAAGCAACAGAGAGATTTTATGTAAAACAAACATTATGGGGCAGATTTATAAAAGGGAGAAGTGGCTAACGCTAGCAACTTTTCACCAGAAATCACATCTGCAGGGACATTGCCAATTCGCTAACAAAGGCAGGTGTCAATTCGCTATGAAAAACTGTTTGCACTCTATGCCAGGTGACTTGCAAAGGTCGTTACTCCACAAATTCAGTTGAGTGCGGATTTTACTGAACGTTACCTCTTTCGCCACAGTTGACTTCGCCACCTCAGACCATGCGAAGTGCTAAAAAGAAGCAAGATCTTCCTCAATCTTCTGTCACTTACATCATATCCTATGTGCCGAAAATGCATTAAAGTTCCAAAAACGCTAGCAACTTTTCCTTTTTTGAAGCGGAATGGCCTGCAAAAGTCCTGACAAACTTTTTTGGGTAACCGGTTTTCTTCAGACATTTCATATCATATGTAACATTCATTTTACATTTTGCATTTTTGGCACAAAGGAAGGGATGTAGCGAACTGCCGTTAATGTGTTCGCGAACGCCGTTCGTGAACACCGGCAAAAAAGCGAACAGTTCGCGAACAGTTCGCGAACTTCGAACGCTCGATAAAATCGTTCGATCGAACGATCGAAGGATTTTATTCGTACGATCGAAGGATTTTCGTTCGAATCGAACGATCGAAGCTATTCGATCTAATGATTTTAATTCAATCGAATGCTTATAATCGTTCGAACGAATGGAAATCGTTCGATTTTAGCGATCGAATGGTCGAATGGTCGAATGGTCGAACGAAATTTTACTTCGAATCGAACGCGAACACCAATTGGCAAACGTCGCGCGACGTTCGCGAACATTCGGCGGACGCGAACAGTCGAAGTTCGCGCGAACTAGTTCGCCGGCGAACAGTTCGCTACATCCCTACAAAGGATATGATGTAAGATTGAGGAAGATCTAGCTTCTTTTAAACACTTCACCTGGTATGAGATGTCAACTCTGGCAAAATAGGTAATGTTCAGTAAAATCTTTACTGAATTTGCAGAGTAACTGCCTTTCGCCAGAGCAAAAAGTCACCTGGCTATAGAGTGCGAACGAAAGCTAGCGACAGACTATCAAATTGACGCCTGTGCTCATGAATTGGTGATGTCCCTGCGCATGCAATTTCTGGTGAAACGTCACTAGCATTAGCCACTTTGCCCTTTAGTAAATCTGCCCCATAATGTTTGTTTTACAAAAAATCTCTCTGTTGCTTTTCACCATCCAAAGAAATACATGTTTCACTCTGCAACCATAGAAAATACCAACTACACTGAGACAGTATAATGATATATTTTGAAAATGGTAGATAATGGAAAGGCATTTTCATTAAAATAAAGCTCTAGGGTATCAATTCAAATCCGTTGCAGCCCATTAGTAGTTTAAAGTCTTTCCATTTTGTAGTAGACAGGTGTCTTCATCATATCTGACATAATAGCTGTAAGCTATGTATAGAAGATAACGATAAAGGTTGAGAGCAAACACTTGCTTTTTTGTTCTCCTGTCGCATACTGAGCAATTTATACTATAAGTGAATAAATGTAAGACACGTGTATTCATTTTACAATGAAAGATACAGTATATATACAAAACAATGTGAATTAAGATGGAATTTGATTAAGATTCATCTTACAAACGAAATAAATAATTACTCATCTGCTCTTCGTTTCATTTATGATTGATGCTGTTCCTAACTTATTTTTTTTAAGTCTGTATTAAATTGAGTGAAACTGTGGTATTCATTTATACATTTTTACAAAACCAGGCAAAATCTTTCCAACATTAACAAAAATATTGTATTACAAACTTTACATAGGCTGGTAGTCATATTTGCCATTATGTGTTTCAGCACTGTGCCGCTCTGCTCTTCACAACATTCCATACATGGACTATTTTTTATTGTATATAGATGTGTGTGCATTTAATTTTTTATTGTATATAGATGTTGTTGTGTGCATTTAATTTTGTAAAGTCAAACAACCTTAATTTGTTACCAAATATACAATTTAGGGACAGCACAGATATAAAGTTGTTTACCTCCTCCCCCCCCCCGGAATCTCAGTGTGAAATTCCAAATCATTCTAAGATAAAATTACACACCACAAACAACATTAAATTCAACATGAACCCAACCAATACTTTAACAAAACAGTATAGGGCTAAAACACATGACTATTGATAAGAATTAACTTTAGCTTCTAGATCTTTAAAAGATACTGTAATTATTTTGATGAGTTTTATAATTCTAAATTACACTTTGTGCCTTGCAGATAATTCATTCTACAATTTCATACCATTTGACCATTTCATACTGTACCATTTCTACCATTTCACTAAAAATTTGCCAAATGCACTGCAGTCAATACCCATTGTTTCATGTTTTTTCTCATGCCAAAAACATAGGTATTTTTTCCTGTGTGACTAGAAAATGTAGAAAAATAAATAACTCATCCGTGTGTTTTTAACACTGCTGTTGAACAGGTCTGAAAGAATAATAGAAATAATCTAACTTATAGTGATAAACATTAATACTGATGGGAAAGAATGTTAGATAACTGCCATTTTCATGCTGCATTTTATTAATTTAAATTTGTTGCTTCAAAGCATTATGAACAAGAATAATTCAGTGGGAAAAAATCAATATTGTCAATTATTTTATAAAAACTTATTTGTAGTCTATAGAAAAACCTGGAACAGACTTTAGAGATGATTTTCTACCCTTTGTGTGTCAATAGCCTCAAGGTGTCCAATCATAGTTAGAAATTAAGATGAGATCTTTTTCACCAAACCTACAATATACGTACTGTATATGAACAAAATATTCACTGCTCCCAAATTATTCTGATTGGTCAGGACAGGCAGTTTATCATCTGAGGGCCACATCAGTCATAAATGTAATCAGCTACGGATGCAAATTCTTAGTGATAAATTTTAAAAACTCTTATGGACTCTCTCAGATTATACAGGATTTGTTGATAACAATTAGAGAATTAGAGAATAAGAGTTGTGAAAAGTACTTCTTTATTCTGTTTGCAGTGTGTACTAAAATCTGTTACACTGGTTTTAAAGCAAGTGTTCACATGGACTGAAAGACCTAAGCTCGGTGAATGGCATAATTCAGTTCTGTTACTTTTCCTTTTCTCCATTAGGCTGACCACCTAATGCACTTTTCTTTCTTTACTCTAAATCTTTCAGCACATGTGAGCCCTGCATTTAATTTGCTAATTTGTGTTAAAAACCTTACTTGTATTTTGTGTTACATTTAAATGTGTAAGGTAAATGCTACATCATATGTATGTATAAGAAATGTAATGCATTAGTGTAAGCTATATTGCTGTTAAGGATTTTAAAATACAACTTAATTGCAGCTTAAAGTGCAGCTTTAAAGGTAGAGGTTTTACTATACCTGGGATCAAGCTGGGTGTGGTGGTTTGGACGTCTTAAGAGGCAGACCAGCAGCATTTCCTGGAATTTAAAGGGAATGCTGCAGTGAATGGTGGGAATTCTGACTCATTCTTGCACGTTGAGTAAGGGTTTTGCTTATTTGTTTTTTATGGATATCAGCAAAATAAAATAAACCTCTGCCATTTTTTTCATCAAGACAAGATTTTATTTTTGAGAAAATTTACCCATGCCTCACACAATAAAACAAAACAAAAACATTTAAAGCATTCACTCTACTCTAACCAATGCTGTAGCATTGACCAGCTGCTAGAAGAACCCATATTCCAGTTCATTATATTGGATATAAAATATGGGTTACCCCTACATTCTCGAGATGGCCAGCTGCTAGAGATGATAAAAAGCCATTATTTGCACACGTAGAGAAGGAGTATAATTGCCAGTGCAAAAAATTAGGTGTCAATACCACACTTTGGCCAAAATATGTAGGATGAATATTTATTTGTATATAAAAATCTGTAGAGCTTTTTAATCATTACTCCCCAAGCAAACAGTTTACATGTGTAGTAAGGCCATGTTCCACTAACCTTTAAAACAAGAGCCATAGTGAAAATTAAGGATCTTAATGTAGATTGTTGTTTCTAGAGATGCCAGGTTAAAGCTTTTGCTGCATTCGGGGGATCGGATTCATTAAACGTTATTTAGGTGGTAAGAGCTTTTTTTCTAGATCTTCAGAAAAAAATATGCAATTTAAACTTTTTACTGACACCATTTCTTTGTAATATACAGTCAACTTTGAGGGAAAAGTGCAAGTAATAATTATGGAGTATACAGTATTTCCATTTAATAGACCGCTCATAAAAAAGAAACCCTTATGCATACATTTCCAAAGCAATAACAGGGGTTCTAGATGTATAGAGGAACATTATTTCTGTTTATACAAACAAAACTGGTTTAGTACAAATGAGGATTGGTTCCTCAACATTCATTGGCTCCTTGTTTAACCAGTAATTAGCTTTCTATGCATACATTTAAAAACAAGTTTTTAGTCATAAATTTGACATCATAAAGTTAAATGTGAAGGTAACCCCATATTAACCTTTTAACCATAGTACAGGAATAGCGTTTGACAATTATATTGTGTTTTCCAAGAGTATGTAGACTTGTAGACCAGAGTCGATGCATTTCAAAACAACATCTGCTACAAATTATAGCAATATCTATTTATTTGCAAGGTTATATCAAGTGAATGTGACAGAAAGATTTGAGTTGTTGATATATATTTTCAGAGCTATGACCATTCTACTTTTTTTTGAAATGAGGACCATTATTAGGTTAAGCGTAACTGTGTAATCGGTACAGTTGTTTATAGTGATAATAAATGTAAACATGATATGAAGCAGGATTGATTGGATTTAGATGCCTGGTGTTAACTGACATTCTGCCCCCAGGCTTTCACTATAACATTTTAGTACTTTAATAGAATTCTAAACCTGAAGAGAAGGTGACCTTGAAACTTAGTTTTAAAAAATGTTGTAGATAAAAGTAGAGTCCCTTTGCAAAATAATATACTTAAAGTGATACTGACATCAGAGTAGTCAGGGGATTTTACTTTGTCAAATTACTGTAACTGTATCTTCAGAGCTGCAGTAGCCCAACTAAAAATAGAGCCCTTATTCCACACTCAGAACTGGCAGTTGAGTTCACATCTGTTGTTTGCATTATAAACAGTCTAATTTTTGGTGCTCATTGAAGGTGGTCTGTATATTTGGGCAAAGAAAGGAATTTCAGCTAATGGGAAATGACAGATGAGAAAGTTAGTTGCCCGTGGTAAATCCTCTCTACTGTGGGCAACTAATCTCCTGCAAATGCTGTATGGTGCTTTTCTTTTCTGAAGTGGCCTGAATTTGCTTCTCGAAAAAAAGTTGACCAGCTTTGTAAAATGAAGCGAAGCAGGTGACTTTATTGCTGGTGGGAAAGCATTTGCAGGAGATTAATTGACCCCAGTAAAGGAGACAACTTTGCAGGCAACTAACCCCCTTGTCTAAATATCTAGTATTGGAATGGTAATTCTGCATGTAAAGTATTTGAAAATTGATACTGTGGTATCAGAAACAAGCCTTATATACAATATTGGCAAATCTGATATATAAGCAACCAATCTAACATCTGACTAGTTGCTATGAATTCTAACGAAAACTTGTAAGTACCCAGAGGCTGGAGGGATATTAAGTATTGTTATAATGGACATATGACAGATTTTCTAAGTATGGGAAAATGGGGAAGTGTTTTAACTTGATTTTTTGATATTTGGGAAAACATTCTGATGTGTTAAGTAACCTCTGTAAAAACAAGTCTGAATTTGAACCAATAGCAGCCTAAAAAAGAATATGAGAAAGATCTGCAGTGTTACAGTATAATGCTGTAGATAGACTGAATAGAATCATCTGTACCACAACAGTTTTTTTGTTGGGAAATTGCTACAAACAGCAGTGTTATCATATATTTACTGAGTGTTTCATCTGCTTTGCTAAAGAGTTGCCTTGCTGGTCTCAAACCTTTATATCAGCCATATATATTCAATTGCATGTGCTGAGTTGCTGTCATTGGTTGGGTTTAGCTTCTAAAAAATGTCAAAATGCAGCTACAATATATTGCAAAAGCTTACTGGAATAAAGAAAGTAGAATATTATAAAATGTAGAATGTGATCACATTTTTTTACTGTTTGCCTGTCCTTTATTTAATTCCACTCATAAATTATATTCATTTCAACTTAACTAATAACTTTTTAATTTTGGCAACTGTTTGTAAAGGTGTGTGTGCAGGTGTATGTGTGTGTGTACATTTAAAAATTGTTATTTCATTCCATTCATAATGAAATGTGATTACCAAAAAATTGTAGAGAATGATGTTATTTAATTTGTAGTAATTCCCGAACTGAATTTTAATTAGGTGACAGATGGTACAGACTCCACAAAATCCTTTTATAAACTGAATGCATGTATTAAAACTTTGGATGAAAACCTTAATTAAATTGCAATCATGTACTATAGCTTGGGGATATTTATTTTGCTTACAGGGCTAAATTTGCTACAATTTTATTTTAAATGTATAGCAATTCATTTTACAGTGATTATACTTAAGTATGCCCAATGTAAATGTCTTCTATATATATATATATATATATATATATATATATATATATATAATAGAAAAAGAAGAAAAAAGAGCTGACCCATATAGTTGCACCTCCCCATCAAAATCCAAACTCCAGTGAAGCCAAAAATTATTAAAACATAACCTTTAATAAATTCATTAAAACCAAGTCTAGAAAGCACAATTAAAAATATGGTTAGGTATAGGGGGCTGATTGACACGGCACCAGCGGGTTTTAAAAGACATGTGCTGATCCCACATAGATCAATTACGGTTGCGGTTGGGAATCTGAGTGGTAAATTCTCAGCACACGAGCCAAGTATAATTCTAACACACACGGCCAAAAAATCATTTGCCGAAAAATGTTTTGCCAAAAAATGGACCACACCACACCAACCCCTTCACCCACTTGGGGATCCCTCCCTTGTGGTATTAAATATTAGGGATTGGAAGCAAAAGCCCAGATAGTACAAACGCTGGGGCAATAGTTAGTGTTAAATAAACGAATCAAAGGTTTCACCACACCAAGCCTCCCCTTCACCCACTTTAGAATCCCTCCCTTGTGGTATTAGGTAGGATAGTTGGAAATCAGATACCAACTACTAAAGTATTTCATTGCTTATGGGTATGTTGTAATGAGTAAGGTGTCAAGACCACGGATCATTCCATTATCCAACCCCTTCGCCCACAGAGATCCCCTCCCGATCCGTTTTTACCCTATAGAGCCATTCTATGTCCCTATCAGACGCCTGCCTAACCAAAACTAAAAATGCGCCTGACGCGCGTTTCACCCGCCAAGTTGCGGGCTTTGTCAAAGGCAAAAGACAGGCCGGTATCGCACCTCTATTTCACAATGCGGAAGAGCCGGTAGCCATTTGAATTCAGCCAATCAGAGGGCTGTACTACCATCCCTGCAGCGTAAAAGCCAATCTCCTCGCTAGACGTCACAATGAGGCGGAGTCCTCCCAAAATGCGAGCTCAGCCTGCTATGGCTGATCGGCTATTGCGCAACCTGTACAGTCATGACAGCGCTAAGCGTCACAAAGGGGCAGAGTCATCTCAAATTGCGAACTCTGCCAACTCTAACTGCTCGGCTATTGCGCACCTGTACAGTCCTGACAGCTAAAAGCGCAACACTGTATTACTATCTGGGCTTTTGCTTCCAATCACTATCTGGGCTTTTGCTTCCAATCCCTAATATTTAATACCACAAGGGAGGGATCCCCAAGTGGGTGAAGGGGTTGGTGTGGTGTGGTCCATTTTTTGGCAAAACATTTTTCGGCAAATGATTTTTTGGCCGTGTGTGTTAGAATTATACTTGGCTCGTGTGCTGAGAATTTACCACTCAGATTCCCAACCGCAACCGTAATTGATCTATGTGAGATCAGCACATGTCTTTTAAAACCCGCTGGTGCCGTGTCAATCAGCCCCCTATACCTAACCATATTTTTAATTGTGCTTTCTAGACTTGGTTTTAATGAATTTATTAAAGGTTATGTTTTAATAATTTTTGGCTTCACTGGAGTTTGGATTTTGATGGGGAGGTGCAACTATATGGGTCAGCTCTTTTTTCTTCTTTTTCTATTATATTCATTATTTGACCCTGCACACCATTTTCTGTGTTTGATGGACGGTGCTCCCCAACCACCAATTTTCTAATATATATATATATATATATATATATATATATATATATATATATATATATATATATATAGATAGATAGATAGATAGATAGATATATGCCTAGTACTTTGTTTTACAGCACTTATCGAAACAAGCATTGTAATTTCATACATTCTATACAGAAAATGTATTTAACTCAATTTTTTCTGGTTGATTTTTTTAAAGGGAAAACTTGAATCTTTAGAGGGGATTTTTTTTTATATAGATTTATTATACCACAAATCTGAATCTGAAAATACTCCATCTGAAACCTGTCGAGGTCATGTAGAAGTCAATGGCAGATGTCCCTGAAGTTGTTTCTTGAGATCATGATCTGCGTTGGCTAATCCAATAAAGTCGCGATTTTCTGGTGACAACTCAAAAAGATTATTCGACAATTCATATGATTCAAATTGTCGCATGATTTTGTCGCAACTTTTTCCTGCAAGCCAAGCTGATATTTATCAAAATGGTGAACTCCATTGATAAATAGATTCTAAAAATCCCAGAGAAATGTGAGTTCTAATCTTACATTTTGATAAATCTGCCTCCATGTATAATAACATAATAACTTGATAACTATGAAAATAACTTACTTAATAGCATATATATGTACAAATGCTTGCACCTCTGGCAACATAGATTTAAAGGCTCTGCAAGTATTAACCCAGGTCACTTTCACTGACACAAGTGAATTAATTCACAACAATTCACCTGCGAAAAATCCAGTGCTTCAAAAAAAAAAAATTGACTTGGGTCAAAATTGGTGTGCTCATAAAAAATTGTTGTGTGTCAAAATTATTCAGAGGCCTATTGACTTTAATGCATTTGGACCAAATAGTCACGTGTATACGATGTTTAGCAAATTTTGCTGTAAATTCGCTAATTTTTCAAAATTGACACTCATCAAAATTATTTTGACGTCCATTGACTTCAATTCGCTGTTTTGCGAATTTTGCGGTTAATTCACAATTTTTTTCTGCAAAGCAAAACTGGACAGATCACCATCACTAGCTGGAAGAGCAAGACCATTTCATAGGGATAGTTCCCTGCCCTTACAATAATACCCTTGATCTGTAATACTTTGTATTTGTGCTTGAGGCTGCCAAGTTCACTTTTACTACTATAGCAGCTTTTGAAGCTGTTAATTCACAAACTGTATATGATTCTTAGCACATGCAAGCAGCACCGGATTTTCTGGGCGGGTGCCTGCACTACCTCACGCAGGAACAAGAGCACCAGCATGCAATTTCGGAGCTCTGGGGAGCAGCACGTCCCCAGTGCTCCCCATATACCAGTTGGACAGCATGCCGTCCCAAAAAATGCGCCGCCCTAGTCCTGGGCCTATTTGGCCTCTCCACAAATCTGGGCCTGCATGCAAGGAGGCCTACTGATCCCAACTCATATCTGTTTACTATGGATATTGGTCAGTTTTAGGATCCGGCATTCTGGAAAAACTTAACTGCACATGCACCATACACTGGCAGATATGGCGCATCAGAAGATATGATTTTCCAACATGCCTGATCTTCAAACTGACCAATAGTTACATTGCAGGTGAGGAATTCAAGAGGAGCAGCAGCTCTTTTTTACTTCCTCCTGTTCCAATCATGTGGGCTCACTGGGCTGTTAGATAGGCAGCAATAGCATTATATGCCACCTCATATAGTATCTATGTATTTATTGAGTCTGTTGACAAATAATAAGGTACCTTTGAGGATTAGTTCATGTATGGCCATCTTAATTCTCATACTGGCTAGTACCTCACAGAAGGATTCCACCATATCCCCCTTACTTAACTCCTCAAAGTACTTTACTACCCCAGGCTCTAGATACACACCCATCTACTCACTGAGGGAAATCCAGAACTGAAGTTCTGCACCAATTTTTATACTACTTGAAAACTGAATTCCACAAATGGTAGCATTAACAGAAAGGCACATTTGGGTATGCCTTGTTAGTATTTTAGGTAACAGATTGTTCGATAATAGAAAAGTACAGCAAAACATTTTACCCAAGAAATAGAGCAGAATAATTTACTCTGGTAAACAAGGTTCTAGACAATTTGAATGTGTTCTACATAATGCATCTATACATGGTACTTTGAGCATTATTATTCCCCAAGCCAACATATTATTCAACAGCAGATGGGAAACAGATATTGTAATTAGATTAGAATTACTAACATTTCAAGCTCTCACAGGCATGGTTCTCATGTTTTTATTTATGTTTGCTCTATTGTTTTTGTAATTCTATTGTTTTTATAATGGTAACCCCAGTTCATAGGGTTGGCACTCCAGAAGATCTTGGTGCTTTAAAAATGAATGTATAACAATTTGTATAAGTAAATAAATATGATCCCCACACACATGTTGCTCAGAGTTTCCGAAACTGTTAATATTTGATGAAGAACCCCCCCATATTATGCACTGTATATCAAAATGAAAAAAAAAAGTCATACACAGCTCTCACTAGGATGTGACCTATTAAAAATTTGCTCCATGACATTTGGGGGCACATTTACCTAGGGTCGAATATCGAGGGTTAATTAACCCTCGATATTCGACCGTCGAAGTAAAATCCTTCGACTTCGAATATCCAAGTCAAAGGATTTACCGCTATTCCTATGATCGAACGATCAAAGGAATAATCGTTCGATCAAACAATTAAATACTTCTAATCAAAGGATTTTAATCCATCGATCTAAGGATATTCCTTCGAACAGAAAATTGTTAGGAAGCCTATGGGGACCTTCCCCATAGGCTAACATTGGCCTCGGTAGGTTTTAGGTGGCGAACTAGGGAGTCGAAGATTTTTTTAAAAAGAGACAGTACTTCGACTATCGAATAGTCGAACGATTTTTAGTTCTAATCGTTCAATTCGAAGTCGAAGGTCGTAGTCGAAGTAGCCCATTCAAAGTAGCAAAAAAAAACATTCGAAATTCAAACTATTTTTTCTCTATTCCTTCACTCGAACTAAGTAAATGGGCCCCTCCCTCTTGTACTATATGTAATGTTGAAGCAGCAGTAGCTTTAGATCTTGAGACCATTAAGTCTGCTTATAATATATCATCCCAAATGCCACTACAAAAATATAATGTTTCTCAACAACAAAAAATGGACTAGGGGCATATTTATTATGCTTCTTAAAATGACATTTGCCAGAAAAAAGGTGTCAAAAGCTGTGTAAAATAAACGGCTAATTTATAATTGTGTATTTTATTTCACACTATGTGAAAGCCAGATTTGCCGTCTTTTTTTTATTTTACATTGTTTCGGACCTTTGTAATAAGTTCTGGTGGAAGTTACTCTAAGAAAAAATGTTTTTACACCACAGTAAATCTGCCCCTAGATATTCCATGTTACTGTTTTAGAGAAAGAACAAAGAATGGGGTTTGTCAAGTTACTAGTAGAGTGACATGAAATCCTAACTCAATTTACAGAACAATATCAAATCAGTATGTTGGTATAGTTATAGGTATTTTACAGATGTAAAATATTTTTAGGAAAGTTAAATGTTATTTTAATATTACTTTTATTATTAAAATAGTTAGTTTGCAAATATTTTTACAGTATTTAACAGTATCCTGCTACAATTTGTTCAACAAGAGCAAAGTTAAACAAACCAATATTTGCTGGTATAGTTTTCAAACAGAGGTCATTTATAAAATAAACTGTTCATTTTATGAAGATGCTGCAATAGCTGTTTCTCTTAGGGCCTTTTTTATCCTTGTTTTATTAAATGTCAAAAAGGGTAATGATAAAGTCTTGTGTTGAGGTTCATGTTAGCCTCTTAGATAACACATCTAACCTTCAAAAACATCTTCAAAAGTATTTTGCTAAATGATTTATAGAATCATGCAATTTTAAGTCAGGGAGTGCACTAATGGCTTTTTCTGATGAATCCCAGAGGAGCCATTCTGTTTATAAAAAAAGGCAGACTATGGCATGCACTTAAGACCTACAGTTCTAAGTCAAGAGCTAAACAGTGGAACTACTGTCAAATATAAAGAAATCAACAAAAACAACAGTTTGAAATGTAACACAAAGTAATCTGCTAGCAACATTTTATTTAATATTCATACAACAGATATAGAAAATAGGGATATGGAAAAATATTTTTAACAATTAAACGCAGGACTAAGCAAATTAAAATTCTTGTATATAGGTTTAATGTAATTAACACATTTAAACAACACGTCATTGTTTACAAAGTCTGAGTTTGCTGTAAATTAATATGTGTTAAATATGGAAATGTAATAAACTCTCATCTGCTATCTACTATTTGAGATATCTTATATACGATTTAAAATGATAGATAAATTAAGCTCAAGTATCATACAAAATGGTAAATGTAATCTTTACATCACAGAGCTGGGAATTAATGGGGCACATTACTAACTACAGCTCCTACTGTGTTTGAGGAGGGACTATGGTAGCATGCCAAGTGGAATCAATGTATGACATTAAAAAGATCCTATGGTGCCTCCACATGCCTACACATTTGTAGAAGAACATATCAGCCTGAATGTGAGCTCCTACAATTATTTGAGAAAATATTATGTTTAGCATACATAAAATCGATCTCTTACTATAATGAAAACATTTTGAGGCAGAATTATCAAGGGTTCAGGTGAATTTTTTAATTCATTCGCAAATAGTTCGATCGAACTATCGAACGAAAACGATTATCGTTCGATTCGAAGGATTTTTCTTCGAACTAAAAATTGTTAGGAAGCTTATGGGGACCTTCCCCATAGGCTAACATTGCACCTCGGTAGGTTTTAGGTGGCGAAGTAGGGGGTCAAAGTTTTTCTTAAACAGACAGTACTTTGACTATCAAATGGTCGAATAGTCGAATGATTTTTAGTTTGAATCATTCGATTTGAAGTCAAAGTCGTAGTCGATGGTCGAAGTAGCCAATTCGATGGTGGAAGTAGCCAAAAAAACATTCGAAATTCGAACTTTTTTTTAATTCTATTCCTTCAATCAAACTAAGTTAATGGGCCCCTTAATAAAATGCAAAGAATTTTGAATAAATCATATCTGTTATAATATAATATCAGAACCAATAATGAGTTTAATGCAGGTGCTGCCCTCATATACTGTATGTCTGTGATATTGATTGTATTATCTATATTGTATTTATCTATACACATTTAGTAATTTCCTTATGGAAATTAACCTGTTTCCTTTTGCATCACAAGTATGAAGGCTGTTTCACATTTGTAAAGGTTAATGCTTTTTTTATTTACTTTTCTAGTGTTGATTGTGACGTTTGTTACTCCATATATTCTATATATGTAATTCGTGTGATGTAGTTGTATAATCACATTTACTTTACAGTGCTGCGCAATATGTTGGCGCTATATAAATACATGTTAATAATAATAATAATAATAATATTGTTAATAAACAAAGGGATTTATTCAGTCAATAAAGATTTTAGAGATTTTGTAAAAAGCGATAATACAATTTGTAATTATTCAATGTTATGAGCCTCGATACATATGGTAAAAAAAATCAATAACTTTTTTACTCTGTATTGGTTATGCATTTTTTGTTTTGTGTATAGTCATTATGTTCAACATAGGTCTGACAAAGAAATGTTTGAATGTTTTCACCATGCAATTACCAATGTCCTTGCTATTTTTTCCCTCTTCAATTTATAAAGGTGCTAGAAGTATTGTGTGATGAATTACTTACCCAAAGTACAGAAATACTAACCTTTCAGAGGTGCTATATAATGAGACAAAATATAATATCTTTATATGATGTTGGAAGCTTGGAAGCAAGCCATATGGATGATTGCTAAATGTACTTGAACTACAATAGCATGCAAACATTTTACATCAGCATATTTTTAAATCTGTGCTAGGAGAAAGCTCTCTACTTGCTTATATCTTTTGGAACATTATTTTGAACAAATGCCAATAATGTAACACTGTCATTAAATTTAACAGGTTTCGTAATTTATAATTATTTATAATAATTTATCATTGTTAAGGGGCACATTTTTCAAAATTTTGGGGAGATTTCACAAACAGGAAAAATAATCACATTTAACCACCACTAATTGCAACCTGCAATACAAATGTTATTACCATTTTGCACGTTTATAAAAAAATAATTATAAAAGAATGAGGTGTTTAGCAGCACAAGGGCCCACAGACACCTGGGCCCACCGGGAGTTTTTCTGGTATCCCGGTGGGACAGTCCAACACTGCCTGCGGTGATCACCAGCAACCAGATCTACAATTTGGAAAAGTCATGTCTGCAAACAGAGCCAAAGCCATATAAAAGAACAATGCCCTCAAGTACCTAGAATTCACAAACTTAACTGATCAACAGAAAGCAAAATTAATGACATGATTAAATAGAAAAAAAGATACTACATACAGATCTTTCTGTCGTTATTCAAATTTTTCTGAATCTAACTGGCTAACCAGACCATTTTTGAACTTTATAAGCAAGTAACTTGGACCATATCACTGCAGAAATTGATTATTTTTTACTACACTGAACATGTGGGCAACTTAATTTTAGTAACACCTAGGTAATATCAAATATCTATGTAAAAAATGAATAAATGTAAAAAAAACAAAGTTTCAGTCCTCTCTAGGACTGAAATAAATGTAATAATGATACATACAATTAGTTTTGTGGAAGGTAAATACCCTTTTTAGATAAGAGGATATTCCTGTACAACATCAATGGGTAGAGCATACCACAATTTCACCCCCCTCACATAATGTCTTGCTTCTGATGTCACTGTATATATACGCAATATGTTGGCGCTATATAAATACATGTTAATAATAATAATAATATATATATATATATATATATATATATATATGCGAAACGCGTTGATACACCATGCACCAATAAATAACTTTTTGATACACATTGGATGGTGATCGCTGTGAGTGCTTTCATGGACTTTCTTTTATGTATATATCTATGTGGGGCTTTCCGGATGACTGATCTTTCCATAATTTGGATCTTCATACCTTAAGTTAAATAAACCCAATAGGCTGGTTTTGTTTCCAATAAGGATTCATTATATCTTAGTTGGGATCAAGTGCAAGTTACTGTTTTATTATTACTGACAAAAAGCATCAGAAATCATTTTAATAAAATGGAGTCTATGGGTGGGAGATGGCCTTTCCGTAATTCGGAAGTTTCTGGATAACAGGTTTCCGGATAACGGATCCCATACCAGTATATAGACATCTTACCGGCACTCACGATAGTTCAGTATATTCTGCCTGGGTGCCAACCACAGAATAGTAAAGTAATATCTGTAAGTAGAAGTCGCACTCACAGGTTTTAGCAGGAACAAACAAATTTTATTAACAATGCCCTCAAAAACACAGCAATATATATATATATATATATATATATATATATATATATATATATATATATATATATATATATACACAAAAGAACGCCTCAGCGCCGTCACTACTCGATCAGTGTCCCGGTGTCCCAGTGCTCTGCTTCGTTAGGGGTGCCACATCACCCCACAAGCGTAGAAACAGTATATATATATATATATATATATATATATATATATATATATATATATATATATATATATATATATAGATATTTTTTTGTATAAATAAAGGAGGTCCCTGCCCTATAGAACTTATAATCTAAGGGGGTGGATAACATACAGGCACAAACTGGAAGGGAAAAAGTGCACTTGGTAAAGGCATTGTCCCTTAAGTGCCAAGACTAGACTAATGTTCTAGTGCTCCAAAAGATAGCATCTTCGTTTTTCTTGAAGAGATTTACAGAGAATTTCTTATGGAGGAATTCTGGGATGGAATTCCACAGTTAAAGAGCGGTAAGATAGAAAGTTTTAAGAGGTGGCAGTGGATGTGGATGGTGTACTACCTTTTGCTTAACAGTCAGCCTTACTAATGATTTTACTTGGGGTTGAACAGGTTCCCTCTGAGGAAAGGACAGGAGGATCCTTGTAGTGGAGTTTAAGATTGATTGTAGGGGAAAGTCAAGAAGATCGGTTAATAGGTGATGGCTGTAGTCTAAACATGATAGTATGAGGGCATGGATTAGTGTTTTGGCTGTTATTTGTGCAAGAAAGGGGCTTATCTTGGCAATAGTGTGAAGGAAAATGCAGCAGATTTTGGCAGTAATATTAATATGATTAGAGAAGAAGAGAGACTGATGTCAAAGATGAATTAACAGGGTTAATGGTCATGCCATCAATTGTAATGGTGAAAGGAAGAGAATGACTAGGCTTAGGTGTGAAGACCATGAGCTCAATTTTAGGCAGATTGGTTATCATCCAGGAGGAGATAGTGGTTAGTGATCTACATATTTCTGGATGTCATCAGCATATAGGTGATATTTAAGGACAAATTAAGCTACTGGGTCTCCTAAATAGAGAGTGTACAAGGACAACAGCTGAGGGTCAAGTACAAAACCCTGAGGCACCTCCACACAAAGCTAACACGGAAGAGGATTTGTTAGTAAAAGTACTGTAACAGAGAAGGAACAGGAGAATCAGGATTCAGATGACAATTCTTTTATTTGATTGTGAAAAATTATAAAACACTAATGAGTCCAAAATTGACAAAGGAGTCCAACCCTGAAATGTTGACAAAGGGGTCCAACCCTGAAATGTTGCATCCTGCAACAAATTAGCAAGGGCTGACCCTGCCAGCAACAACAGGGGGGCGCTTGGCAGGTACCTGTAAAAGAGTATTTTGCCTACCTCTAGTTCATGTTTGCTGCCCTGTGGCGCTCTCCCCTCCCTCCCCTCCTCTCTTTCAGTCCCCCAATGTATTAAATTACTGAAAGGTAATTTAATAAATTAAATATACCATACTTACAGTAACTGGAACACTAAGAACATCCAAAATAAAGTGGATAGAGTGTGAATGTCAGTATATGTGTCATATTTTTAAAAAGCTAACCTCCACTTGCATGCATACTAATTAGTTTATTCTCCATAATGCAACACACATTTGGAGTAATTTGCATTATAACATTACTCCATTTTAATCTTGTCTTGACACTGCTTTTGGTCCTTTTGTGTTTCTCCTTATTATTGTTTAGTATTATAGTCATTACTCCACGTCTTGTACAGTATATTTTTTAGCAAGTAGTTACAATGTATCTGTTTAGATTACATATATTTCTCATGCTGCATTTTCCACCGTTTCTAAATACTACTATTTTGTACTACTTTATTTACTTGTCTGGCCCATGCTACTTTCCAGCATGAAGGGTATGGTTTATAAATACACTGTATTTCATCAATTTTGTGCACATTTGAGGAACATACTGAGCAGTCTGGTGTATGACTATATCTCAAATGAGAACTACACCCCCTTGGACACAACAGTCCCCTAATGACCCTCCTTTGGCCCCCCTTACCTCTCCTTCCTCATACAGTCTATTCTGTAGAATTGTGCCCCTATTTGAAGACCTGAGATAAAAAAGCAGGTGCCAACTTCTGTCTGCTACAATACTCTTTGGGTTATTTACTAAAACTCTACTTTATCTCTTTTTATTAAACCAGGCTCAACCAAACTCTGACCCATGATTTTATCTTATTTATCAAGAAAATAACTTGAAAAAGTCACATCAGGAAGAGTCAAGTGAAAACTAGAATCGTACAATTTTTTTCGTATTATAGTATGAAACCAAGAGCAAATTACAATGTCTTCAAATGGTAAAATGGACATCTGCCATTGAATTAAACGTGACCTCAGCAGGTTTGGGATGGCAGATTGTTGGATTAAAATTTTTAGCATTTTAGGGGTATAATAAATGTAAAAAATTGAGGTTTAGTAAATAACCCTGAAGGCACATACGCAATCGGAGCTAATCAGGAATCTGCTTCAACTGCACATGCGCCTGCAGGGTCTTGGAGACCCAAAGAGTATATGATTGAACAAAAGATGGCACCTGTGAACTCTGCTGCGCTGCTCTGTATTTTTAGCTCAAGTTTTCAAACAGGAGAATTTTTTATGTAATAGACTGTGCAGGAAGGGAGAAATGAGGGGGACATATGGAACACAGTTGAGAGGGGCTTTTGTACCTAGTGTGGTTTAATTCTCCTTTAAAGTGTGCAAATTCTACATATCCTATTTGGGGTCAGTATTAAATATTTGCTTTATCAACTGTATGCATTTAGACATACATTTGTAATGACTTGTAATGACTTTCTGCAAATCCTAAACACAGATTTACCCTGCCCCTCTGCTTTTTTTCATGTGTTTTCTGAATAGACACTCCATCTGATATAATTTACCCATTACACACGATTTTCTTTCAGATTCTCTATATCTGTGTGTCAGTATATCTTGTATATTATTATATCATCTATCACCCTGGTCATATTTTCTGTACACCGGTGGTTTTCATTCCAACTTATGGAGCTATAGGGAAATTAAAGTTTCAGTAACATTGGTCTTCACATTCCAGATAATAAAGGTTTAAATGAAACCTGCCACACCATGGCTCCTGTTAGAGCAGGAGTAAACAGCTAATTAAAATATATCATTATTACATAATGTGGTTTGATTCTAGTCAAGAGCAGTACTTACTGTGGTGGTAGTATAGTAGGAATAATTAGTACTATATGGTTTTAATAAGGAGAAATAATTGATTATGCAAGGTAATATGGACAATAAAGCTTTGTTAGAGTAATTCATAATATAAAATGGAATATAGAGGCATCTGTTTATGGCACTGCAGTGATTCAAGATACTGATCTATTCTAGAGCAGTGCTGCATTGCAATACATCAGGGAACTTAAGGTTGTCCTTATGTAGCGCTATAGTAAATTGAGTGCACCTTACTCTACTATAAGCTTCACTCCCAGTACATATGCTCCAGATGAGACCTTAAAACCTTAGGGAGTGAGCCTTCGCAGCGATGTGGAAGCAGGGTGTAGTGCAACTGTAACTGTATTCAGGTTGCAAAGAATTGGGCGCCAGTGGTTCTTATAACTTAACCATAGAACAGATTTATTGAGCACAGTATACAATCCTCAGTGGAGTATACATAAAGAGAACATTTGCAGGTTCATACAGTACAATGAATAGGCAGTACTCACAACACCTTTGGTCAGTATTATTCTCCTCAGAGATAGGAACAATACATGCATCTTTAAGGAGGTACACCCAGTTTTCAGCCATTTTCCCTAAGTGGAACCTGAGGGGAATCTATCTACCCTAGGTATGTACACTTAGTCCCTACTTCTGGGCAATGAGTACCCTGGGATCTTAATCCCACTACAATCCTCGTAGGAGCCTCAAGATGCTCAGATAAATAATCTGACTGACTGTCACTCCTAGAGTGATCTATAAGGGTGAGTAGCCTATTCTTACTAGACCTGACCTGTCTAGGTTCCACTTGAGCTCTGCCTCCTGCACAGGCTAGAGCCAGCACAAGATGGACCCTGAAAACATGGCTTTAGAGCCTTTTATACTCTAGCACAGTGCCATCTGCTGGTCACTGTGGGAAACAACAATGGGCATAGCTTAGAGCAGGAAGAGCAAACAATTCCCCTCCCAACTGTATTTTAGGACCCAGTTAGACATCTATAACATGGAGGGACTGCCTGCACATAATACTAGGGGTGGCTATTTTAGACATCCCTACACTTACATAAGCTTTTTTTTTTTTTTTTTTTTTTTTTTAACAGAACTTGGTAGTGGCTCATATTATTTCACAAATAGAACACCAATGAAGCAGGGATATCATTTCTAAAAGCTCTGATTTATTTTACAATGGCAGGTTGCTGGTTGTGTATTGTACAACTAAGGGGGTAGTAGGCTGAGAAATAATGCAACCTAATAAATAATGGAACCTTCTCGAAACACTGGAAATTGATTTTCCAGGTTCCTCAATACAACAATACCTTGTACACACTGCATTTACACTGATCTTTGTAATAAAAGATACAAAATCTTAATTTGGTCAAATAGGTCAATAGGTTTTAAATAGGCCAATCTTGTCATTGATTCTAAAAAGCAAGGGATAATACATTAACACTATTAAATCATTTCAAATTCTCTTCTATTATCCTCCGCGAGCAAAATAAACTTTACTTGCACTATAGAAATTAGTCAAACTTTGGTCCCTTCATTTATTTGGAACCCCAATGAAAGGAAGCTGGCAGGCACCATTTTGTGGAAGTTGTCACAAGGCACCCTTCCTTCCCTCCAACCCAGTGTGGGCAGGCCTGGGTCAGTGGGGTCCACATGGGTCAGACGCAAACGTTTTTTTTCCCAGTGTCTCACCAACCCAGTCTGACTTCTGATTAGAAAGTGAGGATGGTGGAGAAATGTGAGGAGTGGATGGGAACTGAAGTATGTGAAATAATTTCTATACCAGTGACATAGAGGATGGATCAGCAAGATATGACTGACAGCTGAGATCATTAAATAACAATTTGGGTTGTATGTTTCATTTGAAAAGACCTTTTATTATATAGCTTTTTATTTCTGTGTGCCATATGCCCTTTAAAATGATAGGGGTTGTTTACTTTCACCCTTGTCTCAAGCGCTGCTTAATCGAATAAAAGATTCACTGCAGATCCATTGCAGCAAAAGTCTATGTATCTGTAACTGTTCCTCTTTAGAAAAAGAATTCTGTATTAAAATGCAGCATAGACTGATTTGGTCTTGAAAAGATATGTAAACTTTTTAAATTACATATTAACTGGAGTCTGTAATCTTATAATTACAATGTCCCTTTGCAAGAATGTCATGCATCACTTATTCAAAAGTCACCTTACGAGGTGGCACTTAATATAATAGCAATCAGTTTTATTCATATGAAAAATATATATTTTAGATTGCCTTGCAAACATCTCTTTTGGTTAGTCTGCTGAGTGTGTGCAAATTTTGTGATATATTTATGATGCTGTTCTTTCAAAATGACATAATAATGAAATATGAAGATATCTGGATTTTAAATTAATTAATATGGCTTGCCCTTGCCATCAGTATAGCTTGAGGCATGATCCTGAAACTCACTTTGCTTTTGTTAAATTTATGGTTGAAATGTATTTTAAATGTGTAAAGCAGCTCAGAAATTCTTAGCATGAATAATTGACATTCTGTGTATTAGGCTACAATTCCAGCTGGCATTATGGATGTGCATCATACTCTACACGTTTGACAATCTACATATATTCACTTAAATAAGATTTCTGTACTTTTTGCACTTTTCTTTACTGAATGTTTTGAAGGTAACCAAATGCAAAGAATCTATGCAATGATACACAATTAGAAGTTCTATTTCACATTTCTGAATTGCACTAGATTACAGTAGAAATATTTTAACACATTCCATTAGAACATAGAAGAAGAAGAAGTTTTTACAAACCCACTGGTTTACTCATTAAATATTCTCTGACTGACACAGAATATAGGACTGAGTATAGTAAAGAGTACTGTTACAGTACTTTGTTCTGGTAAATCTAAGCTGGGCTGGTGCTTTGTGCACCAACCCAGAGATACAGAAATCATATGAGAATTAAGAAGTATGAGTTCATATTTACATAAAAAGCCATTTTTGGTTTATGTGTTTAACACAGAATACAGCAGTGATCCCCAACCAGTAGCTTTTGAGTAACATGTTGCTCTCCGACCCCTTGGATGTTGCTCCCAGTGGCCTCAAAGCAGGTGATTATTTTTGAATTCCTGACTTTGAGGCAAGTTTTGGTTGTATAAAAATCAGATATACTGCCAACAGAGACTCAATGTAGGTTGACAATCGACATAGGGGCTACTAAATGGCCAATCACAGCCCTTATTTGGCACCCTAGGAACATTTTTTATGCTAGTGTTGCTCCCCCAACTTTTACTTCTGAATGTTGCTCACAGGTTCTAAAGGTTGGGGATCTCTGGAATACAGTATCTAAATGCATTTTCTTTTATCAGTCATGCCGCATTTAACATACAAATTCAAGTGGCTTCATCTGTACCTCTTTGATAGTTATGGGTGAATTTATTCGCCAGGTGCAAATTTGCTGCGAATTTGCCCATTTCGCCAATGGCAAATAAATTCGCAAATTTGCCACAAAGATTCACTGGTGAAAATTCGCCGGCTTCTCGATGTGACACCAGCCGAAGCTGGCGCCAATTTAGATGCTGGTGTAGGATGCAAAATACCCCTGTTTTTGCTGTCTCTCCTATTGCAATCTTCGCCATGTGCAAATCCAGCATGAGGTACAAAGAGCAGTAATGCCATAAATGCAAGTAAGCACCAAGGGTCATGGTTGTGCACCCCTTAGTGCATCTCCACACTTGCATCTGAGGTACTTATAAACAATGTCTTTGGTAAGAACCTCTGAGATAATAGGTTATTATGCAATTCATTTGTGTTAACTTGGTAAAGGTGTCTTAATTGCAAGAGATATTAACTTGCAAAAGAGCCTCCTGAAATGCATTGTTTTGATTGTGGTACAATGCTGTGCTTCAAAGAGGTTCCTTTTGTGACCAGTGGGTAATTTTCAGTCTAACATTGTTTAGGCCATGAGTCAGTATAACACTCATTTTATATATAACTAATCAGTCTGTGGTGTATTTTACAACTTGATCAAGATGTTACAAGAAATACACTGGCTGCATAGTCTCTGAAGGGAAAGGTTAACACCATTAATTTGTCAAAATATTTTGCATACTGTTGATTAATTGGTTAGCATGTGGGTGTACTGACTGGGAGTATGTACTTTTTGAATTACCGAAGAAGCTACTGTAATTAAAGCTTCATGTTTTTTCTTGCTCTGTCAATATAAGTATAATCGCCATGAACAAATAGTGTTGACCACAGTGAGCTTTTCTGTCTTTCAATGCTTAAGGGCCTAATTTATAAAATCTGAAAACACATTTTTTTCCACAATTATTAACTGAAATTTAGTAACTGAAGAAACTCAAATTGATATATTATATAGAATAAGATACAGTAGGTGGTTTATTTTCAACCATCAAGCTATTTATTTTTCTAGTTTTTTTAGGGGCAGATTTATCAATGGTCAAGGTCAATTTATGAATGAAAAAAAATCGAATTTTCGAGCTATTTTTGTGTACTTTGACTAGGGAATAGTGCAAATTCTATTCGAATTTGAAAAAAAATTTAAAATTTGAATATCGAAATTTATCATTTACTGTCTCTTTAAAAATTTGCAGTCGACCATTAACCATCTAAAACCTGCCAATTGCTGTTTTAGCCTATGGGGGACCTCCTAGAACCTATTTGAAGTCAATTGGGGGACTTTGAAAAATCTAAGGAAAAGGAAAAACTTCAAATCGAATTCGATCGAATGCGCTATTCCTTCAATTTGTACGATTCGAATTAGGCCAAATACAGACCTATTCTATCAAAATAACTTCGATTTAATTTTTTTGAATTTGATAAATATGCCCCTAAAAGTTGAATTTATAAAATTTAATGGAACAATGTGATTTACTTTAGGATGTGTTTTTTCCCAGCAAATTAATGGGGTCAAGTTTTTCGAGTTTTAGTTTTTCCTAAATATGCAAGCTATCTGATATAGTGATGGGTGAATCTGACCTGTTTCACTTTGGAAATAATTCATGAAATGGTGCAATTCACCAGATTTCGCATTGAAGTCTATGGGTGACAAATTTTCTTTCTAATGTGCGCGGCGGCGCAGCAGTTTTTTTGCCCATTGGAGTTTATGGGCATTATTTTTGCGGGAAACCTGGCAAAAAATTTTGTTCAGCACTTTATCTAAACCATGAAGTTTTGTTTTTGCATTTGAATTTGAAAAGTGCTGTACCTTGATGTATGATCAGTTTTGGTGGGTATCATAACAGATTTTGTTGGTTACCCTTTTCCTTATACCACAAATTTATTCTGCCATTGAAAACAGCTGTAATGCTCTGCAGAATAACCTGATAGATTATGGAGGGCATCTCCTCCAGCAGTAACAAGGTTACTTTCTACATAGACCTTTCTACATACGTAAACCTTTCCAAGAGGCACAGTTTCATATTTTAGATCATAAAATTTTAGCTTGTTTTTGCTTGTACTACTGATTTCACAAGGCTTAACTTATAAGAGCATGGCTTCTGATTTTGTTTTAACTGAATGTATACAAATTGTATTATAACCATTTAACTTTGAATCTGAATTTCAGTACACAATATATAGAAGATATACTGTACCTTCTGATTTAGTAAATGCAAAGTATCAGACAAGTGTCACATTTTTAAAAGCAGTTTTTTTGAATACTTCTTATACATGTAAATGGATTAAGTGCAACATATTACAGTTCCCCAATATGTTATTGCACTAATTGGTTCCCAAGATGAACAATACATGTTCTTCCTTATACTGTATTTGAAGCTGACTGACATTTTATGCTTGTGGCTGACCTTTTCCATTCTAATTAGTTCTGGGTTCCAATTCAGTTAGATATTTTACTGCTAAAAGATATCTGAGCAGCATTTAAAATAAAAGTTTGGTCAGTTTACATAACAATTGGTCAGATTTTCTAATAGTACTTTTTATTTCTAAACAAATACAAATTAGCATTAACAAGGCAATACAATATTGTTGTGGTGTAGGTAATCAGAGGGTACATAGCCACACTTGCCTTTTTTTGCTCTTTACTTTTGTATACTTTCTCTGTATGACAATGTACCTATAAATGTATGATATACAGTATGCTAGTATTTTGATAGCAAAAAATACAAAATAAATGCATATTGGTGATTTTGGAGCATAAATTGAAAAGGCATTCAAGGCATTCAAATGTACAGCATACACTGTCATTTTGGAATATTAATATTTGGCTTTGAATATGTAAGATGTTTTTATCTGTGTCTATAAAACGTTCATTTTGTTTAGAATTTTGAGTGAGCATTATGTATTTTACATATATAATATATGTATTTCATATGCACTGCTGATTGGGGATTAGCAATATAAAATAAATGCAGATGCTCAAATAACAAAATGTTAATGTTTTGTTTGAACATGGTAATACTACTGTTTTTTTTTTTACCATTTCCTGACAGTAACTGCTTACTACTTCTTGTCTGTTATCTTTGACACAAGGGTTCATTGATTATGGGTATAGTCCATGAGTTAGAACACTAAAGGGTGAAAAACTGGCTAGTGGTGCAAAACAGATTGTATGAGGGCTGAGGTATTATGACAATAGGTTCACCATCATCTTGTGGTTCTCTGTTTTATTTTATCCCTCAAAAACCACAAATTCTCTAGGGAAAGCTCTAATTAATTTCTTGTCATTTTTATGCTGTTATATATTTATATATTGAATATTACCTTGTATTTTTCCTAATTTTATGAAATTCAGTATAATTATTAAGTAGCTTTATTGTTACGGTTGTTGGAAATGCTAGGATTTGTTTATATTAAACCTTATATGCAGTTTCTCTGCCATCTATTCAGTATGCCCATATTTTTTAGTGAAACAAATAGTAGCCCTAATTTAATGACTTCACATATGTAAGGGTCTTCTGCATATTTCCATTTTTGGTTTTATACTCTGGTATTTATAATATATTAAGTAAAATAGGAAAGCCTTGCATTAATGTACACACATAATCAAAGCAACATCGCTTTAAGCCTAATCTTGCTCTCTCTGTATGAGTACTTTCAATAAAATCACTAAGGGTAGTATAGTTTTGCTCTGTAGCCAGTTGAATAACATGTTTTTGATGTCTTCAGTTTTTTAGTTTCTGTAATTGATGTAAGTGTCTCATAAAAAAAAATAGATGTGCACTGCACAATATATATGAATTGGATTTTTTCTCGTTTGGAAATAAATGTTTACTCTTTCCTCCTTGTATTCAGAAGTCAAATTGAAATAGTTACCAATGCCAGTCATCATAGATGCTACTGTCTTTATTTTTACAGTTTCTAGACAACTGGCAAAGGTCATATCAGAGAGGGCCAGGAAACACCTGGAAAGCACTGAGAAGGGGTGCTGTTAGTGTGCTGTTTAAACCGGAACACTGAAATAATTGGAAGGGATGGCCAAATTTCTCCCATTTCTCTTCTCTGGAAAATCTGTGAATTTGCCATGAAATGACGAAAAATGTACAAATTTTTATAGCCACGTCAAATTTGATGCCTGCTTCAAATTTGTGTCAATTTTGATGCCGGCGTTAAAGTCAACAGCCATTGAATAGTGTTGATGCGCAGTGGTTTCAAGGGCCCCTATGTTAAAGATAACTAGATATACTCTGTGTTGCTTAGCAATTTTTGGATTTGGCATTTAGTAACAAATGGTTAGAATATTCACTTTTTTAGAAAGCACAGCATATACTATTGTACATTATTGTACTATACTTAAATAGTAAAAAGTATTGTTATGGCTTATATGTGTTCTTACTTCCAAATCTTAATTGGAAGAGATCAGCAACAATAAACCATGAAACAATCCCTGCCTTTTATTATTAATAAAAGTGGATTATGTATGGAATAACTAAAACACAAAGAAAACCGTTAAAAGGTTATTTTGGACAAGGGGAATTCATAATTAATGGCTCTATGAGACTTCCCTATCAGAAAATATAAATTTCACATTAAATTGAGTAATGGCTTTAACCTTTTAGTTTAAATAATATTCATTAAAGTTAATAATGGCAAAGCAACTGAATTCTTTAATTTAATAAGGTTTGGGTAAATAGCATAACAATTCTAAACTCAGGTAACTTGAGAACTTTGACTTGAATTTAGTAATTGGTCTACGGACTTTGTAAATAAAAAAAATATATACAAGATATCTATGGGAAAATATAGGTGGCAAAATCAGATACACATACATGAGCAAATGTATGTAACTGAAATGATCAATTCAGGCATAACTCTTTAATGGAGAAGCACTGTCACCAATCCAATTAGGTTTTGTATTATTATTTTTATTTTATCTCAAAAGTTAAAAAATATATACAGTAACCTTGAGGACTGGACAGTGACACCAGACAGCATGTGTTGGCAGCAATAATTCCAATGAAATTTAATGTGCACATACAAGTAAATAGTTAGGATAATTAAAACAGCTATCCTCCTTTTCATCTGATCCACCACATGGTGACTCAGGAATGTTTCAAGGCTAACAGTGCCTGTAGGTCTATACCTTCTGATGAAGCAACCACACCAATCTCAGAAGCATCCACCTCTACTAAGAAAGCTAGAGTAGAATCCGGATGCCGGAGCAGAAGTGAATGCTTCCTACAATTGTTTAAAAGCACTCATATACTTGTATCTGCCCCTTTTTGGATAAGATCAGTGACGGGAGCCATCAGAGCGGAAACATTTTTAATAAATTCTAATAGTTGGTGAACCCTAAAAATCTCTGAATGGCTCAAAAGGAAAACGGTTGTGACCAATCTAAAATTGCCTGAACCTTGGCTGGCTCCACCTCTAAATCCTTTTTCAAAATGGTATACCCCAGAAAATGAAGAGGGCACCTTGAAAATATTTTTTTTATCTTAGCATAAAGCTGATTTTTTTCTCAACCTATGTAACACCTCCTAAACATGGGTGTGATGATGAGTTAAACTGGAAGAAAAAAAAGCAAAATATCCTCCAGGTACACAACAACATAGTGACCTAGGTTATGAAAGATGTTGTTTACAAATTCTAGAAAGATAGCAGGGGGCAATATATAAACCAAAGACCATTACTAAATACTCATAATGTACATCACAAGTTTTAAAGGCAATTGTCCCCTTCCCTGATTCAAATTAAATTATATACGCCTCTGAGATAGAGCTTAGAAAAGATTGTGGTGCTACTTTATCGAAGAGTTCAGAAATCAACGGGAAACTTTTTAGAGAAGTCTTCTGAAAAAGTGGAATAACACAAAGGCAAGACTAGGATGTGGCAGCTAGAACATGAAAAGGTTTTAGACAACAATTTCCTCAGTCTACCCTCCAATGACATATCTTATTAGAAATCCAATCCACTTGAGGGTTATATTCTTGTAACCAGAAAGGCCTAAAATCAGTATGGGGACAATTAATGATTTTGAAGAAGATTTGTTCATAATGGCTACCATGGACATGATGATATCAGATTTGAAACACAAGAACCCACAACTAAAGGAACTACCATCGATAACCAATAGTTTGACTATTGGTTGTCGATGGATGTAACAAGAGATTCTGTGGGTATGCCGTGTCTTTGTACAAAATTACTGTTACTATTACTATCTAAGAAGTTACCTCCTGCCCCAAAATCAAAGAAGTCAGAACACTGATCCCAATCTAAGAGGACCAGAAGGAAAACACTGGAAAAAAATGTTGGGGAGTAGAAACAGCATAACCCAGACAGAACTGCCCAGACCTGTTTAGGTTCTGCTGTTTCTCCAGCCTATTGGAACAGGTGTCACAAAATGCCCTTTATCCCCACAATACAGGCACAAGCCATTGGACCTCCTATGGCCCTTTTCTTCAGATGACAAAAGGTAGAACCCAATTGCATGGGTATGTCTGAAGGCCATGGGCCTGAAACTTCAGGTTTGGGTACCAACTCATTGGCATGGTGTTTTCCTGATGTCTCTTCCTATGTCTCCTATCAATATAAATAGAGAGGTGCATTAGGGCATCAAGGGAGGACATAGCAGGTAACTTAACTAAGCTTTGCTAATCTTTGATAGCATCTGAAAGCCCCACTCCGAACTGACTGCATAAGGCAGTATCATTCCAGCCCAGTTCTACCACCCAACGGTTAAATCCAGTACAATAATCCTCAACCCGCCATTTACCCTGCCTGAGGTTACAAATAGCTGAATCTGCAGAGGCAGAACGATCAGGATCATCATAAATAATAGCCATGGCCTTGAAGAAGGCATCAAGAGAGAGATGGGCTGGATCAGAAGGGTATAGACTAAAGGCCCAATACTGTAAGTCCTCCTGGGGTAAGAGGAAAACAAAATTTACTCTGGACTCCTCAGTGTAGAAGGTAGGAACCCAAAATGTAATTTGCAGGCCTCCTGAAAGGTGGAAAATTTACTACGATCCCTACAGAACTTTTCAGTGAACAGGAACTTGGGTTCTACTGCAATGTTTCCTGGGGGTGTAGGTAATGGTCAACCTTCTGGGATCGGATTTGGAGAGGGAGCAACTGGTTGCCGCTGAATAATGTTCAACCTAGCAGACAAACTCTGGAGGCATTGAATGACTTGATCCTGCTTTGCCTCTTGGTACCTGAGACGTTGGAGGAGACTTGCCAAGATTGCTTCTATGGTAGCAGGGGAAGAAGCTACTCCTTCAGCTTTGTCAGACTTACCGAACCAAGTAGGACCACGAATATGAGGGAAGCAGGAGCAAGATGAACAGGAGAGCTACCCCTACAGCTTCCCCACCAGTACACCCTTGATTAGTACTAAGGGAGACTAATGAGGACGTAGTATGGGAGCCTATGGTACTTGGTAGCTTGCACTCGTCTGTGGAGTAGTGGGTTGATGGTGTGCTTCAGCTGTAATACAGTAAGAGTAGGATTAGCTGAGAACGAACTTAGCTGGACTTGTTCACAAGGACGTTGGTACAGCAGTCACCTCTACGTCAGTCGTGGACCAGTTGAATAGTCCGCTGGTAGAATGGTAAGCTTGAAGGTAGGGAAGCGCTCACTCCTTACGTAGTAGATTCGGTTGGAGCCAAGTTGTACCACAAGCAGGCTTCCCAGGGAATGAGAAAGGTGAAAACCAGAACAACAGCTAGATAGCAGTAAAGTTCAGTAACTTGATTGGCAGAGGTTCTTTAGACAGAACAAACACAAGTCCAGTAACAATAAACAGGTAGCAAGGACGAAGGGTTAATACTTAAGGCAAGGTGAGTAGTCAGGCAGAGGTCGGCAACGAGTAATCAGGTCCAGCAAGGTTTCAGGAGGGTTAATACTAAAGGCAAGGTGAGTAGTCAGGCAGAGGTCGGCAACAGAAGGTCCAGAAGGCAAGGCAAAGTTCCAAGGGTTACACAGAAGCGAAGTCAAGCAGCAAGCAGGGGTCAGCAACGGTAGATCAAATAGGCAGAAGTTCAAATAGGAGCAGGGAATCACTTACTTAGAGTAGGTAAAACGATGTCCGAGCACTGAGAGGCTTCCAGCGTGGGCAGAAATACCGGCGCCTGCGTCACCACGCAGCGCCCAACGGCGCACTTGCGCCTGCGTCACCACGCTGCGGCGCCTTCGCGCCTGCGTCGCCGCGCGCCTTCCTAGACGTCATTGAGGCGCATGCTGGAGCGCAAGCGGAACGAGCCTGACATTGCCCTCCCCTTAGGAACGGCCTCTGGACGTGAGCTTGGGAAGGTTTGCTTGGATATTTCTGATGGAAACTTCTTACCCGATCAGCAGCATGAACATGGTCAGCAGGTTCCCATGAATTCTCATCGGGACCATACCCTTTCCATTTGATGAGATACTGGAGCTTCTTATTCCTGATTCTAGAGTCCACAATCGCTTCAACCTCAAATTCTTCATGATCGGAAACAATAACCGGATCAGGAACCAAAGACCTCCGACCCACAAATTGATTTGGAACCACAGGTTTAAGAAGGGCTGTATGGAATACAGGATGAACCCGTAAAGACTTTGGAAGAAGAAGTTTAAAAGTAACAGAATTAATTTTCTGAAGAATTTCAAAAGGGCCAATGAAACGTTGAGCCAATTTCTTCGTGGGACATTTAATCTTAAAGTTAATGGTTGAAAGCCAGACCTTATCCCCAACCTTAAATTCTGGCTCAGGAGTTCTCTTCTTGTCGGCAAAATATTTGAAGTTCAATTGAGCCTTACGTAAATTCTGACGAATAGTCACAATGTTTGAGGAAAGAAACTCAAGTCTCTCTTGGGCTGCAGGAACTGACACCAACTGAGGCACTCCTGGAATCATTGTTGGATGAAACCCAAAATTGGCAAAAAACGGGGATTGCTTGATGGAAGAATGGACGGAGTTGTTGTAAGCAAATTCTGCCATTGGAAGAAGCGAGGCCCAATCATCCTGTAGGAAAGTAGAAAAACATCGTAAATACTGCTCCAAAGTTTGGTTCGTTCTTTCCGTTTGTCCATTCGTCTGAGGATGGTAGCCTGAGGAAAAAGATAACCCGATTCGTAGCCCCTCACACAACGCACGCCAGAATCTTGAAATGAATTGTACTCCCCTGTCTGACACAATGTCTTCAGGGAGACCATGGAGACGAACAATCTCTTGGATGAAGGTTTTGGTCAATCCAGAAGCTGAAGGAACGCCACAAAGAGGAATAAAGTGAGCCATCTTTGTAAGTCTGTCCACCACCACAAATATAGTGGAAAAACCTTCAGACAACGGCAAATCCGTGATGAAGTCCATGGAAATGGAACCCCAGGGGCGCTCTGGTACTGGTAACGGGTGAAGAAGCCCTACAGGCTTAGCAGCAGCTCCCTTGCACCTCGCACAAATTTCACAGGAACGGACAAACTTAGCACAGTCACTACCCAAAGTGGGCCACCAGAAATGTCGACGAGCCAAGTCTAGAGTTTTTCTTAGACCAGAGTGTCCTGCCAGTGGAGTGTCATGAACAAAACCCAAGGCTTCCAATCTAAGTTTGGACGGAATAAAAAGTCTCTTCCCAAAATAAAAAAGACCTTCTCGTGTTTCCAACACAGGGTTGCTGGGAATAGAAGTTGGAATAGAGAATTCCTTTATCCTTAGTAAAAAAGAGGGTTGGAGAAGCAAAAAGAAATTTGGTTGAAGAACAGGATCTGCTTCAGAAGACTGTGAAGATTCTACAGAAAACATCCGGGACAAAGCATCAGCTTTTACATTCTTAGAACCTGGACGGAAAGTTATATGAAGCTGAAAGCGAGAAAAAAAAAGTGCCCAACGTGCTTGCCTAGGTCTGAGTCGCTTGGCAGACCGCAAATATTCTAAGTTTTTGTGGTCAGTTAGAACTAAGATTGGATGTGCGGCCCCCTCCAGGAGATGCCTCCATTCTTCCAAGGCCCACTTGATTGATAAAAGTTCTCTATCAGCAACATCGTAGTTCTGCTCTGACCCGGATAATTTCCTGGAAAAGAATGCCACTGGATGTAATAAACCCTGAGGAGTAGAACGTTGTGAAAGAACAGCTCCAACAGCAATTTCAGAAGCGTCAACCTCTAGGACAAAGGGATGAGAAGGTTCTGGATGCATAAGAACAGGTGCAGTGGTAAAAGCTTCTTTCAGTTGATCAAAAGCTGACTGAGCTGCAACGGACCATTGAAACTTAATTTTCTGTTTGGTGAGGTCAGTAAGTGGTCTAATGATGCCAGAAAAATTGCGTATAAATTTCCGATAAAAATTAGAAAATCCAATGAACCTTTGAACCGCCTTGCGGTTATCAGGAGTAGGCCAGTCCAGGATAGCCGAGACCTTCTTAGCATCCATAACAATACCACTAGTGGAAATGACAAACCCCAAAAACTCAATTTGGTCTTTTTCAAATTCACACTTCTCCGCTTTAACAACCAAACTGTGAGAGCGTAGGCGGCGGAAGACTTCTTGCATATGGATACGATGTTCTTCTAACGAAGATGAATAGATTAAGATGTCATCTAAGTATGCCACTACAAAGGTATCCAAAATGTCCCGAAAAATGTCATTGATGAAGTGCTGAAACGTTGCAGGGGCGTTACATAAGCCAAATGGCATGACGAGGTATTCGTAATGCCCGTAGCGAGTACGGAAGGCAGTCTTCCACTCGTCTCCTTTCCTTACACGGATAAGATTATAAGCACCCTTCAGATCCAGTTTAGAAAAAATAGTTGCTGAACGTAACCTCTGGAATAATTCGTGAATAAGAGGAAGAGGGTACCTATTCTTGATTGTGACTTTATTCAATTCACGATAATCAATACAAGGCCGCAAGGAATGGTCCTTTTTTTCGACAAAAAATATTCCTGCTCCTGCTGGGGACGTAGAGGATCTAATAAAACCCTTCTTGAGATTCACGTCAATATATTCCTGTAAAACTTTAAGTTCGGGTTCTGAAAGAGGAAAAATGCGACCAAAAGGAATAGGTGCACCAGGGAGTAAGTCAATAGGACAGTCGTAAGTTCTGTGTGGCGGGAGAATGTCAGCTTGTTTCTCATTGAAGACGTCAAGGAATTCATGATACACTGTTGGGACCATGGACAACAATTCCTGGTTTCCTTCAGACACACAAACTAAGGCTTGGTGGCGGACTGGTGAACTCGTCTGTACACACTTGTCGAGACAAAAAGACGAAGAAAAGGAAATCTTTCCTGAACCCCAGTCGATAGATGGATTATGAACCCTTAACCACGGTAGCCCAATAATAATTGGGAAAAGAGGTGAAGGAACAACATCAAAATGAAGAACTTCATGATGGAATTTATTTATTGACACATTTAAAGGTTCAGTTTCAAAGGAAATAGGTCCAGAATTAAGGGGTGAACCATCCGCCATTCGGATCATCATTGGTTGTAGTTTAGATCGTAGGGGAACACCATGTGTGCGAGCAAAAGAAAAGTGAATGAAACAGCTACTCGCCCCGGAGTCAATGATGGCCTTCACTGGTAACTGTCTTTCTTTCCACTGTAACGAGAGCAAAAGGGAAACATGGGTATTTTTAGATTGTAACCCCGTTCCCAAACCACTCCCACGGAAAGAAGAATTACCGTCAGGGCGAAGAGGGCATGCCCGCAATAGATGGCCGGTCGCACCGCAATAAAGACAGAGATTCAAACGCCTCCTTCTCAATCTCTCCTCAGGAGTCAAACTGGGACGAATGAGACCCAACTGCATTGGTTCTGACTCAGGGATGGAAATGGATGCAGAAGAGGTACCTGAAAAGGGTGCCCTAGGTACCACCCAGGAGACTGGCATGGAAGTCTTCTCGGTACGTCTTTCTCTCAGGCGTCTATCCATCTGGATAGTAAGCTGGATAAGCTCGTCCAAGGGAATAGGTACCCCCACTCTGGCCAATTCATCTTTTAGCTGAGTAGAAAGGCCTACCCGGTAATGATGCCTGAGAGCCGACTCATTCCAGGTTGTGTCCACAGCCCACCTTCGAAATTCTGCGGCGTAATCTTCCACAGGCCGTTTCCCTTGAGTGAGGGCCTGTAAAGCAGCTTCAGCGGTTTCTGGATGCTGTGGATCATCATACATGGAGGCCAAAGCGGCAAATAAAGTCTCAACGTCCTTCAAAAGAGGGCTATTTATCTCCAATAAACGGTGAGCCCAAGTCTGAGGTTCACCCTGTAGGAAGGAAATAACAGCCCCCACTTTGACTTTTTCACCGGCATAAGTCTTAGGTTTCATAGAAAATAGGAGTCTGCAGCTGTTCCAGAAGGCCCGAAACTGTTTACGATCTCCACCAAACTTCTCAGGTAGATGAATCTTTGGCTCCATATGTCCAGAAGAGGATGCAGAAGAGGAGTCAGCGTCATCCGCAGGAAGTTCAGTTAGTCGAGCCGAAATACTCTGGTAGCCACCTTGCAGGTCTCGCACGGCCCTTGTCAAGGAAGCCATCTGCTGGGAGAGAGTCTCAAGGATACTTGCTTCCTCATGTGGTTCCTGTAGATATGGCTCGGACATACTGTCAGACTTACCGAACCAAGTAGGACCACGAATATGAGGGAAGCAGGAGCAAGATGAACAGGAGAGCTACCCCTACAGCTTCCCCACCAGTACACCCTTGATTAGTACTAAGGGAGACTAATGAGGACGTAGTATGGGAGCCTATGGTACTTGGTAGCTTGCACTCGTCTGTGGAGTAGTGGGTTGATGGTGTGCTTCAGCTGTAATACAGTAAGAGTAGGATTAGCTGAGAACGAACTTAGCTGGACTTGTTCACAAGGACGTTGGTACAGCAGTCACCTCTACGTCAGTCGTGGACCGGTTGAATAGTCCGCTGGTAGAATGGTAAGCTTGAAGGTAGGGAAGCGCTCACTCCTTACGTAGTAGATTCGGTTGGAGCCAAGTTGTACCACAAGCAGGCTTCCCAGGGAATGAGAAAGGTGAAAACCAGAACAACAGCTAGATAGCAGTAAAGTTCAGTAACTTGATTGGCAGAGGTTCTTTAGACAGAACAAACACAAGTCCAGTAACAATAAACAGGTAGCAAGGACAAAGGGTTAATACTTAAGGCAAGGTGAGTAGTCAGGCAGAGGTCGGCAACGAGTAATCAGGTCCAGCAAGGTTTCAGGAGGGTTAATACTAAAGGCAAGGTGAGTAGTCAGGCAGAGGTCGGCAACAGAAGGTCCAGAAGGCAAGGCAAAGTTCCAAGGGTTACACAGAAGCGAAGTCAAGCAGCAAGCAGGGGTCAGCAACGGTAGATCAAATAGGCAGAAGTTCAAATAGGAGCAGGGAATCACTTACTTAGAGTAGGTAAAACGATGTCCGAGCACTGAGAGGCTTCCAGCGTGGGCAGAAATACCGGCGCCTGCGTCACCACGCAGCGCCCAACGGCGCACTTGCGCCTGCGTCACCACGCTGCGGCGCCTTCGCGCCTGCGTCGCCGCGCGCCTTCCTAGACGTCATTGAGGCGCATGCTGGAGCGCAAGCGGAACGAGCCTGACAAGCTTCTTAATGTCAGGTATGGTTTCCCAAAACTGAAAACAGGCACCAAGGTTCCAGTTATGGCTCACGCTTCTGACTGTGACAGCCTTTCATTTTGGGATGAGCCCTCCCCCACTCGGATGCCACCAGGTCTTAAAGTGAGAGAACCAAGGCGAGAGTTCTGGACAGACAAGAGAACTGTAACGTCCAACAGGAAGAACAGGGCGAACAAAAGTGTAGTTGTCATCAATAACAGGCTACGGTCAGTAAAGGCAGTGAAATCAGCAGAGGTCAGGGATAGGCAAGGGTCAAAAACAAGAAACCAGACAATGAACACACCAAGGAACTATCTCACAATAGACCTATGTTGAGTGATGTGAATAGGAATGTGGTGCCTTTAAATATTTTAAATTTGTACCAAGCATGATAACGTTACGTGGCACACCAATGAAAAAGTTACCAGCATCAAAACATGCAAGCGTCAAACCCAGAATCGGGAAAGTGTGCACTAGCTGTGTGCAGAAGAGGCATCCCAAGTATTATTACACTAGGCTTCAGAACTGAATATCTTTTGCTCTAGCAAGTGGATGCTTGGATGAAAACACTTGTTATTCTTGAGAGTATGTTGAGGCACAACACAGATGTGCCTTAGTCACATTTTTGTGAGCTGGTTCACCCCAACACTATGTCACAATATACGGAAAACCCTATGCAATTCGAATGCAGATGTGCAACCTTTTCTGTCAAAAGGGCTTGTCGAAGGGACATGGCCCCAAAACTTTGTACTTCTTAATTAATATTGCAAGGGTTCACTTTGTGTATATACACTTTGTGTATATGTTTTTTAGATGGAACATACCACATTATCTTGAATAGTAACAGGATTGGTAATCACATCCTTTTAAGGTGTTCAGCTAATTTTATTAAGACATTGTTGTTACTAGTCAAGATGCTACATGGAGATGTCTAGCCAGATCCAGCCAGGTTGCAAAAGCACAAATGAACTTTGAATATAAGGCGTGCAGGTGATTTTCTACTTTAAAAATATTACACATTATTCATCACTACGAAATAAAGGTATGAGGGCACAACAAGGTGGTGATGCACATCTGAGAGCACAAACTAGTCAGCTGTTATTGAACTATAGATAAAGTGGACTGTGGTTTATTTTATCACACATGGGCAATATGTCGCAGAGGAACATTATTACTATGTGTGCTGTGTCACTTCGAACATTAGAATAAGTTGTTGTCATAGTGTGTATGAATGTACTAGGGACCTTAGACTGCAAACTCCACTGAAGGAGGAATTGTTGAATGGCGTATACCACTTGGATTTGTGTGTTAAATGCGTCATGACTTGATATTAACATTGTGTTATCTAAAGTTTTCTTAACTTATTTAATGAATTTAACCTTTATATTGGCATACCAAAGCACCATTGTTAAGAATGCAATGTGCAAAAAAATAAAAGGATGCAGGTTGCCATTTTTTGCACTTTGCACAGTTTTTTCTGAAATGCAGAGGCCTCTGTGGTCTGTTTTAGAGAGCAGAGACCTAAGGCTAGCCCCTTAAATAAAGTGCTGCCTGAATAGGCCAATGTTTTATCCAAGATGGACAGGCAGGGTGAGGTATGAAGGCAACACAAAAGTTAGGGAGTGGCAGGAGGTGCAGTTTGGAACAGGGCCCTCTCCTTACCACCTGCCATGACACTGGGATCTGCTCTTCAGGCTGGACTTTCAGTTTGGCACAAGGAGCAGAGCAGAGTGCAGCCTTCCCCAGAGCACAAGATCTTTTTAAATGAGCACTAAGGGGCCTACTTGTTTGCCCATTAGGGTTCTAGAACTTGTGTCCTGGCATATTTGATTACCACTTAAATCTATGTAAAGCACAACGGAATGTGCTGGTGATATATACATAACGGACAAAGATAAAAATAGAGCTGCTTTTTACATTCTAATAATGTATCTTTAAAAGCTGACAGTTTTTATTTTCCACAGTTGGGTAGTATGGATGCATCACAAAGTAATTATTAAGTCAAATATTACTCCCAAAATCTGTCAGATTCAAAGAAAAAAGTATGGTTGGTGTCAAGTGACTTTTTATTTCCAAAAAATAACTTTATATAACTGTATATAGTTTTAAGTATATGTGTTAAGTTGAGTTATAGTATTGTAATTATTTTTCTAAAAATGCATTACAAACTAGTATGCTCTTTTTTTGAAATAATGTTATCATTTGCACCATTTAGCTGATCTCTTTTATATTTTAAAACTTGTGTTCTATGTTTCATATATCTTATCCCAGTGACCACAGGCTTCTCCCCCACTTATTAAATTATAAATGGAATGCAAGACGTGGCATGCAATCTTTAAGTGCTGAATAGGTTTACCAGGAGATTGATGCCTCTGTTAGACTCTTCCTGAGTAAATAATATCAGGTTGTCAACAGCATCCAACAAAGATCAGAAATGTAATTTCTTCACCTACAGAGACATTTTTATTGCTGATGTCAGACACTGATCTGAGTTTTTAATTTTCTGCAACATGGTTGTCCTTTTCCTACTGCCAGGAAAAGATTTGATTATAAGCACACACATATATACACAGACACTTTGTCCTTTTACAGGAAACACAGAAGGAAATAAAGGAAACTATAATATTAATCATACAATTCAAAGTGTGGCTCACATTTATTAATATTACTGAAACATTTTTAACCATCTGTACATCTGAATAAACATTTTTTTAGTAAGCAATTCATATTTTTGCAGTAATTAATTTTAAAGTCACCATATGTTGAAGGCACATGAGGTTGTAACATTTTTTAAAATGTCACTTGTCTCGTGTTCTTTTTAATTTTGTGACCCCTGAAACCCTCTGCAACTACAAGGCAAAAAGGACTCAGAAAGTCAACTGCCAATGTAACATCACCATTATCCAGAATGCTCAAAATTAGGGGAAAGCTATGTCCTATAGTACTCCATTTTAAACAAAATATTTTCAAGATTTCCATTTTTTCCGTAGTAATAAAGTACATTGTACTTAATCCCAACCTTGTTGGATGCCAAAGAATCTTATTTGGTTTATTTAATTTTTAAATGATTTTCGAATAGATTTAAAGTATGGTGATTTAACAACAGGTCCCATACCTGTAATTGTTATTGACAATTTGTCATAAAACATATAAACTACCTCCTGCCAATAAAAATATATGCTCAATGTAAATATATAGTGAATAAAGTACCCCCTCTTGTAAATTATAAGGATATTATAAGTTACCAAGGAGTTTCATGACCATATAAAAACACAAGGGCGAAGGAACTCTTCTAATATCCTCATATTTTGCAAAAGGGGTACTTTATTTAATATGATTCACAAGTTTCAGTGAGTAATGTGACAGAAATGAAATCACTACTCAACGTTTATAACTTATGACATCCGAACTCACCGTTTAGAAGGATATATTTTAGAAGATATTCGTGGCTTTTGTGTATTTTAATAAAATATACTAAGAATAATGATACCTTGATAAAGTTCCCCGAAACTTTGGACAATGCTGTGTTACAAATAAAAACACTTTAATTCACCTTTACTAGAGTGTGCTGATCCCTGCATCCATTGTATCATTCCAATTGATCGTGCACCTCGCCTATGTGACAAAGACAGAGTGCGGACACCCAAACATCTTTATATGTGTGTGTATATAAATAAATATATATATATATATATATATATATATATATATATATATATATATATATATATATATATATATATATATATATATATATATTTATATATATAAAACACACAGGTAAGGCAGCACTCACTTGATCAGAAAACATGTATTAGATATAAAAATAAAGCATTAGGCTACGTTTTGGGCATGCATCGTGCCCCTTTTTAGCCAAAGGTTACAATGGTTTACAGGTGTGCAAGGTCAGGTGACTTAAAAAGGAGTTATCAGGAAGTGACATCAGCGTGACATCAGCGTTAAGTATACAGATGTGACCCCTATAGGTCAAGGTTCACATTATATTTCATACACATTGCCCTTACCCTTCATGTGTCTAATTTAACCTATGATAGCCAGCATAGTTTACAATTTATAAAAACATGATTTATTGACAGGCTCAGTCCACATTGTGTCTAAATAACATCAGGTTTTTTAGAAACTCATAAAAAGAGGTACAGATCGTAATCCCTATTTAATCCTTTGGGTTGTAAGGTGTTTGCTGTGCATGCTGGGAGTGCTGGGTGCAAGGAGGGAGTAAGTGCAAATAACTGACTGCTGTGTGTTCTGTGAGTTATCTGACTGAGACAAACAGCTTTTTCTTTTCTCTCTTTGGGGTAAACTATTTGATACATTAAGAGCATTTACTTTCTTTTTGTGTTTTAGCTTTAGAGGTCTAAGGGGAACATAAAAAAAAAAAAAAAGTTAAGGGTTTTTATTTACTGCTGGTAGCAAATAGCATTTTTTTTTCTTCTCCTTTCCCTCTTTCTTCTAATTAAGGGGGAGGGGTTAATCAGGTAAATTCTGAACAGGCTTTGTGTGCTCTGGTTGAAACCTTACACTTGTGAAGGCAAAGCGAGTGTGGGAGCTGCTTAGCTAGTGTTGCATGTGAATTAAGTGTTAAGCAGCGTTAAAAACCTTAAGGCGTTTAAAACTGAAAAGGCGTTGGTGAGGAATTACATTTGGGAGACTGTAAGTACCCAGTGTAAATATGAGTGGATTTGCTGGTATTACTCAGTGTGTGTCTTGTCACATGTATGTGGTGTTGGAGCAGCAGTTCCATGCAGTATTTACATGTGAGAGATGTCGGTGGGTTTTCATCTTGGAATCTGAGCTGCAGACTCTAAGGGGTGAACTTGCAGCACTGAGAGCATCGGCAAACGAGGGGAATGACAGGAGGCTCGCAGAGCAACCACTGGCAGGGGCTAGTGGAGTGGGGGGAGGAGAAGGAGCAGTGGAGGCTAATGAGGGAGGAAGGTTTGTGACAGTCAAGAGGGGAAGTGGGGACAGAAGAGTAGGGGGGCTGGTCCACAGTTTGTCCAAAACAGCAAATTCGCCGTTTTGGCTGAAGATGCTGGGGAGGAAAACTCCGAACTGGCATGTATGGAGCAGGCTGACTCTCGGAGCACCCCGGGAGGCAGTGGCTCTAATACGGGTGGTGGGGGAAGTGCAAGGAAGTGCAAGGAAGGAAAGGCAGGTTCTAGTTATAGGGGATTCAATTATTAGAAAGGTGGATAGGGTAATCTGTCGCAAGGCCCCTACATGCCGAACAGTCTGCTGCTTGCCTGGTGCTAGGGTTCGGCATGTGGTGGAATGAGTGGACAGATTATTGGGAGGGGCTGGGGAAGACCCAGCGGTCTTGGTACACATAGGTACTAATGACAAAGTTAGAGGAGGTGGTGAAGTCCTCAAAAATGATTTTAAAAAACTAGGTTCAAAGCTGAGGGCGAGGACTTCCAAGGTAATTTTCTCAGAGATATTACCTGAGCCACGAGCAACGCTAAGGAGACAGCGGGAGCGTAGGGAGATTAATGCGTGGCTGAAAGATTGGTGTAGGGAGGAGGGTTTTGGGTTTTTGGAGAACTGGGCTGATTTTTCAGTCGGCTACAGGCTCTTTGCTAGGGATGGGCTGCACCTCAATGATGATGGGGCAGCTGTTTTGGGAGAGAAGATGGCTAGAGGGTTGGAGGAGATTTTAAACTAGTGTGGGGGGGAGGGTTCAGTAAAAGATTCAGTGGTAGACAGGTTAGATGAGATAGTGGGCAAAGAAAGGGAAAATGGGGGAGGAGATTTGGCTGGGGATACTGTTAAGGAGAGGGAGGACCACATGTCATATGTTCAATATGGTGCCAGTATTAAATGTATGTTTACAAATGCAAGAAGTCACATGACTGGGCAGTAAATATCAGTGGCTATACTTTGTTTCGGAGGGACAGAGGCAATAGAAAAGGAGGAGGGGTATGTCTGTATGTTAGGCAGGATTTAAAAGCTCATATAAAGGAGGAGGTTATGTTAGAAAATGAGGGTGCAGAAGTCGTATGGGTGGAGTTCTTCACCAATTGTAAAGAATCCAGCAAATTAATTGTAGGCGTATGCTATAGACCCCCCAATGTAAGTGAGGAGGAAGAGACAAAGCTCCTAATGCAAATAGAAAAGGCTACTAGTTTAGGTAAAGTAATGATAATGGGGGATTTTAATTACCCAGATATTGACTGGAGCAACGGTACTGCTAGATCAGTTAATGGGAACAAGTTTATAAACTTATTGCACGACAATTTTTTAGCACAGGTTGTTGAGGAGCCTACCAGAAAAAATGCTATTCTTGATTTAGTGATCTCAAATGACCCAGAACTTATAGCAAATGTGCAAGTCATTGAACCCCTGGGTAATAGTGACCATAAGGTTATATCTTTTAATGTCTGGTGCAAAAAACAAAAATACACTGGGACAACAAAAACCATGAATTTTGCAAAAGCTAATTTTAGTGCCTTGAGGGCTGCCCTACAGGCCATTGATTGGGGGATTAGGTTTTCAGCTAAAAACACAGAACAGAAATGGTTGTCCTTTAAAATGATATTAAATCATTACTGTTCTCAATATATTCCCTTAAGGACTAAACGTAGAAGCTCTAAGAATCATCCTGTGTGGCTTAATACAGAAGTAAAGAAGTTAATGGGACAGAAGAGAAAGGCATTTAAAAACTACAAATCTGTAGGGACAGAAGCTGCATTTAATGAATATAAACACTGTAATAAATGTTGTAAATCAGCAATCCGGAAGGCTAAGAAAAGAAATGAAGCGTTAATTGCGGTGGAGGTGAAAACTAACCCTAAAAAGTTTTTTAAATATATTAATAGTAAAAAGATGCAGGTTGAGAGTGTTGCTCCATTAAATAATGGTACCAGTATGGTTGTAACAGATACAGATAAGGCAAATGTGTTAAATCAGTTCTATTCTTCAGTGTATACAATAGAGGAGTCTGGGTTCACAGGCTCACTTAATAACTGCACGAATGGTTCAGCTCAATCTAGTCAGTGGCTGACTCAGGATATGATTCAAAAAGCTTTAATACAAATTAATGTAAACAAGGCTCCAGGGCCTGATGGCATACACCCCCGGGTTCTAAGAGAGCTTAGTTCAGTTTTAGACCAGCCCTTATTTCTGATTTTCTCAGATTCACTGTCATCTGGTATGGTGCCTATGGATTGGAGAAAAGCTGATGTTATTCCAATATTTAAAAAGGGATTACGATCTCAGCCTGGCAATTATAGGCCAGTAAGCTTGACATCTGTGGTGGGCAAATTATTTGAAGGCTTGTTAAGGGATCACATTCAAAACTTTGTCCTAATGAATGGCATTATGAGCAACAATCAGCGTGGCTTATGAAGGATAGGTCATGTCAGACGAATTTGAATGCATTTTATGATGTGGTAAGTAAGATTCTGGATAGTGGGGGGGGCAGTAGATGTGATCGATTTGGATTTCGCCAAAGTGTTTGATACTGTGCCCCACAAACGACTGCTTTCTAAACTAAGGTCTGTTGGGCTTAATGAAGTCGTTTGCACATGGATAGGAAACTGGCTACAGGATCAGGTACAGAGGGTAGTTGTTAATGGGACATTCTCTACTTGGAGTAAGGTTCTTAGTGGGGTCCCCCAGGGCTCAGTATTGGGTCCACTTTTATTTAACTTGTTCATTAATGACTTAGGGGAGGGTGTTGTAAGTAATGTATCAGTGTTTGCAGATGACACAAAATTATTCAGCCCAATTAATTCCATCCAGGATGTGGCATCCTTGCAACATGATCTTGACAAACTGGCAAGCTGGGCAACTAAGTGGCAAATGAGATTCAATGTTGATAAATGTAAAGTCATGCACCTGGGATGTAAAAATATCCAAGCCACTTATACCCTTAATGGGACTGCACTAGGCAAATCCATTATGGAAAAGGACCTTGGAGTCCTTGTAGATGATAAACTTGGCTGTAGCAAGCAATGCCAGTCAGCAGCATCAAGGGCAAATAAGGTCTTGAGTTGTATTAAAAGGGGCATAGAGTCAAGGGAGGAGGGGGTCATTCTTCCACTGTATAGAGCACTTGTAAGGCCCCATCTAGAATATGCCGTACAGTTTTGGTCTCCATCACTCAAACAGGACATTATTGTATTAGAGAGGGTACAGAGAAGGGCAACTAAGCTGGTAAAAGGTATTGAAAATCTTAGCTATGAGGAAAGACTGGCCAAATTGGGGATGTTCACGTTGGAGAAGAGGCGCTTAAGGGGTGATATGATGACTATGTATAAATATATAAGGGGATCATATAATAATCTCTATAATGCTTTATTTACCAGTAGGTCTTTCCAGCTGACACGAGGTCACCCATTCCGATTAGAAGAAAAGAGGTTCCGCCTAAATATTCGGAAGGGGTTTTTTACAGTGAGAGCTGTGAAGATGTGGAATTCTCTCCCTGAATCAGTTGTACAGGCTGATACATTAGATAGCTTTAAGAAGGGGTTGGATTGCTTTTTAGCAAGTAAGGGAATACAGGGTTATGGGAAATAGCTCATAGTCCAAGTTGATCCAGGGACTAGTCCGATTGCCATTTTGGAGTCAGGAAGGAATTTTTCCCCCTCTAAGGCAAATTGGAGAGGCTTCAGATGGGTTTTTTTTGCCTTCCTCTGGATCAACTGGCAGATAGGTAGTTAATAAAAAAAAAAAAAAGGTTGAACTTGATGGACATGTGTCTTTTTTCAACCTTACTTACTATGTTACTATGTTACTATGTTACTATGATCCTAATTTGTGGATCCACCACACCTCTCTCTGTTTTAAACGGAGTTCGCGATCACCTCCATTTTTGAGTGGGGGGATCATTTCAAGCACCATAAACCTGAGTTGATCAGCACTATGTCCTTTCTCCAGGAAGTGCTTGGACACCGGCTGACTCATATTACCTAAATTAATAGCAGATCTATGTTGTGAGATACGTTATTTAATCATCTGCGTGGTCTCACCTACATAGATGAGACCACACGGACAGACCAACACATAAACAACATATTTGGAAACACAGGTATAGAAGCCCCTCAAGTGGGCAATATACCCTGTCTCAGGGTGAATGAAATCTTTCCCTTTATATACAAAAGGGCATTGGTTACAATTGTAACATGGTGACATTCCTGTTGCTCTCTTACCGAGAAAAGTATCGACTTCTCTGATTTTTTTCTTTACTTAGGCAGAAGTCATCATGGTACCAATTGTTCTGCCTCTTCTGTAGGAGACAATCCACAAATTAGGATCCTTACAACCCAAAGGATTAAATAGGGATTACGATCTGTACCTCTTTGTATGAGTTTCTAAAAAACCTGATGTGATTTAGACACAATTTGGACTGAGCCTGTCAATAAATCATGTTTTTATAAATTGTAAACTATGCTGGCTATCATAGGTTAAATTAGACACATGAAGGGTAAGGGCAATGTGTATGAAATATAATGTGGACCTTGACCTATAGGGGTCGCACCTGTATACTTAACGCTGATGTCACTTCCTGATAACTCCTTTTTAAGTCACCTGACCTTGCACACCTGTAATCTATGGTAACCTTTGGCTTGATAAAGGGCACGATGCATGCCCAAAATGTAGCCTGATGCTTTATTTTTATATCTAATACACGTTTTATGATCAAGTGAGTGCTGCCTTACCTGTGTGTTTTTTTGTATGAGGAGGAGGAGAGATCCGGCAATCCCCCTGAAGGCTGTGCACCACGAATTTACACATATCTGAAACACAGTTTACAGAAATAGAAACAAATCATAATCCCTTTTAAGTCCCCTTGGATATAATGACTTGAATTTATTGATCCACCACACCTCCCTCGATCCTTAAAAGTGAAATAGTTACAACCCAATATAATCTCTAATGCTTGCAAGAAAAAGGCCATTTGTGATTTTGAATAATGTGCCTTTTCCTTTAAGAGCCAAGCACATGCTTGTATCCCATCATTGAGGTATACAAACCGGTTACATCATATGTGGCCAAAAGTGCATCATTTCCTATCAAACCATCAAAGGATGCCCTGTATCCTTAATATAAGAGGGTACTGTTTGCATTAAAGGGCCAACAATCCTATCTAACATAGTAGCTAGTCTACAAAAGATTGAACCCATCCCGCTATTATAGAGGTCAGTTGGACAGTTGGGGTCCTTGTGGATCTTGAGTAAAAAGTGTGCAGGAATGGAGTAATAGGATATTTTGCAGTCAAATGATTATACAACTTACAAGAAATCCCAGCTACACAACACATCATATACAGCAAACTCTTAAGCTGGCCATAGATGTTGAGATGTTTAAAAGATCAGATTCTGATCGTGAGACCACGATCTTCTCAGAACAATCATACGATCGTACAAATTTACCATCAACTAAAAAGACCAATTTGGCAGGAAAACAAAGGGGAGCTGCCTGCTTGTCCCTGCAAACATAGATAGATTGCACTGGGACCGACAAAGATTTTTTGACCTGGCCGATCAATTTCCTGACAGATGTCGGCCGAAGAAATCGTAAGATGTACGATCGTTCGAATACCACTAACCGCACGATAATTTCAAAGGATTGGTCGGACTTCGCTAAAATCGGTCGTTCGGCAAGAAGAATCGTCGCGTCTATGGGGAGCTTTAATCTTGCGTTAGATACCCAAAATTGTATTCCCTTGTAAAGGTTTGTATACTTCACAGTCAACTAATTGTCTTTCTATCTCTGCAACATAATATGATGTGTCCATAATTACAATTGTGCCCCCTTTTTCAGAGGGCTTAATTGTCAGTTCTTTGGGAAAAGGCTCTTAATGCTTCCCTTCATGCATATGTAAGATTATGTGTCCCAACATCCCCGCTCCCACCCAACTGACACAAATCATTAACATCAGTACGTATATTGTTAATATATGTCTTAAAGGAGAAGGAAAGCTATGGAGACATTTTATTGCCAATAGATTAGCTGCAATAGTGCAAGCTAGAATGCTATATTTATTCTGTAGAATGTTTTACCATACCTGAGTAAAAAGCTCTAGAAACTCTCTGTTTCTTTAGGATAGGAGCTGCAGTATTAACATGGTGTGACATCACTTCCTGCCTGAGTCTCTCCCTGCTCTGGGCTCAGATTACAGTAGAGAAGGGAGGGGGTGGGGAAGAGGAGCAAACTGAGCATGCTCTTGCCCAGGGCAATGAGGTTTAAGCTGAAGGCAGGAAGTCTGATACTGAAGCCCATGTGTACACAATAGAAGGAAAGAAATGCTGTGTTTCTTTTGAAAGGGGATTCAGAGCAGCACTACTTTGGGGGTTTATTTGTATATTTAGATGGACCTTTCTGATAAGGCTTACTTAGTTTTAACCTTTCCTTCTCCTTTAACAGTAGCGTATGTGGTGGAAGGCACAAAAAAATTTTTACTACAAAGATCAAATGTGTCCACGTCCAATCAATACATGCAATCCTCTTTTGTTCAGTGAAGCGTAGTGTCCTGTACACTGCACTAGTAAGCTAAATAGAAAGCCAATGATCCCCTTCAAGAAGACAGTTCTCCGGCTACCCTATATTTCCCAATGATACTGGCTGACTTTTTTCAAAGAAAGGCTGGTGTCCCAGCCGAAATGTTAGTTAAATAAATATTTTTTCAATTTTGTAAGACCTGTGAGTGCGCCTTTTTTGAGGATATATATATACTGTATATATGTAGCGCTATAGTAAACAGACTTGCGTGAGCGCAGTTTTACCTACTTTCCTTTGTGGGCTGATACCACAGATGAGCGCTCTTTCTCAGAGGCAAGCCCTCGCAATGCGGTGGAGGCAGGGTGTAGTGTAACTGTAACTGTGTGCGATAGCACACTGATGGGCGCCAGTAGTTCTTTAACGGTTGAACATCGAACAGTATTTATTGAACAATAGCACATAGATCATTCAGCACATTGATCCACAATGGAGCATAAAATATACACAGCAGCATAAAGGAAGCATATACTCACAGCACGTATAGGCTGAATCCCCACAGGCTAGGGAATAAACAGCAGAGAGTAAGTTGACAGCATGTGATGGGTATTGCCCAGTTTTCAGGATATCTTCCAGTGTCAGACTAGGGGAATTCCTATCATCCCTATCTTAACACTTTAGTCCTTACTCTGGGTCAGTAATACCCTGGGATCTTAATCCCTCTAATCTCCTCAGCGGAGCCTTGAGCTGCTCAACTAAATAACCTCTCTATCACTCCTAGAGTGATCTATAATTGAGTATAGCTGTCTAATTACTAGGGCCAAGGCGCCTAGGGTCGACGCAACCCATTCCCTTCCAGCCATGGTTCCTAAACCTTTTATACTCTGGCAGAGTGCCATCTGGTGTACACTGTGTGAACTACAGGGGTTACATAAGCACAAGGTCCCCATAAGGACCTTTTAGGCGTCCATATTACTAGGGATGTGCCTGTCTGTAAAGTGTAAGGGTGTCTAAGATTTTCACATCCCTACACACATATATATATATATCTTGAAAACGGTCCAAGACCCGGACCGAAACGTCGATACATGTGATTTTTAACATTTGATAAATAAATTAATTCTTTTAAAAACTTCCAGTGTGCGCTGTTAACTACAACCGGATTTTATATATATATATATATATATATATATGTAGTTAAGAGCACTCACGGGTATTGTGAGAAAGGCTTTTATTGGAGTGTCACAGACATGCCTGACGACGGTTCAGAGAGAACCGAAACGCGTTGATGTGGGGTAGAGTGTGACACTCCAATAAAAGCCTTTTTCACAATACCCGTGAGTGCTCTTAACTACATATTCATATGCTATTTTTTGAAGAAGCACCAGGGACGTGATCGATTGAGGGTGAGTGCTGGTTTAACAAATTGACTATATATATATATATATATATATACATATATATATACATATATACACACACGTTTTGTATACAGAGATTCCAAATTTCTAGATTATATACTGAATGTTACAGACCACAACAAACCTTTTTTTAAGTAAAAGATAACAACACACTTTAAGAGGGTTATTTATCAAAGGTCGAGTTGTTAGGTTTGTGAGTTTTTTTGTAGCTCAAATAAACTCACAACTCGAATGTTTGATGATTAATGAAAAAAACTGAAATGTAAAAAAACTTGAATTAACACAACCGGGGAAAGCTTGAATACTCAAATTGATCAAGTTATCGCAAAAAAACACTTGAATAGCTCGAATTGATCGCGTTTTCAAGCGCAAACCACCTAAAAAAATCTGAAAATCATGAAGGCTAAAAACAAATTCAAATGGTTCAAGGGACCTCTGACATTGACTTCTACATGACCTTGACGGAATTTAGCCGGAGTATTTTCAGAATTTAGCTTTTTGCAGCTTCGGGGCGTAATAAATCTCGTAAAATTAGACTACTGAACCTAATTGTTGCAAGCAGAACTTAAGCCAGATCATTTAGGAATGTGAAGGTGAAGATAATACTGGGAAATTTGACAAACTAGTAAAGGAGCCTCACATGTTCTCTATAAAAGAAGATAGGGAGCTTACCTCATTCTTTGTGACGACCTGTACATCAATGTTTTGGTGGATTAAAACAATACCCATCAGGATAATTCTCAAACACTAATGCACAGGTGGTAACAGTAAATGAATTAAGCTCCAGATCTGCATGTTATCTAGAGGCACTATATGTATGTAGACCACTACCTGCTGTTATGAACATATCCATTAACTAAACAGTACTTACATCTTAGAGTTGACCTCTACAGGTGGGATTTTATAGAGAGCATACAAAGGGTAAGATAATTTTAAACTCTTCATAGCTTTAACCAGTGGTTCCATTGGAGGAAAGAAAATGCTCTCACTACAAATGCAATACGCTGTCAGGAAAAGGTCTATGGAAGCTACCACTCAAATAAATAAAAGCTGCCTAGATACAGTATGATACCATATTAAATAGTATTTTCCAAAAGTCCAACCATTTGTGATGTTACTGGGTTTGGGACCACTAAAATTAGCATTCTTGAAGGTGATGAACTTAAATTAAAGGTTCTATAAATAACTGAAGAAGATTTCAGGTCTTTGATACTCATTAAAGAAACAAAAGAGCCTTCACATAGAAAAACATATATGGAATACATGCCTGAACTGGTAGACCTTGAAAATCAGATTAGTTGCTGGAGGAATTAGGTTATTATCAAACCTTGCAGGAACTCCATACCAATGCCACATTACATTACTGGTTTAGTATATAAGGGATAAAGTATCCCCTGCTGTGTGTAATATGAGCATTACCAGTATGTCAGGAGTTTGATGGTTAGAACTCTGAGGTGACTTGTAATATCCTCATTAAACGCAGTATGGGATATTTTATTCTTTATAATAAACTGAAAATAATGAAGGGAGTTATATAATTATTTGTGTTATCTTTGGATTTATGCATTAGATATGTAAAATAATATTTCAGAAAAAAACTTTATATTGATAGACATATATAGACTCACATATGCAAATGTACTCATGATCTATTAATAATACAACTTCAAATAAATATTTTTATATTGCGAGATATGAATAAAATTATAATTATATTCCGGAATGTTGTGACTCAGTTATGAGGAGCACTTAAAAACAATCCCAGCAAATGAAGTACTTAGATAACAGCTACATTTAAAACAACTAAATTTTTATAGGCCAACTACATGCATTGTGCATTTCTCAACCCCTCTTACTTGAGGCGGTGGATGGCTTTAGAGAAAGTGCCAACAAATAAACTGTTATTTTAAAGAACCACTGGTACCCACAATATTTAAAGATCTATGTATGTGGGAATGAAATCTGTGCAGAAAACTTTTCTTACAGTCCTACTGTACATCTGGGGTTGTAGGGAAGGAAAAGAAGTGTCTATTGTATCAAAGAGTGATACAATTCCACAATTCCAGTAATGATAATTGAATTTCAATAAAGAATTCAACACTATCATAACATCATTGCTGCTGTTGTGTTTTAAAATTCCATAAAGAAAAATAAGCTGTAAATTCAATGTATTGACTACAAATTCAGCAATAATGATTCAAAATAACTTGGTTTTTCTGTTTACACAGATAATTCTTCAGCATGCTTGTCCCACAAATGCATGCTTACTACATGCTTGGTTGATCTCCAGGCTCAATGAGTCTCAGTTATTATTCCATACAGTGAAATATGTAATTACAAAACAGACAGCACACCATATAATTAGTAGCTAGCTTCTTGATGCAGCTGCTCCATTAGTATCCACATGGCATGCCACTTATAAATAGCAATTACTTTGAGTGTAATCAGCTGGGAGCATGGAGTGAATACCCCCTGCAAACCCATAGGGTTGGTGCGAGCGGGGGTGAATTAGGTTGCTGGGGTTCTGGGTTTCTTGTTTTTATTTTGAGCTTTTTTCTACATTCTTGGAGTGTGCTGTCACAGTAGAAGCAGGTTCTAGGCTAATTCTCCACTATTTGGACGATTTTTTTATTTGTGGGCCCAGCCAATTCTGGGATATGTGCATCTAATCTAGAACATTTTACCTGGGTTTGTAAAAAAATTTGGCATCCCACTAGCAGAGGAAAAAACATCCCCCCCCCCTTGTAATGTAATCCAGTTTTTGGGGATTGAGATTGATTAATTAAAAATAGATTGTCTGAGGAAAAGCTTATAAAAATCAAGGACCTGGTTCAGTTTGGATTGCACTGTAAGAATCAATCAATCAATTCAATCTTTAATAGGCCATCTGAATTTTGCAACAAAGGTAAGAGTTCTTAATAGAAGGTTGGCAGTTTTAATATTGCTCCCACCTTCCCATTTATTAAAAGAAAAACAGTTGGTCTGCATGGAGAGAAAATCAAGTTAACATGTTTATTTGGAAACTCTGGCCGGGTTTATGGAATTTCTTATTTTGGTAATGTACATACAGCAAGACAACCTGCTGAGGCTAACAGAGACAAGTCAGTCATATTGGATTAATTAAAGTTCTGTTGATTTTAACTGGAAAGATATGTTTGTGGGTATTCAAATAAATATAAGCTGTGGCCTCTGCACCACCTTACTTATTGTTTAAGTTTTGTTATTTACTTACCTCATTAGCATGAATATTTGTATGCAATCTTTTTGTTCAACCCACTGAATTAAAGCTGAAAGTCTGCAGTTCAACTGCATCTGAGTTGGTTCATTTAAAATTCATTGTGGTAATGTACAGAACCAAAATTAGAAAAAAGTTGTCTCTGTCCAAAGATTTATGGGCCTAACTGTACATCTCTCTAGGCATTCTCCTATATATCCTTCATAGTGACATTTAAACCATTGCAGAGATGCTGGCTCAGTCAAGCAATAAGCTAGCAGTTCAAAATCTAAACAGGCGCAGAATAAGAAAACCTTGAAAAATCTGAAAAAAATGTAACAATTTAAAATACAGCATTTCAGTTCATATTTATTTACAAATTCAATATCTACAGTATGCAAAATGAATTGAACTGGTGGCTGAACAGCACAGAGGGTTCAAACATGACTCTGTCCAGGGCATTATAACTCGCAATGAGTTACAGTAATTGTGTCCTTTATGTGATGTGAATTTTCAACAGATGCTCCTTTTATCTCTAACAATACATTTTTACCCACACATAACATACACACTGGTTAATTGTCTCCTTATACTAAAACTGACCCAAGAGCTCTTGATAGGGAACATTAACTATACAGGACTATGGAGAAGGAAATGCTAAACAATACCCATAAAATCTATTTTAAAACCACTGACTAGTACATGCTACCTGCTGGTTGATTGCTATACTAGAATATTAAGATTACACCAAGGAACAAGAAGTAAACCCCCCTCCCTTCCACACCCCTACCCAATTAAAGACTAAATAAGTGCTTAGTGCAATAAATAGATTTTTAAATCAAAATGATATTACAAGCATGAGGCTTTATTCTAAATATAGTTATCAAAGTGCTTAAGTCTCTGATTGATTGCTTATAAAAACATTTAAGGTGCTAAGTGCTATTTCAATGATAATAATCCAAAGTTAGAAAATATTAATAACTTTGATATTTTAAACTTTTTTGACTGCATTTGTCTTTCTTCAATCTCTGTTACTATAAGGCTCTGTGGGATTTGTGGTTTTATAGGGAAGTTCGGCTCTCCTTCAAAGATAGTAAGGTAGACTTGAGACCACAGTCCCCAGTGTCCTACTTTCTCCTCATGTGGGGTCCCAGGGCCTAGAAAATACAACCAGGCAGTTGATTCTCGGGACTTCTCCGCCTCTTAACTATTTTTCATTTTCCTTGTGCTTATGTAACCCCTGTAGTTCACACAGTGTACACCAGATGGCACTGTGCCAGAGTATAAAAGGTTTAGGGACCATGAGGTCTGGGTCCATTGCTTTAGCCCAACCAAGCAGGCTGGAAGGGAATGGTGGTTGATACATGGTCGATGAATTCAATTGCAGATTTGCTTTATACATTTCATACATTGCTTTATACATTGAAATATCACTTAGCACATTAAATGTTTTTATAAGCAATCAATCAGAGACTTAAGCACTTGGATAACTATATTTATAATACAGCCTCGTGCTAGTAATATAATTTTGATTTAAAAATCTATTTATTGCACTAAGCAAGGTGTGTGGAAGGGAGTGTGTTTACTTCTTTTTCCTTGGTGTAAACTTAATGTGTAATTTAAACCTCCCTCCCTCCAGGAAGTGAGATTTGTTAATTAGCAAGGTTCTTGCAAGCCAAACCTTTCTTAATCAGTATACTAGAATATTAGTAAACTTTAGACAGTTTATTACATTCAACATTATCATAAAAATAGTTTTTATCCCCACTTATCATTATATACAAGAATAAAAACAACCCAAAAGCATCTACATGCATATGAATACAGATTCTAAACAGTAGCTTGTGTATACATTTATGATGTTAATATAATGTAAAACAATCTGTAATGCTGATAAAGTTGCACTTTTCTAACCACTTGGTTAGGGATTTCAGGAAGAGTAGAAGGCTGCTATATCAGCAGGCATTGTGCAGCTTAACTGAACTCCTTTAAAAGAGGTTGGCATGGCTGTCGATTATCACCTGCAATAGCCTGATTTGCAGCCATGCAGTACACACTTGTACTTACTAATCATCCCTGCTGTATGACATGTTAAAGGTGTTTTTATGGGTTGACTCATTTAAGAACAGAGAATAGTGATGAGCGAATCTGTTCGCCAAACAGCGAAAAATTTGCAAAACACATTGATGTCAATGGACGTCATAATAATTTTGATGTGAGCGTCAATATTGATGCGACCCCATTAAAGTCAATGGGCGTCCGAATAATTGTTATGTGCATGTCAATCTGACAGGGAGGATTTTTCACTGGCGAATTGTTGCCGCAGTTCTGCTAATTGATTTGTTTGCGGCGGGCGTCAATTTTTATACTTGCAACTATTTAGTCCAAATGCAATGGGTGTCCGAATCACTCTTGTTCCCTGGTGCTTATAAAAATGATGATTATGATGAAATGGGTGAGTTTTTCTCTGGAAAACTCACACCAGAACTGGACATTTGTATTAGAGTCAATTCCAAGATCTTTTTTTTTCTAAAAGGAGCACTGGCCCAGGGAAAAACTTAGTGACTCACTCTTGCCCCTCAATGGTCCTTGAATTGATTGTTTCTAACTGTTTGTTTAATGTTCTGAATGTCAGCTGTCCTATCGATTGCTTTCAATCAGGTTTCCACTACAGATCACACCACTAAAACATAATTAACTAAACTCATCATTGACATCTATGATGCTAAGGACACTATACCATTCTCATACTCTTGATTTTTCTGCTGCATGTGATACTGTACCACTCTCTCCTTTTAAATAATCTGCAAAATGCTTGGCATCAGTGACTCAGCTTTATCCTGGTTCTTTTTCTAAAGGTCCTCTTCACTAACACTGGATTGATGTTCACCACCCAAGATCAAATATTTCTAAATCAAACTTTTAATATTTCCTACTACACTTGGCTCCCCTACCTAAGGCAGTTGTATAAGAGTCACATGAGGCCTCACCCTCACAAAACAGGGCCTAGTGTATGGCATTTCTGTTTCCTGTCATCGGAAAACATGTTTTTTTTTTATAAAATTCATCAGTTAATAGTGCTACTCCAGCAGAATTCTGCACTGAAATCCATTTCTCAAAAGAGCAAAAAGATTTTTTTATATTCAATTTTGAAATCTGACATGGGGCTAGACATAATGTCAATTTCCCAGCTGCCCCTGGTCATGTGACTTGTGCCTGCACTTTAGGAGAGAAATGCTTTCTGGCAGGCTGCTGTTTTTCCTTCTCAATGTAACTGAATGTGTCTCAGTGAGACATGGGTTTTTACTATTGAGTGTTGTTCTTAGCTCTACCAGTGAGCTGTTATCTTATGTTAGGGAGCTGCTATCTGATTACCTTCCCATTGTTCTTTTGTTTGGCTGCTGGGGGGAAAAAGGGAGGGGTGATATCACTCCAACTTGCAGTACAGCAGTAAAGAGTGATTGAAGTTTATCAGAGCACTAGTCACATGACTTGGGGCAGCTGGGAAATTGACAATATGTCTAGCCCCATGTCAGATTTCAAAATTGAATATAAAAAAATCGGTTTGCTCTTTTGAGAAATGAATTCTGCTGGAGCAGCACTATTAACCGATTCATTTTGATTTTTTTTTCCTATGACAGTATCCCTTTAATATGAGGAGCTATTTAAACTTACTGAGTGTGTAGGAAACTAATAAAAGAGAGTGAAGAGCACACAATTTATAGCTAGAATTCAGACTGGAATTGAAATGTGGAAAGCAGCAATACTAACTACTGTGCCTTTATGCTCCCTATGTTTAGATTAACCAGGAACATTTCTCTCAACAAAGTTATGCATCAATGAATCAAATAATACAGCAGCAGCAAACACTCCAAGGGGCAAATTCACTATGCGCCGAAGCGCCGAACGCTAGCGTCAATTCGCTAGCGTTGGGCATTTTCGTTACTTCGCAAATTCACTAATAAACGCTGGCGTAGATTCGCTAGTGTTACTTCGCACCCTTACGCCTGGCGAATTTTCGCTACGGACGTAACTACGCAAATTCACTAACGCGCGCAGTGTACTAAACTCTACCTTTTATGCTAGACTTCGTTCGCCACCTCAGACCAGGCGAAGCGCAATAGAGTAGATAGGGATTGCTTCCAAAAAAGTTAAAATTTTCCCAAAAAACGCTGGCATGTTTTCTATATTATGGGTGATAGGCTGAAAAAGATTGAGAATTTTTTTGGGGCTCCCCCCCTTCCCCCCTACATTTCCTAACTCATGGCAACTTAACTATACAGTGGGCACATGTGTAGGGCAAAAAAAAAAAAATATTTGATGTTTTGAAGGTTTCTCAGGCATTTGTAGTGATTCTACGTATTCCTCCATTGAAATTTGAATTTGGCGCCGTATACAAATTAACCTTCGCTAGCGTAACTTCGCTTCACTTAGCGAATCAACGCTAGCGCAACTTCGCAACCTTACGCTACCCCTGTGCGCAACTTCGGATTTTAGTGAATTTGCGGAGCGCTGGCCAAACTACGCCTGGCGAATTGCGGCGAAGCGCGGCGAAGTTGTGCCTGGCACAACTACGAATCTTAGTGAATTTGCCCCCTAGTGTCTTCGGTACAGACTATGTTTAGTTTAGCTTTTTTATTCAAATTGTAAGTTTTGTACGTTTTGTAAGTGTAGTAAAGCAATATGCATCGTATCTCTATTTTTATCAATATAATAAGACCAGTTCACATTGCTGTTCATGAGTTGATGGTCATGGTCCCCACTTGTTAAGTTTAAAATTATTTTTTTTCCTGGCAGGAAAGGTCAATATTTTTTTTGCCTATAGGGCCCTTTTGTCCCACAGCCTAAGTGCATATCTCTTTGTATTGCGCTGTGTCCATCTGAATCATTCTATTTCCTTCTTATTTTTCACAACAATGGATTTGTTTCTGGCATTAATCTCTTATCAGCAGAATGCAGTTCAATCTTCAGAATGCAACTTGATCTCATAATCAGATAAAGTTAATGCCTCTGTTTCTTTTCAAAAGCAATTTTTTGTGCAAAGTGTGTATTCTCATTTTTACTTTCCATATTGAGAATCCTTTTCAAACAAATCTGCTTTATCATTATGTTCCACTTCAGCTATCTTTTCATTTAGGACAAGGCAATATCCAAATTAAATTTTATGAGCTTGACCTTTATGAAATGTTCTCCTGCCTTTTTCCACATTAAGAGACTAATGTATTATTATTTTACCTAATTTATTTGCTTAAACTGTAGATGTTAGCTCGTCATCGTGCATCAAAGATTAATTTTCTTTAGTGTAATTTGTACATGGTACAAATATAACATTTGCTTGTTTTGTAACATATCTATAAATAGGAGTGGCAAATAGATATGGCAAAACAGGGTTAACTGTATGGTCTTTCTGTTATAATATAAAATATTTTTTATTACTAACAAGCATTTATAAAATGGCAAAATGTTCCCCAGGTTTTTAAAATAAATATTTTCTCATATTGTAACCTGAAATCATATACAGGTATGGGACCTATTATCCAGAATGCTCAGGTTTCGAAAATGGATCTTTTGATATTTTGGAACATCATACCTTAAAGGGATTCTGTCATGATTATTATAATCTTCTGCGTTTTTCTTCTGTGTTTTGATTGGTTGTTCCATGTATAAATGCTCATATCCTGTGGCTGACATCAGAGCCCATGACTAAGTGCCCTGTGTGGGTGCAAAACGAGTAGGGCAGATGGAGATGATATACATATTTTAACTTTGTATAAGTAAAAATATTTTTTAACTAATTTTCAGCAGCATTGTGCCTGAGCTGGCTAACCAGGACCAGCTTGGATACATGTGATGATGACAGCAGACCTGCAAGTGGGGTGAAATTTAAACATGTTAAACTCTCTGGTGTCAGTGCCCACAGTGTAATTATTCCTGGTATTGACTATTGACCTGTTCTCTTCCTTGTTTGCTGCTTGTCCTGACCTTGTTTACCCTGCTTGTTCTAGTACCTATAGTACCTTCCTGCCTTGTCTAACTTGTCTGTGCTAAATAACATGTACATCCTATTGTCAAATATTTGTCCTGGCTGTATCCCAGCTTCTGCTTTCTTCTTGATCTGCACTCCGAACTTTGGGCCAGAAGATTTCCAATCAGCAGGTAGAATTTACTGGTCACCTGTTTAAAAGCAAACATCTGATTGATTGCTATGGATCACTGCTACTGGACAAAAATAGTGCTTTTCATTTTATGTGAGAGTAAGAATCTTAAAGCTGTTTAAGAGTAGGGATGTAGCGAACGTCGGAAAAAAAGTTCGCGAACATATTGGCGAACTTGCGCAAAAATGCGAGCGGTTCGCGAACGGTTCGCGAACCCCATAGACTTCAATGGGAAGGCGAACTTTAACATCTAAAAAAGACATTTCTGGCCAGAAAAATGATTTTAAAGTTGTTTAAAGGGTGCAACGACCTGGACAGTGGCATGCCAGAGGGGGATCAAGGGCAAAAATGTATCTGAAAAATCTGCCTGTGTGTGCTTGGAAGAGATAGTGTAGGGGGAGAGCTGTTAGTGATTTCAGGGACAGATGATAGTAAGTTTGCTGGCTAGTAATCTGCTTGATACTGCTCTGTATTGGAGGGACAGAAGTCTGCAGGGATTTGAGGGACATTTTAGCTTAGGTAGCTTTGCTGGCTAGTAATCTACTGTTCTCTTTAAACAACTGCCATACGTTGACCTTGTAGGCATTGTTTGCCCAGTTTTTTTGGACGCAGCCACTGAAGCACAGTTGCCAGAAAAAATATGCCATATAAATGCTGAAAATAGTAATTTTTCGCCATACGTTGACCTTGTAGACATTGTTTGCCCAGTTTTTTTTGGACGCAGCCACTGAAGCACAGTTGCCAGAAAAAATATGCCATATAAATGCTGAAAATAGTAATTTTTCGCCATACGTTGACCTTGTAGACATTGTTTGCCCAGTTTTTTTGGACGCAGCCACTGAAGCACAGTTGCCAGAAAAAATATGCCATATAAATGCTGAAAATAGTCATTTTTTGCCATACGTTGACCTTGTAGGCATTGTTTGCCCAGTTTTTTTGGTCGCAGCCACTGAAGCACAGTTGCCAGAAAAAATATGCCATATAAATGCTGAAAATAGTCATTTTTTGCCATATACGTTGAGTCAACGTATGGCAAAAAATGACTATTTTCAGCATTTATATGGCATATTTTTTCTGGCCTCTGTGCTTCAGTGGCTGCGGCCAAAAAAACTGGGCAAACAATGCCTACAAGGTCAACGACGTTGACCTTGTAGGCATTGTTTGCCCAGTTTTTTTGGCCGCAGCCACTGAAGCACAGAGGCCAGAAAAAATATGCCATATAAATGCTGAAAATAGTCATTTTTTTGGTCGCAGCCACTGAAGCACAGTTGCCAGAAAAATTATGCCATATAAATGCTGAAAATATAAATTTTTTTGGTTGCAGCCACTGAAGCACAGAGGCCAGAAAAATTATGCCATATAAATGCAGAAAATATGCATTTTTTTGGTCGCAGCCACTGAAGCACAGTTGACAGAAAAATTATGCCATATAAATGCTGAAAATATAATTTTTTTTGGTTGCAGCCACTGAAGCACAGAGGCCAGAAAAATTATGCCATATAAATGCAGAAAATATGCATTTTTTTGGTCGCAGCCACTGAAGCACAGTTGACAGAAAAATTGTGCCATATAAATGCTGAAAATATAAATTTTTTTGGTTGCAGCCACTGAAGCACAGAGGCCAGAAAAATTATGCCATATAAATGCAGAAAATATGCATTTTTTTGGACGAGCCACTGAAGCACAGTTGCCAGAAAAAATATGCCATATAAATGCTGAAAATAGTCATTTTTCGCCATACGTTGACCTTGTAGACATTGTTTGCCCAGTTTTTTTGGTTGCAGCCACTGAAGCACAGAGGCCAGAAAAAATTAAACCAGTAGGGTTTGCACCCTAGTTTGTAACGGTGGCGGAGGGAGGAGGACGCTAAAGGACAGCTGTGTGTGGAGTCATGAGGCTTGAAGAGAAGGACAGCTGCATAGAAGTCAGAACAAGTCTTCCGGCGTGCAGTAACCCTCCGAGATCCACCCCTCATTCATTTTAATAAAGGTCAGGTAATCGACACTTTTGTGACCTAGGCGAGTTCTCTTCTCAGTTACAATCCCTCCTGCTGCACTGAAGGTCCTTTCTGAGAGCACACTTGAGGCTGGGCAAGACAAGAGGTTCATGGCAAATTGTGACAGCTCTGGCCACAGATCAAGCCTGCGCACCCAGTAGTCCAGGGGTTCATCGCTCCTCAGAGTGTCGATATCTGCAGTTAATGCCAGGTAGTCCGCTACCTGCCGGTCGAGGCGTTCTTTGAGGGTGGATCCAGAAGGGTTGTGGCGCTGCCTTGGACAGAAAAACATTTGCATGTCTGACGTTACAGACCGGCCAAAGGGCTTTGTCCTTGCAGGTGTGCTCGTGGCAGGATTACTGGCACCTCTGCCCCTGGAATGTTGATGAGTTCCTGAAGTGACATCACCCTTAAAAGCATTGTACAACATGTTTTGCAGGCTGGTTTGTAAATGCCGCATCTTTTCGGACTTGTGGTATGTTGGTAACATTTCTGACACTTTATGCTTGTACCGAGGGTCTAGTAGCGTTGCCACCCAGTACAGGTCCTTCTCCTTAAGCCTCTTGATACGGGGGTCCTTCAACAGGCATGACAGCATGAAAGACCCCATTCTCACAAGGTTGGATGCAGAGCTATCCATCTCCGCTTCCTCATTATCAAGGACTGCATCATCCACGGTCTCCTCCCCCCAGCCACGTACAGGGGTCCCCAAAAGGTCACCACTAGCCCCCTGGGAAGCCTGCTCCTGTTGGTCCTCCTCCTCCTCCTCCACAAAGCCACCTTCCTCCTCTGACTCCACTTCTGGCACCTCTCCCTGCGTTGCAGCAGGTGCCTGGGTTCGTTCTGGTGATTCCGACCATAAATCGTGCGCTTCCAGCTCCTCGTCACGCTGGTCTACAGCCTCATCTGTCACTCGTCGCACGGCACGCTCCAGGAAGAAAGCGAAGGGTATTAGGTCGCTGATGGTGCCTTCGGTGCGACTGACCATATTTGTCACCTCTTCAAAAGGTCGCACGAGCCTGCAGGCATCGCGCATAAGCACCCAGTAACGGGGGAAAAAAATCCCCAGCTCTGCAGATCCAGTCCTACCACCCAGTTCAAAAAGGTACTCGTTGACGGCCCTTTGTTGTTGCAGCAGACGTTCCAACATAAGGAGCGTTGAATTCCAGCGAGTCTGGCTGTCAGAAATCAAACGCCTGACTGGCATGTTGTAGCGCTGCTGAATGTCAGCAAGGCGTGCCATGGCTGTGTAGGAACGTCTGAAATGGGCCGACACCTTTCTGGACTGGGTGAGAACGTCCTGGAATCCTGGGTACTTGGAGACAAAACGTTGGACTATTAAATTTAACACATGTGCCATGCAGGGCACATGTGTTAAATTTCCCAGTCTCAACGCTGCCAACAGATTGCTTCCATTGTCACACACCACTTTTCCGATCTGCAGTTGGTGTGGGGTCAGCCACCGATCGGCCTGTGACTGCAGAGATGACAGGAGTACAGATCCGGTATGGTTTTTGCTTTCCAGGCATGTCATCCCCAAGACAGCGTGACAACGGCGTACCTGGCACGTCGAATAGCCTAGGGGGAGCTGGGGGTGCACAGGTGTGGAGGAGGAGAAGGAGGACCCAGCAGCAGAGTAAGAAGAAGAAGAGGAAGAAGACGAGGTAGAGAGCGATGGAGGAGTAGAGGTGGTGGCAGAACCGTGTGCAATCCGTGGCGGTGACACCAACTCCACTGTTGTTGTTGTTGAGCTACCCATTCCCTGCTTCCCATTCCCAGCCATTACCAAGTTCACCCAGTGGGCAGTGTAGGTGACATACCTGCCCTGACCATGCTTGGAGGACCATGCGTCAGTAGTCATATGGACCTTTGGCCCAACACTAAGTGACAGAGATGCGGTAACTTGGCTCTGCACATGTTGGTACAGGTGTGGTATTCCCTTTTTAGAAAAAAAATTGCGGCTGGGTACCTTCCACTGCGGTGTCCCAATTGCTACAAATTTGCGGAAGGCCTCAGAGTCCACCAGCTGGTATGGTAAAAGCTGGCGGGCTAAGAGTGCAGACAAGCCAGCTGTCAGACGCCGGGCAAGGGGGTGACAGTCAGACATTGGCTTCTTACGCTCAAACATGGCCTTCACAGAAACTTGGCTGGTGGCAGATGACTGGGAATGGGAACAGGTGGTCAAGGTGGAAGGCAGAGTGGAGGGTGGTTCAGATGGGTCAAGGAGAGCAGAGGTAGAGCAGTAAGATGCTGGACCAGAAGGAGTGTGGCTTTTAGTTTGCCTGTTGCCTTTGAGGTGTTGCTCCCAAAGTGCTTTGTGCTTGCCGCTCATGTGCCTTCGCATAGAAGTTGTACCTATGTGGCTGTTGGGCTTACCAAGGCTCAGTTTCTGACTGCACTCATTGCAAATTACAATGCTTTTGTCAGAGGCACACACATTAAAAAAATCCCACACTGCTGACTTTTTGGAAGTGTGCGATCTGGCGGTAACAGTAGAAGTTGGCGGCATTGGCGGCAATGGCGGGTGCGTTGGCCGGCTGAACACAGGTGCCGATACATGTTGTTGCCCTACTGATCCCTGCGGGCTGTCCTCCCTGCTTCTTCTAAGTCTTATTCTCCTACTGCCTCTCTGACTCTCCGTCTCTCCATCTGAACTACCCTCCTCTTGCTCTCTTCTACTAGGCACCCACAAAACATCAATCTCCTCATCATCATTCTCCTCAGATGCATCAATTTCTTCTGACACATCACAGAAGGAAGCAGCAGCGGGGACCTCCTCCTCATCACTCATCATTATGTCCATCTCTGTCGTGTTCTCTGCCAGAATTAAATCTGGTGTAACGTCCTCATCTCCTTCATCTTCTTCTGGCAATAATGGTTGCGCATTACTCAGTTCAAGAAACTCATGGGAAAATAACTCCTCTGACTCCAGTGAAGAAGGGGCACCGGTGGTGGAGGAAGTGTTACGTGGGGTGGCCATAGCAGTGGAGGATGAGGAGGATGTTGTGGTAAAGTTAGAAACGGTAGAGGATGGGGTGTGCTGTGTAAGCCAGTCAACTACCTCTTCAGCATTTTGGGAGTTCAGGGTCATTGGCTTTTTAAAACTGGGCAATTTGCTAGGGCCACAGGATTGCATAGCAGCACGGCCCCTAGCACGGCCTCTGCGTGGCGGCCTGCCTTTGCCTGGCATTATTTTTAAAAAAACAACAACAACAAAAACTCAGTTGGTTTTTCTGGAAACGATAATACACACAGCTAGATGGCAGTTTGAAGAAAACAGTGTGCAAATAATGCCTACAAGGTCAACGTATAGACAGCGGTGGATACGGATTACGTAAAATATAAGAATGCTGCTTGAAAAAAAGTAACTCAAGTGGTTTTTCTAGAGACGATAATATTATCAATATTTAGACAAAATGTGAACAAGCTCACACAGCTAGATGGCGGTTTGAAGAAAACAGTGTGCAAATAATGCCTACAAGGTCAACGTATACACAGCGGTGGATACGGATTACGTAAAATATAAGAATGCTGCTTGAAAAAAAGTAACTCAAGTGGTTTTTCTAGAGACGATAATATTATCAATATTTAGACAAAATGTGAACAAGCTCACACAGCTAGATGGCGGTTTGAAGAAAACACTGTGCAAATAATGCCTACAAGGTCAACGTATACACAGCGGTGGATACGGATTACGTAAAATATAAGAATGCTGCTTGAAAAAAAGTAACTCAAGTGGTTTTTCTAGAGACGATAATATTATCAATATTTAGACAAAATGTGAACAAGCTCACACAGCTAGATGGCGGTTTGAAGAAAACACTGTGCAAATAATGCCCACAAGATCAACGTATACACTACTACAGCGGTGGATACGGATTACGTAAAATATATTATGGCTGCTTGAAAAAAGTCACTCCGGTGTTTTTTCTGGAGACGGTAATATTATGGATATTTAGACAGAATGTGAACAAGGTCACACAGCTAGATGGCAGTTGGTTGAATAACACACTGGGCAAAAAATGCCTACAGGGCAAATAATGCCTAAAAGGTCAACTTATACACTACTACAGCGATGGATACGGATTACGTAAAATTTATTATGGCTGCTTGAAAAAAGTCACTCCGGTGTTTTTTCTGGAGACGGTAATATTATGGATATTTAGACAGAATGTGAACAAGGTCACACAGCTAGATGGCAGTTGGTTGAATAACACACTGGGCAAAAAATGCCTACAGGGCAAATAATGCCTAAAAGGTCAACTTATACACTACTACAGCGATGGATACGGATTACGTAAAATTTATTATGGCTGCTTGAAAAAAGTCACTCCGGTGTTTTTTCTGGAGACGGTAATATTATGGATATTTAGACAGAATGTGAACAAGGTCACACAGCTAGATGGCAGTTGGTTGAATAACACACTGGGCAAAAAATGCCTACAGGGCAAATAATGCCTAAAAGGTCAACTTATACACTACTACAGCGATGGATACGGATTACGTAAAATATATTATGGCTGCTTGAAAAAAGTCACTCCGTGTTTTTTCTGGAGACGGTAATATTATGGATATTTAGACAGAATGTGAACAAGGTCACACAGCTAGATGGCAGTTGGTTGAATAACACACTGGGCAAAAAATGCCTACAGGGCAAATAATGCCTAAAAGGTCAACTTATACACTACTACAGCGATGGATACGGATTACGTAAAATATATTATGGCTGCTTGAAAAAAGTCACTCCGGTGTTTTTTCTGGAGACGGTAATATTATGGATATTTAGACAGAATGTGAACAAGGTCACACAGCTAGATGGCAGTTGGTTGAATAACACACTGGGCAAAAAATGCCTACAGGGCAAATAATGCCTAAAAGGTCAACTTATACACTACTACAGCGGTAGTAAAATAAAAAAAAGTAAAATAAAAAAAAAATGAATATTAAAAAAAAAAAATTACAGTTGGTGCTGCTGAACTACTAGGAGCAGCAGATTAGCACACCAGTCCCACTCCCCAACACTGCTAGACTAATAGCACTGGGCTCTTATAGTAGTAGTAGTAGTAGTAGTAGTAGTAGTAGTAGTAGTAAAACAACAAAAAAATAAATAAAAGCAGTCCTTACAAGGACTACTGTTATTGCAGCAGTCAGCAGATGAGATCAGAAGCAGGACAGCTGCCCACTGCAGCTACATACAGAGCACTGCAGTAGAAGGTAGATTACTAGCCAGCAAAGCTACCTAAGCTTAAATGTCCCTCAAACCCCTGCAGACTTCTGTCCCTCCAATAACAGAGCAGTATCAACACGATTACTAGCCAGCAAACTTTCAACTGTCCCTGAAATCACTAACAGGCAGCAGCTCTCTCCCTACACTATCTCTTCAGCACACACAGGCAGAGTGAAAAAACGCTGCAGGGCTTCGGTTTTTATAGGGAAGGGGAGTGGTCCAGGGGAGAGCTTCCTGATTGGCTGCCATGTACCTGCTGGTCTGGGGTGAGAGGGCAAAAAAAAGCGCCAACAATGGCGAACGTCGCGCGACGTTCGCGAACTTCCGGCGAGCGCGAACACCCGATGTTCGCGCGAACAAGTTCGCCGGCGAACAGTTCGCGCCATCTCTATTTAAGAGCATGATTTTCTAATAGTTTTTTTCACAACTCCATTTTAAAATTGTCTGGATGGCATTCCCATCAAATAACCATCTTTGGGCAAATTCACTAAAGGGCGAATTTTAGCCAGTGACCTCTTCGCCACACTCTGCTCCACTTCACCAGGAACAAATTAGTTACCACTACAATAATTCACTAAAATGCGAAGTTGTGTCTCAGCAGTCAAATGCTGGCAAATTTTCGATAGCATTACTTCGGTTGGGTGAGCATTTCCTAGCGAATTTTTGCTAGCGTTCATTTCTGCATATCGAAACTTTATTAGCACTCTTGCTGAGTAGATGTAAATTCTCAAATTTCATTAATTGCCATAAACACATACCTTTGTAGTTATTGTCAGTTGTGCTGAAGATGCTTATTTGCTGATTAGCAATATTATTCCCACTATTTGACTCTCATCCTATATTTGACTCTCAACCCTATCCATAGGACGTAGAACAAAAGGAAGGTCAGTCTTGTCTTGCCACCGCATGCCACTTGATTGATTATTTCCTCCAATTTGAACCATGATCACATTTTCTATAGATAGATAGATAGATAGATAGATAGATAGATAGATAGATAGATAGATAGATAGATAGATAGATAGATAGATAGATAGATAGATAGATAGATAGATAGATAGATAGATAGTCTAACTAAATCCAGGCTCCTGTACATTTCAATGCCATTATGTTGTCCAATGTGTGATACATATAACATGTTGCCCAGTGTGTAATATATATTATATTGTGATACAATATAATATGCTGCCCAATGTGTGATACACCAAAATAAACTTTAAAACACTGTACTGTAGCACTCAATTTACCCCTGAAAATCAATACTGCATGCAGCTTTTCTAAGTCAGAAGCTTGGTGATACTTTGCAAAAAGACTCTGTTACCTTCCTTCTTTCATTGGTAATGTATACTGTCACCAACTTGCAACACATGTTTATTTTTAAATTTGTTCTGAAGACTACTGTCCGACCGAAAAGTCAACTATTACTAATATTATTTACTGTACATTTTGGTCAGCAAGTATTTTTCCACTCCAAAGCTAACAACACAATGATAGAGGTTATACGTTTCTAGCTCATCTTACACATGCTTTGATTTCCATTTTTATAGACTTGTTAGATTGCATTGCTATTGAGGACAGCATTCTCCCTCCTCCTGGGTGAAGTTATACATTTCCTCATTCTAAAAGAAATATACAAGCAAATGATCTTTTTTTAATCAATATTAAAATGAGTGTCAAATTGCTTTGAGACATCCAGTTCAATCACATATGGACTGCCATTTTCTTGACTTGCTCAACACGCAATTCCTTTAGTGGATAAAAATAATAATAAAATAAGGACTGCACAACATATTTATGAACTCCAATTTCTATTTAGAAAATCTGAAGGATTTGCCCCATTTTCAGCTTTTAATACAATTATGATAAACACAGTGCAGAGATGGCAAATAGGCTTACCAATATATTAAATAAATATGCTTGTTGCAGGACATTCTAGGAGGTTGTTATGTATATATTATTAGATTTCCTTTGTGGCTTCATATTTAAAAAAGTAAACATTGCTGCACTGCATTAAGTAATTCTCTTTTTAAAGCACCAGGGTGGGAGTCAGGTAAAACAGTTCCACAGATGAGACAGGAGGCTCAGGTTGGCACCAAAACTTAGCAGGCACCTGCCTGTGGTTTATTTTCAATAGCAGACACAAATTGGAGTTTTCAAAGAATACAAAACAAAAAGCCTCTCTGCCGACATAAGGCAGTCTTTCTCTGGAGTCCCAGGGTCACAGTTCATTTGTTTCAGAACACTTTTCTCTCAGCTTCTCCAAGCTTACACTGACTTCCCTCAGCACACCCAGTCTCCCATTAAAGGAACAGTAACACCAAAACTTTAAAAGTGTTTTAAAGTAATGAAAATATCATGTAGTGTTGCCCTGCACTGGTAAAACTGCTGTGTTTGCTATAGTTCATATAGACGAGCTGCTGTGTAGAGGCCGGAAATTGAAAAAAGGCTATATGGCACAGGTTAAATAGTGGATAACAGATTATGACACCATTATGTTCTACAGAGCTTATCTGCTGTGCAACCTGAGCCTTTTCTCCTTTGAATGGCTGTCCCCATGGCTACACAGCAGCTTATTTACATAAACTATAGTAGTGTTTCGGAAGCATTCACAGCAGTTTTACCAGCGCAGGGAAACACTGCATTATATTTTTCTACTTACTTCTAGGGGCAGATTTATCAAGGGTTGAATTTCAAAGTAATGTTTTGGCTCCATATGTGTTCCCCATAGATGGAAAATGGTCGAAGTCGAAGTTTTAAAGAGACAGTACATGATAATTTCGATATTCACATTTTAAATTTTTTTTCAAATTTGAATCGAATTTGGACTATTCCCTAGTCGAAGAAAACAAAATAGCTCGAAATTCTATTTTTTTAACTTTGAATTTATATATATATAGCAGTTACACGTACAAGTAAATAGAAAATATTTAAATCACAAATTTTTTATCCTTTTTTTGTTATAAATACCATGCTTTTTTAGAACTTATAATATATGTTTCATAGTATAGATTAATTGTACATCAAGTATGAATGCTTTAGAGCAATTTATTCTTTTTATTAGTCCTTAAACAGGAGGGCTGTTTGCCGTTTAATGGTGTCTACTTTTAGATAAAAATGCAGCCCTTAAAAACATATTATTGTCACTGACAATACACACTTTAGTTTAAAGGAGAAGGAAAAGCCTATTTAATTGGGGTGCCAAAACTAGGCACCCCAAGTGATTATACAGTATACTTACCTGGCACCCTGGGCCGTGCTCCTATCAGGAGAAAACTGCACCTGTCCGGGGGTGAGCACCACAGAGCAATAATCTTCCTGCTTCTTCTTTCTTCAAATTTCCAGGGGCAGACGCATGTGCAGTAGAAAGAAATAGATGACTTCTAGGTTAAAGTTCGACTTTTTGTGCTACTAAGCATGCGCACCTGTCCGAAGAAAGAAGAAGAAGGAAGCAGATCACTCTGTGGTGCACGCTGGAAGATCCCCGGGGTGTCAGGTAAGTAAATGAAATCCCTTGGGGTGCTTTATCCTAAGTGAATAGAGTCTTTCAATCACTGTCACTTCCATCCAATGAAGCTTCATTGGACGAAAGCGACAGTGATTGAACTGACCTTTTGAATCCTCTAACCTTTTCTACTAAATACAGTCTTTTCTTCTCCTTTAAGTGGTTATGCAAAAAAAAAAAACGGTTGGTAATCAATGGCGAATATAGAGGATTTTAATATTCTATATATTTACTGTTATGTGATATTAATTGCTAATTATGTTCACAATAATTGTCTAATTCCTTTACTATAGCCATGCTAACACAAGTGTTACACATTTGTATAAAATACGTATTTATTTTTGTATTCTATTTTTATTTTATAGTTATATTTTTTAACAAATGAATGTATTATATATTTGTGTATTTGAATTAATATTAATATTAGTCACTGCATTCAAGTAGTAAATTCAAATCTATTAATATACAATATTATTAATATACAATAATACTAAATTCTCTATTTTATCACAGCAGTAATAAATACCATTTACATATAAAGACTGTCAGAAACAGCAAGGGAAAAGAAACATGATGACGTACAGAGGTTTACAAGGTTGGAGATGAAGTGACATGACTGATGCACTCAATGCAATAGGGCTTCTTTAAGAAAATAGGTGCTAAAGGTACCGGTGCATTCAATTTCTAGTACAAGACTAAAAAACTAATTATTGTTAGGTTGCTGTGGGCAAGTGAAATTTAGCACCCATGTTAATAATGGAACCATAAGTCTCAATTATGTATATTTATTTAATTATATCTATATCACTCAAAGAGTTATTTCTATTAGCCTGAACCATTTTGACAATGGGCACTGTTCCAGTGGTGCTTCAGCTTTTTCTCCAAATTGTCTTTATTTGTTATTTTAAGGTTTAGAGACTTCATACTGACCTAAATATTGAAAACAGATCAGCATTTTGAACACTTTGATGAAAATATTTTCAATTACATTTTTGCTTCCACAAAATGTATTCAGTCATTCTTCATAAACCTGAGAAAAGACCTGCAGATAGCATTACTTAACAAACAAATCCCAAATATCACTTCTCATAGAAGAACCTTGAAGGCATACATTTTTATTTCTGCTAAAATAACTATTTTGAAGCACTGAAAAACCATAAGCCTTTCTCACTTCAAAAATAAGTTGTATTGGATAATGGTCAACAAAAAACTTTTTGGGAACATTGGTATATTTCCAAGAAGTGGGGACTTATCTTCCTATCAAATTAACACTTTCTGATTGGCTAATGGGTGTTTGTAAAACATGGGTTAAGTTAAGTCAAGTCAAGTGGATTTTATTGTCATTTCAGCCATATACAGTTAATAAAGTACATAGTAGAAACGAAATGACGTTCCTCCAGAACCCCCCGGTGCTATACAACAACTCTAGTACACGGTCATGCTGGGCAAAGTGGACATTTCAGTTCCTTATGAATATATTCAGTTCAGTCCTTGGGAGTTGAGATACCTGATGGCTTGTGGAAATAGACTGTTTTGCATTCTAGAAGTCAGCGATCGAATACTGCGGTATCTTTTACAGGATGGCAAGAGGGTAAAGAGATCATGTGCAGGGTGGGTGCTATCCTTGACAATGCTGGTAGCCTTCTGGAGACAGCGGGTGTGGTAAATATCCATAATGGCAGGAAGCGAGACCCCAATGATCTTTTCCGCTGTCCTCACCACCCGCTGCATGATCTTGCGATCTGATACAGAGCAGTTTCCATACCAGGTAGTGATGCAGCTGCATAAAATGCTTTCAATAGACCCTCTGTAGAAGATAGTGAGAATGGGTGGTGGAAGGTGGGCTTTTTTCAGCTTTCGCATGAAGTAGAGATGCTGCTGTGCTTTCTTCACTATAGAGCTGGTGTTAAGGGACCAGGAGAGGTTCTCTGCCAGATGTTCCCCAAGGAATTTGGTGCTCTTAACAATTTCCACCGGAGATCCGTCAATGTACAGTGGAGAATGATCCCCACGTGTTCTCCTGAAGTCAACAACTATTTCCTTTGTTTTGTTTGGATTCATAGACAGATTATTGACTTTGCACCAGTCCGTTAGCCATTTCACCTCTTGTCTATATGCTGACTCGTTGTTCTTGCTGATGAGACCTACTACGGTTGTATCATCAGCGAACTTGATGATGTGATTGGATCCATGACTTGCCACACAGTCATGAGTCAGCAGTGTGAACAGCAGTGGACTAAGCACACAACCTTGGGGAGCTCCCATGCTCAGTGTGATGGTACTGGAGGTGTTTTTCCCATTCAGACTACCTGAGGTCTCTTAGTCAGGAAGTCCAGGATCCAGTTGCAGATAGAGATGTTCAGGCCCAGCATGCTCAGCTTAACACTCAAGTTGCTGAGGAATGATTGTATTGAATGCTGAGCTGAAGTACATATGTGTACATATGTGTCTTTATTGTCTAGGTTGCTAAGTGACAAATGCAGGGTAGTGGCGATGGCATCATTCGTTGAGTGATTGGAACGGTAGGCGAATTGCAGTGGATCCAGAGATGGCGAGAGCAGGCCTTTGATGTGTCTCATGACCAGCCTCTCAAAGCACTTCATTATGGTGGAAGTTAGTGCGATAGGACGATAGTCATTTATGCAGGACACATGGGACTTCTTTGGCACAGGAATGATGATGGTCTCCTTGAAGCACCTCGGAACAACTGCGGTGCTCAGGGAGATGTTGAAGATGTTGGTGAGAACATCTGCCAGCTAGTCTGCCATTCTCAAAGGAGCTGCTCCCATGCCAGGTTGATTGACATTTCTCCATTTATTATAGCACTCTAAGAAATGCAAGGACCTCCATGAAGCTATTTCAGGCTGATGCAATTGCTTCCATTTTGTCAAAACGAATGTAATTGTGAGTGCATGTCATTGCAAATTGGACACAATTACCTTGAAGTTCACATTGTTTTGGTGTACAAGTGGCATCTATGCTCAAATCTGAAGGTGCAAGTGGGATGCTGAGTGCTAAATTTGGAACAGAAGACAGGAAGGACTGATTACATAGTTATATAGTTACATAGTTAAATTGGGTTGAAAAAAAGACAAAGTCCATCAAGTCCAACCCCTCCAAATGAAAACCCAGCATCCATTCACACACCCCTCCCTACTTTCACATAATTTCTATATACCCATACCTATACTAACTATAGAGTTTAGTATCACAATAGCTGTCTGTCCAAAAAATCATCCAAGCCATTCTTAAAGGCATTAACTGAATCAGCCATCACAACATCACCCGGCAGTGCATTCCACAATCGCACTGTCCTGACTGTGAAGAAACCCCTAGGTTGCTTCAAATGAAAGTTCTTTTCTTCTAGTCTGAAGGGGTGGCCTCTGGTACGGTGATCCTCTTTGTGGGTAAAAAGGTCCCCTGCTATTTGTCTATAATATTCTCTAATGTACTTGTATAGTGTAATCATGTCCCCTCGCAAGCACCTTTTTCCCCAGAGAAAACAACCCCAACTTTGACAGTCTACCCTCATTATTTAAGTCCTCCATATCTCTAACCAGTTTAGTTGCATGTATCTGCACTCTCTCCAGCTCATTTATAACCCTCTTAAGGACTGGAGTCCAAAACTCTGTTATAGTCAAGGACCTTTAGGCTGTGGTAAAATCAATCCAGCTTTATTTGAGTTTTTGAGGGTATTTTTCAGTCAAACACAAATTTTCAGGTTAAAAAATAAACCACCTGAAGATGTTTGTAGCTGACAAGGATCAAAACTGGAATCAAACTGACAGGAATCACACCCAGATACTAAACAAGTTAGACCTAACAATGGGTCATGAGTTTGGATTCAAATCCCCTTTAAATATTAAAATTTTGCTCCAAACTAACGTGATGATATCACGTGAACAGCACATAACACCTGCTTGTGCCCTAGGCCAAACCAGCACGTACTAGGGAAGAGGAACCACATGGTGGTCAGGGTCACAGGAACCGGTCAAACACACCAATATCAAGTTACAGAAACAGGATCTAGGAGAGTAGTCAGATAACAGGCAAAGTTCAGGACAGGCGGCTTAAATAGACAGGTTCAGTGACAGACAGGGTCAAGAATAAGTTAAACAGATTTAGAATAGCACCCAGGAACTATAAAGTATACCTTATGTTGGGCAAGGTGAAAGGGACAAGGTGCCTTTAAATATTTGAAGTTTGCGCAAAACATGATGACATCAGTCACAGCATCATGTCAAACCAAGAAGCAGCGCTAGCACAAGTCATTCAAGGTTCGGCACATGACAAGAGTGGACGAGGTGAACGTCCCCGCCATGGGTGCAACGGCCTTCCCCGTAATAGGTAATATTCTCACATGAAAAATTTGAAGAAAAAGAAGTACAATGCTTCAGACAAAGCCTCAATTTCAGACAACTGAGAATCTGTGGAGCCCTTTAATACAGTAATTCAGGTGAACAAGTATCATTTAACTAATCTTAAAAACCTGGAGTAAATCTGCCTGGAACAAAATCACTACTGAACAGTGTGCATAAACATGCCAAAAGGTGCCTCTACAAAATATTATTGTGTGGGGATTAGGGATGGGAGAATTTTTTCGCCTTGTTTCGCAGCGGAAATGACATCCACATTTAAAAACGTAATTTTGAGTTTCAGTGATTTGAAAAAAAATATTGCAGAAAACAATATTTCTGTGTAGCATTGGAGAGACAGGGTGCAAAGTGTGCGAAACAACTGCAAACTTCCATGTTATTTGCACTTTAGCTGATAGCCTCCACAGGCTACAAGTATCTATGCATCTCATATGAATACAAGACTACCTGCATTTAGCAGTGCTGTATTCATGAAGGCCAGGCGAGGGCAGCAGATAGGAGTGCTTCCAACGTCTGCCCCCAGAGTGAGGTGCAAAGTGCTGAAAGACCCAGAGCAGAAGTGCTTCTTGAATGAGTATTTAAGGGCATGACTTTTGAAAATCATTATATAAAGAATATTATATTAAAATGCTTATATATAGAAATAGAAAACATTGCCCTGCTTTATCTCATTTATTTTACAAAATAATTAGACATATGAAACTACCATTAGATTTAGTACTGATCTATTCAGTGCAAACTATCAAGGCACTTGCTCCTCATCTGCTCTAACACAGTTACATATTCCTTAATGGCTGTTGCTGTCAGCAGACAGAAGGGATTTTATCTTGTGGTAAAAACCCAGAAGGAACAAGCTTTTTTTATAAGTAATAAAGAAAACAATGAATATTTAACTGACATATTTGTTGTGTAATAACCACATTGGCACAATTTCTGACAGATTTTACATGACCTTTTTGATTTTGGGGATAGTGTTTGTATTTCATATACCAAAATATTTCTCTTTTCCATATGTTTTGCATTCCTTTGCTACTTTAATAATGAACACTTACTACTATTGTAGTAAGTGGAAAATCCAACTCTTTCCAGTACGTTTATCACATTATGACAATAGAGTTGTGTAGTTGTTCTTGGATATTCTCTATGAAAACACATCACTCGCGCCAATCTGCCTTTATCATAGGAAAATGCTTTGATTCACATTTTCCATCGATAAAACCCCAATTGCAGCAAATAATGCGTTTACATGCAGCAGGTTAAAGGAATTGGTACACTAAAAAATATTAAGTAAAAAATCCATTCTACCCTATACGAATAAAAGCTATAGCCTGCACAAAGTTTACTATTTTCAATGTTTTATAAAAAAAAATACCTCAATATAACTGAGCTTCTGGTCTACTGAAATAAAGGGATGGAGCAACATTCACTCTGCAAGATCCAACATGCCGCACTCAACATCTCCTCCTAGCCAACTTCTGCCCAAGCACTAGTTTATATACTGTACGATAGCTGCTCTGAACATTACTAATATCCCCAGAAATTAATATATTTGCCTTGTCTAATTTTGTTACTTGAGTGTTGCATTAAAAACGAAGAAAGGCTGTTTTCTCCAGTATTTATTTCACTGCTTGAAAATGTACATTTTAATTTAAGATTAAATATTTTGCCCTGAAATTTTAAAATGTTCATTTCTTGTGTAAATAAGACATTTTTTGCTGCCTTTCTTTTTAAAAATTGGGCAATTTGGATTAAAATGTTTTCTCTCTCTCTATTTCTGACATTGCATAGAAAATTCTTACACAGAAAATTACATTTTACCAGTTCTATCAGTCTTTATTGGTTTCCAGATTGCAAAAAAGATTACATTTTACCACCTTTCCTTTCCTTCTTGTATCTCCCGGCTCTCTTTTAATCAGGCTAGCAACACATCCTATGCAATCCAAACATAAATAGCATTCTGCTTACTCAAGCATATCTTGCTATTGACTGAACATTTTAACCCCTTCACTGTTTCCAGTACAAAAGAAATCCTGGAATGTGGATGAACTTAGCTTTCTTTATATTATATTGTTTTTTTCTACTGTTATAATGACAATGTATCCTTTTTTTTCCTTTTTTTGTTTCAATTGAATTTAATGATTATTATGTTACTGATTATTACAGTGTTGCACTATTTGCATTTAATGTACACATGCAAATATAATTCCTTTATTGTCAGTCTCTTGTGCATTTAATTGGGCTTTTTATACCTGTCAAGATTAATAAATTGGTTTCAGTTTGTCTTGTCTTGTTTCTCACTAGAATATCACACTTTAGACGTCGAAAATTATATGTGTGATATCAACCTGTCTTGTACAGTGTACTCTAAACAGCTAAACATAATTTGGCATTATGGGGCCCATTTACTAACATTTGAATTGCGATTTTTTTCCACGGATCTTGAAAAATGTGTGGTTTTCCTATATTTCTTAAAAGTTCTAAAAAAAATGAAATTTATTAAGAGAAAAAAGCACTAACACCATCGCCAAGTAAAAGTTGTTGAGGCGCTATAGAAGGCAGTGTTAACCGCACTGATCCTATTGGACTATTTTCAATCCAATCAGAATTTTAGAGATTATCTGATTTATTTTCACTATGAATTGTCTGAAAAACTTAAATTTATAGAGGAATTCGAGGTATTTGTATTTTTTACTGCATCGTTCATCGCTGTTTTTTGTTTACACTTTTTATATTCAGACCTTTTAATAAATTTGATGACACTGAGTTTATTTGTGAGTTTCGTCATTTTTTCAATAATGACTAAAATCAGTAAAATCTGACCTTTAATTCATAAGCCTCCACATTTTACTACCAAATTCTCTTAGCTGGTAGTTAATAAGTATTGTAATGTTTGGATAGCAATACTTCAGACCTAAGCAACAAGTCTGTAGTATGTTACTCCCAATGTATAAGGTTTCCATATAAAGGCAGACTAAACATTAGGGCACATTTACTAAAGAGCAAATTGTGTTTTTCTGACACATTTTCACTAAAAAGACAATGTGCAATAAATTTACTAAAAGAAGCAACACAATTTGTTAGCAAATTACCTTGTCGCTGACGAACTTTGCTGTTTTTCACCAGGCAAATTTTTGCTAAGAAGAATGATTGTAAATCCAGTAATTTATTAAAGTGTTAAAATTTTAATTTGTTACCCTTTTTACCAAAATCTATTTTGCCAGGTTCTGACTGGCAAATTAATACAATGAAGCGACATCCTTAATATTATTATGTCATAAGCAAAACTCAAAACGCTGGCGTTTTTTCATATTTGAAGTGGGATTATGTTCACAATTGACACTTTTCTTGTCAATTGAAGCTCATACCACATTTGTTTTAGGGTGTACTCATGGCCTAGGACAATAGAGGATCTCTGTCTTCATTTCGCTTCCTTGGACATTTTTAAGTAAAAGTGGCCACTTTCAGCAATTTCACTAGCATCACAGATAAAAACAGACATACAGTATGACATATATTCTCACTGAATTTAAAGCGTAAGTACAAAGTTTCACTAGGAAGGAAGTAACACTAGAGAAAATTTATTAGGAAATTCTTGTGCTAACAAATCATCGCTGACTAAAGTATGCCAGCATTCTTTTGCCAAGACATAATTGTGCATTTTGATAAATACGCATATTCATAACATTTTAATGTCTGACATACTGTAGTTGCGCAAAGTCTGGCGGGGACACCCAAAGCAAAAATTTGCATGAAAGTAAATGTGCTCCTTTATCTTTATAGCACTGATGTTTCAAGTAAACAGGCCGAACAGCTCCCCAGCAGCTCAATAAACAGCGACTGTTAAAGGAAAGGAAAGGCAATTTACATTGGGAGTGCCACAAGTTAGGCACCCCCAAGTGATTATATTTTCTTATCTGACACCCCAGCTGGTGCTCCTATCAGCAGAAATCTGGGGTTCTTCCAGCGAGCACCACAGAGTGATCCTCTTCCTTCTTCTTTGGTTTTCCCTGGGCAGACACATGCACAGTAGAACTAAATAGCAGGCTTTTTTGTTAAAGTTCCACTTCTCCCTCTATTACGCATGCACAGCTACTAGAAGCAGGAAGAGGCTAGGGATGTAGCGAACGTCGGAAAAAAGTTCGCGAACTTGCGTCAAAATGCGAACGGTTCGCGAACGTCGCAAACCCCATAGACTTCAATGGGAAGGCGAATTTTAAAAGCTAGAAAAGACATTTCTGGCCAGAAAAATGATTTTAAAGTTGTTTAAAGGGTGCAACGACCTGGACAGTGGCATGCCAGAGGGGGATCAAGGGCAAAAATGTATCTGAAAAATACATTGTTGACACAGCGCTGCGTTTTGTGCTGTAAAGGGCAGAAATCACACTACGTCACTCAGGTGATGTTTCTGGACACGGAATGTGAAAAAGCTCACACAGCTAGGTGGCAGTTGTTTGAAGAACACACTGGGCAAATAATGCCTACAAGGTCAACGTATACACTACTACAGCAGTGGATATGGAATATATTATTGCTGCTTGAAAAACGTCACTCGGGTGGTGTTTCTGGAGACGGTATTATTATTGATATTTAGACAGAATGTGAAAAAGCTCACACAGCTAGATGGCAGTTGTTTGAAGAACACACTGGGCAAATAATGCCTACAAGGTCAACGTATACACTACTACAGCAGTGGATACGGAATATATTATTGCTGCTTGAAAAACGTCACTCAGGTGGTGTTTCTGGAGACGGTATTATTATTGATATTTAGACAGAATGTGAAAAAGCTCACACAGCTAGATGGCAGTTGTTTGAAGAACACACTGGGCAAACAATGCCTACAAGGTCAACGTATACACTACTGCAGCAGTGGATATGGAATATATTATTGCTGCTTGAAAAACGTCACTCAGGTGGTGTTTCTGGAGACTGTATTATTATTGATATTTAGACAGAATGTGAAAAAGCTCACACAGCTAGATGGCAGTTGTTTGAAGAACACACTGGGCAAATAATGCCTGCAAGTGCACTACTATTGGTGCACTACTATGAAGAACAGCAAACAGCACTGGACACGTTAAAGAACAGGAAGATAAGTAAAATAAAAAAATATATATGTATATTAAAAAAAAAAATTACTCGGGTTGGTGCTGAACTACTAGGAGCAGCACAGTAGTACACCAGTCCCACTCCCCAACACAGCTAGACTAATAGCACTGGGCTCTTATAGTAGCAAAGTAAAAAAACAAAAAAGAAAATAAAAGCAGTCCTTACAAGGACTATTGGGTTATTACAGCAGTCAGCAGATGAGATCAGAAGAGATCAGTGCCCACAGCAGCTACATACAGAGCACTGCAGTAGAAGGTAGATTACTAGCCAGCAAAGCTACCTAACCTAAAATGTCCCTCAAATCCCTGCAGAGTTCTGTCCCTACAATACAGAGCAGTATCAAGTAGATTACTAGCCAGCAAACTTACTATCAACTGTCCCTCAAATCACTAACAGCTCTCTCCCTACACTAGCTCTTCCAAGCACACACAGGCAGAATGAAAAAACACTGCAGGGCTTCAGTTTATATATGGAAGGGGAGTGGTCCAGGGGGTGTGGGGGTGGTCTAGGAGGGAGAGCTTCCTGATTGGCTGCCATGTATCTGCTGGTCTGGGGTGAGAGGTCAAAAATAAGCGCCAGCTAAGGCAAACCCAAATTGGCGAACGTCGCGCGTCGTTCGCGAACATTCGGCGAACGCGAACAGTCGATGTTCGCGCAAACAAGTTCGCCGGCGAACAGTCCGCGACATCCCTAGAAGAGGCTTGCTCAGTGGTGCTTACTGGAATAACCCCAGGTCAGTTCTAGGGTTGCCATCCGGTTTTCGGAAGGGCTGCCTGGATGAAAAGCTCCTGTCAAGATTTCGAAATTAGGAAATTCGGTTTTTACATTGAGAAAACCACCTGCCCTACCACCCTACATCACTAGCCTTCAGTTAAACTAATATGTTTAGGAACATTTATTATATTCTACAATTAAATAAACTGTACATAAACAAACATCGCTAGCAAATCTATTTTCATTATGCCATGATTGCATGTATCAGTGTAATCTTTTTAGATAATTTTCTACAATATTTATTTAACAACATTAATTTACCACTACTTAAATATAATCAGGCAAGCCAATTACAATGGTTCATAGATAATAACAAAGGAGGCCCATGGAGACAAAATCTAATTTTCAGATAGCAAATGAATGTCATAAATATTGTGAGCAAAAGTATAGCAAATCATATTGATTGCACCACTAGATTTCTAAGGATAAATTATAAATACCTGAAGCTAAAAGAAAAGAATAGTTCAATATTTATAAAATAGTGATGGGCGAATAAATTCGCCAGGTGCGAATTTGCTGTGAATTTCCGTGTTTCGCCACCAGCGAATAAATTTGCAAAATGAAAAAAGGTGAACATTTTTGGACGCGCAACGGAAAAGCCACTTGCGTCAAAACGGTTGTACGAAAACAATATTCGGAAGCCCATTGACTTTAAGGCCAGTGGCAAAATTGACACAAGCGTCAGAATTGACGCTGGCGTCAAAATTATTTGGTGAAATCTGACAAATTCGCCCATCACTAGTATCATATATTGATGGAGTCATTCTGGTTTCATTCCAAGAAAATGACATATTTAACTCTACTTTTACATGCAACTACCTCTGGGCGCTATTCACTAAATAATGGTTTATTGTGCAGAGTCAGACCTTTCTTGATACACATTGCTACAAGTAAACAAAATACTCAAGATAAGCTTAACATATAGCACATAGAAAATGCAAGGGGCAATACTTTCCTGCTTATGAGAGGTCCCTGTTTGTTTACTTCTACCTTACCACATTGCTCATGGAGCTTAGGACAAAATGTGTTTTACATGGACTTTGAAAACTCACCTATGTGACCATTATTCTAATGCCAACTGGGTTTTTATATGATTGTTGTAGCTAACTAAAAATACTTTAAATGCAATGGAAATTACTGTACCCCAAATACGCTTTTTCTTAATATCTACATTGATCTCTTATAAAAGCTACCAGAAAAGCAAGGCTGTCAGTGTTGTTTGGGTACAAAGAGTTCTTAAAGCTTTCAATAAAATGATAAAAGCTAAAAAGTATTAGAACTATGTATGATCTTCTTAAACAAACAAATAAATACAGCACAGACACATACAGTATTATACTTAATATAAATAGAAAAATATATCCACATGAATTGTAAGTATTTTTCACCTCAGGTAGCAAACAATGAATTCAGATCACATAGAATCCTGACCAGGGTAACCTGCATGAAGGATATACTGTACATTCAAAACAAGTCTGATGTGAATAATAAAAGCATGTCCTACAACGGAGCGTGAACTGCATAGATATGCAATGAATGCCAAACAGGTAGCTAAACTTTGTCAAGTCTATACCAGATATATGTTTTTTTTTTTTTTTACTTTTTCTTACTTATCATGGTTTAGCCGAAACATCTATACAAGATGATAAGAAAAAGTAATGATAAGTTCAACTTACTTCAAAAATACTGAATCTTTTTTTTTTTTCTATTTAACAATTTATTTTCTTACTGAGACAAATTACTCCAGGATCGAAAATAATGGTCTGATTCCATTCTGCCTGCATCAGGGAGTAAGAATTTGAGTGGGTGATAGAACTAAGTGCTGCTTCTGAGTAACACCGGGCACTGACACTCATGGAAAATCAATGACTGTTGTATACAAGAAGTTGTATAAACTGACATTACATCTGGACACTTTTTACATAGCATTTCTCATTGTTTTTCACAATAGACAATACAAGGTCTAGAGATATATTCTGGTTTAAAAATACACAACTTTTTAAACTCAACAGTGAATATGTTTCATGATTGTGGCATGTAATATTAACAAATACTATAGAAACAAGAATTTTATAAACGCGTCATTCAATTTATGTTGTTTTGTACCTTTTTTTGCATACTATTATAAATGTTGCCACAAATATATATAAGGTAAGAAACAGGTCATACGCAGAATTACTGCAAAAATTCCAGGTGCACCTGGAATTTTTGCAGTAATTCTGCGTATGACCTGTTTCTTACCTTATATATATTTGTGGATACAAGGCTTCAAAGGACGGAAGCAGTAAGAAGTGGTCGAATTTGGAGGTGAATCAATTTTTTAACATATGATTATAAATGTTGCATACTATTATAAATGTTCACTTAAAAATGATTTTCTAAGCTGGCACATTGCACAAATTCTATATCCCTATAATACCAGTGTTAAATATATATATGTGGTTCTTGTACCAAGGCTTGTTACTAGCTACTATTCTAAGATTAGAAGTTTCAATAGTGGCCTCTTCACAGATTGGATTGAAGTTCAGACTGCACAGAGTGCCTTGTGCTTAACATGTGTTTCAGGTCAGGAAGAAAATATACAACTCTGTAAGCCACCACATTAATCTTTTCAGGTAATGCACAATTTATCAAACTTGACACCCAGTCATTATTTTCTGGAAATACTGGAAACCACACCTTTTATTATTTATTTGTAGGAAACCCTTGTTTATAGAATTCAACAGTTCTTGTGTAATTGACAGCCATAATTAGTTTTCTCAATTGGTATTTGTATGTACCCTGTGCCAGCAGGAAGCTTTGAACTTTCACAGTAATAGAAAGAATGTCTTGAGTTCAGTGCAACTGTGCAAGGCTGAGAGCAGCGAGAGCAACACCAAGCAGGCCACCAGCTCTCTGCTTCTCTCTGTCATCACATCAGTGACATCATTAACGCATGTACGCACATCGGTTTTTTCGTGTGCTATTAATGTGGACATGGTCTTGCGGTAACATGGGTGTGGTTTAAAGTGGGTGTGGTCTAAAAACAGGGAGTGGCTAACAATGGCTTCCGTTATCGGTCCTCTACCATGTAGATTGGAAAAATTCTGGCCCTCGGTACCATGGAAGTTGGACAGCACTGCTGTACAGTATGCATTTGTCTTTGATTGCATCCATTATTTAGTAGTCATTGTATTATATCCATTTGGAGTATTCTTTCAACCAGTTGCTTTTATCTGCCGAAAGGACATTAGCTTGGTGCTTTTAGCTTGAATGACTTACTTTACTGAATATTTGGTTAATTGCTTAGCTATATAGAAAAAAGTCATACAAATTTAAAAGCAATTTCTAAGATCTGTTTTTGCAAGCAGTGCCGATGCATAGTGATGGGCGAAATTTCGCCGTTTCGATTTGCCGAAAAAATCTCGAATTTCCCGCGAAATTCGTGAAACAGCGAAAAATTCGCAAAACGGTGTCCATGTTTTTTGGATGCTGGCGTCTGTTTTTTTTTTTTCGTCGGCAAATTTTTGCCAGCGAATTTTCATGCCGGTTTCGCAAATTTATTTGCTGGCGGCGAATCACGTTAATTTGCTGCAGCTTCGCGCCTGGTGAATAAATTCGCCCATCACTACCAATGCATACACTTTTATGGTTCCTAATTATTAGTGTTTGTGAAATACAGTATATAAGCTCATGTCTACTAGGGATGTAGCGAACTGTTCGCCGGCGAACTAGTTTGCGCGAACTTCGACTGTTCGCGTCCACCGCAAGTTCGCGAACGTCGCGCGACGTTCGCCAATAGGCGTTCGCGTCAAAATCGTTCGACCATTCGACCATTCGATCGCTAAAATCGAACGATTTTCGTTCGAATCGAACGATCGAAGCCATTGGATTGAATGAAATCATTCGATCCAATGGCTTCGATCGTTCGATTCGAACGGAAATCGTTCGATCGAACGATTAAAATCCTTCGATCGTTCGAATCGAACGATTTTCGGATGTTCGAAGTTCGCGAACTGTTCGCGAACTGTTCGCGAACTGTTCGCATTTTTTGCCGGTGTTCGCGAACGGCGTTCGCGAACACATTGTCGGCGGTTCGCTACATCCCTAATGTCTACATTTATTTGCAAGCCATTCCTGTTAAGTAAACATTTACTGTATTCTTTGTGTTTCTTTGTGTATATATATATATATATATGGCTTCCTCTTTGAACCTTCATGTGAAATTTGTGTTTCATCTTGCTGTAATTCAGATAAGATAGTTAATATTTTGCATACAAGAGTTTAAAACATGTTGATTTATCAGAACAAGCATTTACTGTATTTTCATTCTGGGGCCCCTACAGGCCACATACTTTGGTAAATCTATACATATGGGGCATTAAACTGTTCAGAAGACATCTGGCATTCATTGACTTATGATTTTATATCTTTGAATGGAATTAATTATTGGATAGAAGATGCAGCACATTGCATGATCAGAATTGCAGCACTGAGAACTTTTTTCCCTATAGAACAGTATAGTGTTTGACTGCTCAAATCAAAACTGACACAGGTACTGAATAATAATATTTGTTGTTGTTGTTGTTGTTATTTATAAAGCTGTGCCAATTTGTTAAAACTATCCTGACAGTCAGTGTTAATCCTTGAGGATTGCCCAGTTCAATATTTCATAAATCAGCTCCCATGTTTCTCAGTTGTGACACCTCGATTATTAGATAACTAAAATAAGAATCCAACTACCTCTCAGAATATTTTACTTACATAATTAAACCATGGCAGTTGAAACCAAGTGGCTTAATTAAAATAAATTATAAAAATGTTATTGAAATATTTCATAACGTAGAGGGCTCTCTTATATGATGCTAGATGTTACAAGATGCATTTAAGAATACTAGTAATAGATTCTATTTTAGCATGTTAACTATGTACCCATCTCTATTCAACATGTTGTCTGTGTACTTGAAATATTGGGTTTAGGAGATGTTGTCCAGACACTCAATTGTTAAAGCTAATTGTAGTCCTTTCCGTTTTCAGTTTTTTTTCTTGCCCATATATGGGCCAGTCGTTTGTCTAGATCTTCCAGCAGGACTATCTGATGCTTCTTCATAAGACTTTGTTACAGTGAATCCTTGATATTTATGGGCAACACGGATATTCTTTCTTTTCTAGAAAGAAAGTTGCATCACTTGCCATAGGCTATGCTCTACCTTCATTCATGATCTCACTCTTTAGTTTTATATTTTACTTCCTTCCATGCAGAGCCAGACAAACTTTTCTTTTCTCTTCATTTTATGAATTAGCATCTTGTGGGACAGCAGATGCTGAGAAATCTTTGAAGTGTAATGTTCAGGCTTTTCTTTCTATTCCCCTTTGTTTGCCACTTTTTCTTGCAGAAATGTTTAGCTTCGACTGGGCACATCAGTAACAGATGCCTCTAAACAGGATTTTGTTATTGGTTTCCTTTTGAAACCTTGGTCTCTCTTTTTGACACAAACTTGTTTTCTCTTTTGAAAAACAAATTGAGTTCTTTTTCTACCAACTGGTATTTCAAATTCTTGTTCCTTCTTCTCGTTGACATGTTTTTATCTGTTCCTATGCTTTACAACTGGACATTTTTTCTCTTTGCCTTGGGTCTTACTTCTAGCAGGAGAATCAGATTTGCATTTTCTTTTTACAAACTAGCAGAAACAGCACAGATTCAATAGAATTAAAAGTATACTAAGGGGCAGATTTATCAAGAGAATCGAACAGAAAAAAAACTTGAATTTCAGGGAAGCAGCACACAACTCCAAATTGATTCCAGGACATCTCCCATTGACTAAAACAGCAATTCGGCAGGGTTTAGGTCGTGAATAGTCAAATTTGAGTTCTTAAAGGGCCTAAGTATGATAAATCTCGAAAATCGAATTAAATTTTTTTAAAAAAAACTTGAATCAAATTTTAACAATTCCCTAGTCAAATATGACAGTTTTGGCCATAAAAAAAACTTGAAAATTGTAATTCAAAATTAAAATTTTCAATTCGACCCATAATAAATCTGCCCCCAATGGTAGAGTACATTTCCTTAATAAGCACAATTACACCTAGTGATTATAATTGTATATAACACAAAGGTTATTCACTTATTTTTATTTAATGGTTTATTTAATGGTTCCATTTTGTATTTTATAATACAAAATACAAGATGATAATAAAGTACCAACTCTCTAAAGGTTTTTGGGGTATGCCCTTATACAGGAAAACCCCAGGTCCCGAGCATTCTGGATAATAGGTCGCATTCCTGTAGTTTATTTGTTGCACTCATTAATACTGTTAAACTTCATCCTTTAAAAATTGTAAAAACAGTTTATTCCACTGTTCCTCTATTTGTTCCCCACATACTAAATTGACCCCAGTATTTATATTATATACATGCAATTTACAGTCCAAGAACATTGGTTAACATATTTAACCAATATATATTGAAAATTCTCATTAATTAGGGCCATACTGGGCCCTCTATATTGCTGCCCCCCCCCAACCGTAGGCTCTGCTTCCTCTGTAGCTACAGTATGATGAAATAAGGCTTTGACAGAAAACAGTTCATATCTACCTGATGGTACATATGGACAATTTCTATACATGTTACTAAAACCGTTCCCCCTTCAGATCTGTTGCTGTTCCAGTTCCAGTAAGAGGCTAAAAGGTTGGATGTCACTATTGTACATTATAATTTAAAAATATTTATTAATTGCTAGACAATATAATATGCCATTTGCACCTTTATCAACGTTCCCCCTCTTTGCCAGGGATGGGCTGCACCTAAATGAAGATGGTTTTTAGTGGGGTCCCTTAGGGGCTCTATGTTAGTCCTACTTTTATTTAACTTTTTCATTAATGATTTAGGGGAGGGGATTGTAAATAATGTATGTGTGTTTGCAGATGACACCCAATTCATTCCATCCAGGATGCAACATACTTACAGTAGGATCTTGACAAACTGGCAATCTGGGCTGCTAAGTTGCAGATGAAATTCAATGTCGATAAAAGTAAAGTAATGCACCTGGGATGTAAAAATATGCAAGCCACTTATACCCTTAAAGGACAATGAAAGGTTAATGATCATTCTTGCTTAAAACAAAGACATTCTGTTTAAGCACCTACTGTGCAGAGCGAATCCCATCTCTCTCTCTTCAGTCACATGTAAACTAGATGCCTGCATGAGCCAAGTCGTTAAGTCATCCAAGAGTTGTGTGACGTAGTGAAAATCTTCTTCTGTTTCTTCCTTGCTGCCTTGGGCACTAAAGTGTCATATTACAGCATTTTCTGTACTGCTGCGCATGCTTGTAATTTGACTCTCCCTTAACTTCTTCCCTGAAGCTTTCCTGTCTTCATTTGAATGCAAATCATCCTGGCCCAATGAGACCACCCCCCAACCAACAGGAACAGAAGCTTCTCGTTGCCATGGTGATGCTCTACTCAGGATTCTAGTGAGCAGAAAGCACAGAGGGGCTGCTGGTAGGATCATACTTAGGAGAGAGCACTGAGGGGCTGTGGGCAGTATTGTAGTGATTGTTTACTGGGTGGTTTTCAGTGCGTGTATAATGTTCTGTAACTATGATACGCTTCTGAGGCAGAGACGCATCCTTTAGTAAGATGGCAGCACTGTCCTAGTAATCGGCTTGGGAGATTGCAACACTGATATTTTTCTAACAAAAAGTTTTTGAAGGAAAAAAACATAGTGATCAAGGTGTACAGTGTGGGGACTATTGAAGGGGACTGTTTGTAAGCTTTGCCTTTCCTTCTCCTTTAATGGGACTGCACTAGGTAAATCCATAATGGAAAAGTCCTTGTACATAATAAACTTGGCTGTAGCAAGCAATGCCAGTCAGAAGCTGCAAGGACAACAAGGTCTTGAGCTGTATTATGGCATAGATTGGTAGGAGAAGGGGTCATTCTTCCACTGTAGAGGGCACTGGTAAGACCCCATCTAGAATATGCTGTATTCTTCAGTGTTGGTCTTCAGTACTCAAACGGGACATTATTGAACTAGAGAGGGTCCAGAGAAGAGCAACTAAGCTGGTAAAAGGTATCTCAGCTGGGGATGTTCATGATGGAGAAGAGGCACTTGAGGGGTGATATGATAACTATGTATAAATATTTAAGGGGATCATATAATAATCTCTCTAATGCTTTATTTACTGCCCTCACTATAGTTAAGACACTAATATTACAAAACCGAAAATAAAAACTGACAATAAATCTTCCCCTGTATTTTTTTTGTGCTCCTTTAAAACGTCATAATTAACTGCTTAACTCCAAACACATATTTAGTTCTGCATCAATAGAAACATTGCATTTAATGCCAGACAAGAAATGAGAATTATTAGAAATAATGGCTAGAAGGCGTTCAGGAGACATACAGCAAATGTATTGGCAGCTAAGAAATGTGAATTCTTATGAATAACAGCTCAAGGCATTGAGGAGAGGAGAATAAACCGACAGCAGTTTGACCCTTTAAATAAAAATCCAACTATCCTTTGCTAACAGCTCTTAAACTCAGATTAACATTTGAACTTGTCTGCCCTCCTACAAGGTGAAATGTGTAATTTCTACTGATTACATCAACTCTTAACACAAGTGCACTCAATATCATATATCATTTACTTCTGAAGGTTTATTTAGAGGATCTTTAATATGCTCTTGGGTTTATCATAGCCCTCACAGTCCATCTCATATTCTTCCATTCAGTGTTCAGGTATAAAAATCTCATGCTTTTTTTTCTTCCAGACTTAGAATCTATTTGTAGGACTCATCAAATATTAATACAATAAATACAAGCAACACATATAATCAGAACCTAAAATCTGGAGGTTTCATATCATACTGTATTTATCTTCCCACGACTAGAATAAAAAAATCAGATCTTGCCTGATCCCATGGATGAATTCATATAACCACTAATTGTATTTTTAATAACATATGCATTTTGTAGCAAACAAAGAATTGAACTGAGCTTGTTGAGCAAAACTGGATGTGTACAGTCTTCTGTCTTCTTTTTTGCTATATTTGCTTAGCAATTAGTCCACAAATGAAACACCAAAAATGCATTTTCAGTTCTTCAGTTGAACTTAAAGGAAAACTATACCCCCCCAAACCATGTCGGTCTCTATAAAAAGATATTGCATAAAACAGCTCATATGTAAAACCCTGCTTCATGTAAATAAACCATTTTCATAATAATATACTTTTCTATTAGTATGTGCCATTGGGTAATCATAAATAGAAAATTGCCATATAGTATTCACTGTACTCTCAAACATACCAAAAAACCATACATGTTAGGTCACATGAGCCAATTAACAGACAGAGTTGTGTCTTTTGCTTCCATACTTCTCCCTGTTACAGTTAGAGTTGTAGTATTTCTGGTCAGGTGATCTCAGATCAGCACAGAGACCATCACGAAATGGTGACTCAAGGCAAGAGATGTAAAAGGGCAATATTTACTTAAATATATATTCCAGTTTGGTAAGATTCTTTTTTTTTTTTTTAAAGATTTTATTTATTTGTAATTTTAACAAGAAAAAAAAGGAAAAAGGGAGAGAAGAAGGGAGAAGAGAGAGAAGGAAGAGAAGAAGAGGAGTCTCAAGGTTCGTTGAGAGCGAATAGCATTACAAAGTACATCGTTCAATACAATTACAGTTACATCACACTGTTATGCCTGGGCTAATACCCAAGTCCCCCAAATCTCATCAAACTTCCTAGGGCATCCTCTCGTGATGTAGAGCAACTTTTGCTTTGAAAGAGAGTCATTGATTAACTGTTTCCAGAGGTTAAGGGGGGGGAGCAGACATCGACTTCCACTGCAGCAAGATCGCTTTTTTGGCATAATATAGTAATTGTAAATAGCACAATCTTTGGTATTTACTCATAGTACAATCTGTTACAATACCCAGTAGACACGTAAGAGGGGAACAAATGCCCGGGAGATCAAGAGCTGCAGCCATGTATTGCGTTACAGTACCCCAGAACTGCTGGATTTCTGGGCATTCCCAGAAGACATGAAGATACGTTCCTGTTGTGTTTCCGCATTTGGGGCAAACATCTAATGCATTAGGGAACATCTTAGCCAGTCTATAGGGTTAGGGTTAGGGTATAGTACACTCTATTTAAAAACTTTATTTGAATAAACTTATCCCTCATTGAAATTGTTATTTCAGGCACTTGTTTCAATACATCCTTCCACATGCCTCATCCAATTCAGGAATGTCCCTTTCCCACTTGTGTCTAATTTTATCTAAAGGGTTAGTGCCCGCATTCAATAGAAGAGTGTAGCACATAGAGAATGGTTTCCGCAGTTGGTAAGATTCTTTAATATGCCACTTAATATGATATGAAATATCTGTTGCTTAAGTGTTCATTTTGGGGGTATAGTTTTCCTTTAATGTCAATGAAATCAATGAAACATATCAGTTAACCCTAAAAATAGTGGCAAGCTCTCCATAAATGTTTGATTTGATAGACTTGAGTGATAATTGAACTCATACTAGTGGCCATTTACTATGACCACAATAATGCACCCTATAGTTTTCATTCATCCAGCACTTCTTTACCCACGTCTGTCTGCAGTCTGCACCTCATGCCAGATTAAAAATTCCAGCTCAAGGTGACCATTAGGGATGTAGCGAACTGTTCGCCGGCGAACTAGTTCGCGCGAACGTCGACTGTTCGCGTCCGCCGCAAGTTCGCGAACGTCGCGCGACGTTCGCCAATAGGCGTTCGCGTCAAAATCGTTCGACCGTTCGACCATTCGACCGCTAAAATCTAAGGATTTTCGTTCGAATCGAACGATCGAAGCCTTTGGATTGAATGAAATCATTCGATCGAATGGCTTCGATCGTTCGATTCGAACGAAAATCCTTCGATCGAACGATTACAATCTTTCGATCGTTCGAATCGAACGATTTTCGGATGTTCGAAGTTCGCGAACAGTTCGCGAACTGTTCGCAATTTTTGCCGGTGTTCGCGAACGGCGTTCGCGAACACATCGGCGGCGGTTCGCTACATCCCTAGTGACCATAGAATCAGGGGGAACAGGCTAGACTTATCCTTACCACCTGCTGTAGGTAAAACGGTAAAGACAGGGCCTCATTGTGGCCTTTAACTAGCACATCTGGATAACCTTCAGATTAGGATACAAGTCGGGGGCAGAAGGGGTATATGTCTATGTTCCGGCCACCCTCACGAATACAGCTCTGCAGAATTCAGGCAGTGTTGTATTTGTGAGGTTAGCTGCAGGTCTCTGCATTCAATATAGACCACAGAGGCCTGTAGCAAGTCTATATACAAGAAAGCCAGAGTGCAAAGTTAGCACTACTGATACTACTATTTACACTACCTTTGTAATAATAATAATATTTTAATAATAATAATATTAAATAATAATAATAATTTTTACATAGAACAGTTCAGAATAGTGACAATGAAAGTTATTTTGTTGCACAATTTTCTTGATACTTCATAATAACGGTGTGTAAGGCAAATCCTAATTGTCAATGACAGCTGGACTTCTTTTATAGTACAGTCCTCTTTATCTCTACGCCTTGAGAAAAAGGCAACATGCATAACTAAATATCTCTCTTTATACAAAATTGATTACATGAGGAGGCAGGGATTGTATTCAAGGCAAATCTAACAATCCTCTATGAGTGCTTTGTAAGAAAATAATATTTTTATTAAAAGAATATGCATGATTCATTTTTCAACACAATCTCTATTTGTCATGTAGCATATTGTCCTTTTAATATATGTGTTTATTTGGACACTAATAAAAAGATATGAATTATATGAAGTACTGTAACTAAATATTATAGTATTTTTGTGCCTTGATTATTCACATAACAACAAGTGCTTCAGTTTCACAGTGTGCTTACCACTAATGTGTGGGAGTCAGTTTTTGTACATTATGTTTTCTCCTACAAAAAGCTGTTGTTACAAATCATTAAACATATTTTTGAATTTTATTTTGAAATATACAAACAGGTAGCTGGCTCCTAATAAAGTTTATCTTTGTCGTAGGGACTTTACACTGTAAACTTTACTGGTTCAGGTACTGTAAAAGGCTGCAAAGTATGCCAACATTGAATGAATGAATCAATTAATAATAATAATATTGAAGGCATATTATTCCAATACATTATGTAGACTGAGGCTATTGAAAAAACATACATTCTAAGTTTCTCGCCTGAAGATCTCACACCTTCCTCTCTGTAGAAATCCCTAACAGAAATTTCCATTAGCAAAAAACACAAGATTACAGTCTTCATTTATTGTTTTTATTTTGAGGGGTTTCATTGTTTTAATAATTTCCTGCTACAAGTATTGGATCTGTTGTCCGGAAACCCGTTATGCAGAAAGCTCTGAATTATGGAAAGGTTGTCTCCCCTAGACTCACATAGACTCCATTTTATCCTGTACTATCCCTCCCTCTTATAATGACACTTTCCTAAGTTGAAATTGGGGAACATTCTGATTTTTCATAGATATGAATATCATTTTTTGTGCTCATCAAAACCTGTTATTTACCTTCCTTGAATCTTAATTTATATAAACAATTCCATGCATACACTGGATCACTTATATTGTATTATTGGTATGACAGATGGTACAATCCTTTATTCTGATATGACTATGAAGATTTTCATTCATCCAGGTCATAGTATATCTAGTATAGGTCAATCTAAAAACAACTGGACTTGCTGAGTAATCAATGAAGACGTTTCACTACTCATCCGAGCAGCTTCTTCAGTTCAACTGACTTTATTCTGATAGTACTGTATTACCATATAGAAGCTGCATGCTGTTTTTACTCTTAATACAAAGCTTACTATAGTGTCATAGGAGCTCTACAATGAGAAATGGGTAGAATCCTATCTTCCTATCATGGACATTCCTTTATAATGCCCCAAACTTCTGTAATAATTTTTTAATTTCTATTGTCATTATCCTGCCTTGTCTCTAGGATGTTAGGTGTCTCTATGAATCTCTGAATCTGAATCTCTTTGTTTTCTTCACATCCAGTCTATTGTATACTTTTAGCATAACATGATCACAGGGAGACCCTGATGCTTCAGCAAAATTATTTGTAAGAAGTTTGGGTTTGCCGAAATTAATTCCAATTATACTTAATACCATGTAAGGCCTTTAGGAACCCTGCATGTATATGGATACCAGCTCGCAAAATTCCCATGTAATTCCAATGTAGTTACGCACACTTCCATCTGTACTGTGAATAGTATCAATTGATTCACTTACCAACAACACAGATTAGACCCCTCTTTAGTAACACAAGCACAAGTAGCGGTGTAGATCTTTTTAAGTAGAAATGGATTCACTTTAAGCATGGTAATGCTAGTGGCATCAATAACATCATTAGCAGGTGATATGCTGGATGCAAGTCAGTAACGTGTGAAGTTGCAACCTGCTTAAAGGAACCCTGAAAGTGAAATCTCAGCCAGGTAAGTGTTACATTTAGCGCTCACTATTTTGCAATTCATCCGAATAGGCACATATTCAGCACAGTCAAATAAATATGATTAGTAATGCCTCCTTTCTCTTTGATTGTGTAACACATTTTTCGGCTCAATAACAGCCTTCCCGGACTAGTACCACTAGAACACTGGTCACATTGGACTCTCTCACCCAGAGTGGGCCAGTGGAAGAGAAAGGAAATGTTGTGCAACCTCTCATGCTGCTATGCAGAAAAATAAATACCAGATCTTCTTGCAAATAACAGAACAAAAAGTGTTTATTGAACATCCATGGGGCTTACTCACATCACAGTGGTTCAGAGACAAGTGGTACAGGCACATCACATTGCAGAGCATAACACAGGATGACACTTGGGACAGACTTGGCAGGAATCTGCGACACACATCGTAGTGGCCTGGATCACCTAAGGGAAATCCTCTATCCTGATTTCCTCTCCACTGGGATCCCTAAACTACAGGCAAAATGGCCTGGGAGAGATACCTCCAAACTGCCACTCCTATGTTGGAGATCAGAACTGCGCTTTTTAGCTCAACCCTAACTGACTTACACTCCTAGAGTGTACTATTAAAGGAGCTACACCTGCCACTATCTAATGCCTCATTCACGGGGCCCTGTACCCCGACTTTACTGGACCCATGCCCAGGCTCAGAGCACACATCCACGCTGTTCCTCAAATGGAAGCCCAAGAGAAGGTGACACTTTCCCAGCACTATACCAAAATGAGGCAGGAAGTGGTCACCCTACCTGCTAGCCAATAGCATCTATATGCAAATGAACTGACACTGATACATGGGCTTTTGCCCAGCAACTAGGGAAAAGGAGGAAGGGTAGGGAATTAAAGCCATAGGGACACATTTAACCCTAGGGGTCCCTACACTGGTATAGCAGGATCTCCTAAAATCCTCAGTGCAAATAGAGAGTAGAAAGGTAACATTCCTAGTGCAATCTTGTGTAGTATTTCATTATTAAACATAAAAATGTATTGCACTTACAGAGAGTCCATGTCAGTAAAGGCACTCAGTAAAACACCAGTCCCCAGTACTACAGGTCTCTATGGATAAAGTAAAAGTTTAAAAACTCCTCCACGAGTCCCACTTTCCTGGTAGTTGGCACTGATGTCAAGCCTGATGCGTTTCACTAATCAGGCTTAATTAGAGGCATCACCAAAAGCTATTCCCTACTACCTATATGCAGCCAGTTCTAGCAAGTCCACCTCTCCAAGCCTATAAGATGCGTCTGAAACAACCTAATCATCTGTTGTTCCTGTAACCACCACATTCCTCCACAAAATCTCATTCTATTTGCCTGAATTGTAATATGATGAATCCCAAGTGGTAAGTACTCATCTAAACTAGCCTCTGAGTTGATCCTATTTGGTTTGGCTTCTTCCCCATAAGTTTTACTTCTGACTATTGGGGACAAAGTTACTCTGGACTACACACTTGCCTTAATTTTTTTACACACATAGTGTAAAAATTATGTAGAAATTCTGCCCAATATATTATTGTTCTCTTACAGATGAAACTGCTTGGATTGTTTTCTTTCTACTGTCTATTACATGTTAATGTGCAGGTACAAGAACATCTACTTTTGTTAATAGCATTTAATGGTGAACATGTTTAAAGCCATCTTGGTGCTTTGCACTAGTTTGTTCAATGAGCAACTCTAAATTAAATAGTACCTGTACAGATTCTTTTTTTGTGTTTGTTAAGAGCCCAAAAAAATTCTTATTGTAGGATGCTCCAATTTGCCATCTCCTGCATAATAAGCTATAGCCCCTTGCTTTGTGCTATAGTCCCATCGCCAAATTACATCACCCCAAATTTCTCATTCCCTCAACATCTTCAGCCCTTGCCCCCTCACTCTCTGGTTCCAACACAAGCAACAGGTAGCAACCCTATCACTCATTTAACCAAAACTGCCAAAGCCAGAGTAAAGCAGAGGGGACATTGATCCAGTTCCCAATGGTAAATTTCAACCAACTTCATTTTAGCAACTTCTAGTATAATTCATTTAATTGAACCCTATCCAGTGGTTTGGGGGATGGAGAGGTCAAATTTAGTAAAGTCCCAGTTCAGACATAATTAAAATAAAGCAAATAATTTCCTCTATGACAAGTTTCAGAAGCAAATTGTCTTCTTAAGGTCAACTTTGGCATCATACCACCCAATAACTATTCAATAAAATGCAAACACCTGTTTTATAAACGACATAAACTTTAGCAGGGAAAAATAGTTTTATACTGTTGACTTTGTTAATAACAGACGTAAATATTATTAGCCAGTATTAATCCACGGAATAAGAACCCGGTTTATACTTGTAAATATCCTGACTTATAATAACTATCAAGCACAGGGTACAGTATTTCATCCCCCAACAGATTTAGTTTTAACAGCCTCATGGCAAGGACGTTTCTTTGCAAGTGCGAGGAGCCTTTTTTCTACAAATAAATAAATAAATGAAAAGAATGAGTCGAACAATGGTCATCCATGATACAAGTCTGCCATCTTCTGGTGAATTTTACTGTTAAAGCCTTTAAACTATGAAACCTTAGCATTAATTGCATGATTAGGAAATTGAATAGATAAATAATTGACCTACGTCTTTTAGCATTAATAGTTTACAATAACATACACTTTGACTTAGACACAGTCTAGTCTTCTCTGCAGATTTCCAGCATAACTGATAAAGAGAGCTGAATTTTTGGATACTTTAATTTTTGACATACTTACTGAAGAATATGGGTTTTAATTTATCTATCTACAGTATCTATCTTTATCTCCTTCTCTATCTCTCTCACTCTATCTCTATTTCTATCTATCAATCAAGTTCCTATTTGACTATCTTCAGTGGATGTTGCAATATTCAGTATCTGGGGTACTATACATATACATTGACAAAATACTAGCAGAATTTCCAGCTGCATCTAGGTTTTGCCCTACACAGTCACTTTATCATTGACCAACTGTAAGGAACGTACCTGGTGGTCTAGTGGGGGGACGACAGGGACACCTGCCGCCTCCTCGGCGGGGACGCCCGCCGCGACGAGCGGCTTTCTTTAGGCTGCAGGCGCCGGCATCTTAGGGCACGTGCACTGCGTGCTCTTGTGTAATTTAAAGGCGCAGTAATAGTGTTTGAGGCGTAATTCAAACACTATTTAAAGCCCATTAGGGCTGTGGGACCTTGTCCGTGATAGGATATTGTTTCCTGGTGCTTCTGAGCCTTGTGCTATTCGTTGCTATATTCTGAACCTGTTTGATTCCTGTTTTGACCCCTGCCTGGCTATTTTGACTATTATGACTTCTGGATTCTGACCCTTGCCTGATTACCGACTACCTCTTCTGATTAACCCTCTGATTGACTTCCTGGTTTGACCCTTACCTGCCTGACAGCATTTATTCTCTGCCTGCCTCGACCCGGCCTGATTTGACTACTCTTTTGCCTGACGCCTTGTATTACGATCTTCTGTCCAAAGACTTTGCTTTACAGTCGTGCCCCTCTGTCTATCCAGAACCCTCATCTTGCACCTCTCGTTTAAGTTCAGGTGGCATCCAAGTAAGCCAAGGGCTCCTCCTGAGGCCCAAAGGTGGTCACACTACTGGTGAAGCACGAGCCGAGAACAGGGTGCCTGGTGTTTGTTCTGGTGTCGGGTGCCGACCGTGACACCAAATCTGCCATCTTTATAGAACATGATGTATGCAGAATGTACTAAAATGTTAAGGCAGGTGCTTTGTAAGATACTGCAGCTTTCAGATAACTTTAACTTCTCTCAGTTCCTCTTATTGAGTAATAATAAATGTCTATATTTTTAACTTCAGTTATCCAAAATTATAATTAAAATCAGCTTGCTCAGAACTCAGAGTGAAAGAAAAGGTTCCAGAGGAAAGACAGACAGACAAAGATGATCACAATGGACTTTTGAATGTCAGAGTAAGGGACTGAGTAAACACAACACTAAACAGAAATCCATTTCTGTCTGGTGTAGTTAATTAGCAATTGATTTCAGTAAGCTGTAAAAACGTAGTGTTTAAATGCATTATTGTTTTGGCATGGACCATCAAAATATATAAATGTTGCAAAAGCTGCCCCTTAACTCTTTAGCCTGCAGACAGGTCTTTGTAACAAGGAAGGGTTAAAATCTGGCCTGATTTTCTTCTTGCAGGCCAACTTTAATGGAAATATATTTACAGCACTCGCACACCTAAAGAGAGCGTAATGTTATCTAAGTCGGCTAAATGTTTGGTGACATGGATTTATAGTGTAATTTATCATAAGATACAGATAAGAAACTGTGGTGAGAAAAGTGACACATTTAACTGATTACACCAAGTAAAATAGAAGAAATGTATTTGCTGTTGAGACATTCTGGTACAGATATGCTTGGCTAAAAATGAGTCTACAACAACAGAACATATTACACTCTTAAGGTAAAAGGTGCACAAAACAGTTTAGGCAAAATGATGTAAAAGTTGGTGCAATGTTAATACATCCTTATGCATGAATAAATAATATATATATCACAATGGAAGAAATAATCCATTAGAAAGAGCTAACTGTTATATTCCTAAAAGTGTGTATTTTATTACACCAAACTAATGCCTATAATTGTGCCATTTTTTCACACCACTATAAACACAATATAACCCATCAGCGAGGACAAGGGCAAGCAGCAAAACCTCAAGCAAACACTTGACACTATAGTCACATGTAATGATTAGATATAATAATAAATGCAGGACCATTCTTCACAAAATGGTGAAACTTTTGCTTGAATTTACCAAGCAAAGCAGTTGTCATCTCTCAAGCATGGAGACACTGTTGTTCCTCATAGTGCATTGCCGGGTTGTGCTTTGGCCACTATCATTTAGTGGTACTGTATACTGTTTGCTCCATCCAGATTCAACTGTGGTGATCTCCTCAAGATGAAAACTTTGGGGGACATTTTTAAAAAGTGAGCAAATCTGCACATGGACAGTGAACCATGGCAACCAATCAGATATTTGCTCTCATTATTCAATTTGCAGCTGACTCGTAAAAAAGCTAATAACTGATTGGTTGCTGTGGGTTACTGCACAGGTACCCAATTTGCCAATTGTTTAAAAATGTGGACCTTTGTGTCCTTGCTTCTCCCTGGCAAATAACTTAAAGATCAACTTTTTGATTTTTATGGTTCAACTTTGGAAAGTCATGGGGACCTATAAAAATGATTGGTTGCTTAATAGTGCCATAAATGGGAGGGAGTGCCACTGTCCCTTACACTCATACAAATATGAATTTGAATTGTTTAAACAGTGGTTCTACAGTGTATATGGGTGGTGGAGTTGCCTAAATGTTATGCAAAGAGCTATGACACCTGTATTTTTCCAACTAAAACGAGAAAAGAAGAAACAGCAATCCACTTCTGGTAAAAAAATACTTGTTAGCAATGGATGAATTTTTTTGTCATGCATGGATTCATGGTGAAATTCTACATTTAACCATTGGCATATTTTTCTTTTTATGACAAACCTTTCCCTCAAACAAAAAGACTAAGAAAAAACGCCAATTGACATCAATGCATTTGAGCGAGATTAAAAACCTGAGAAAAAAAACCTGAGAAAAAAATGCCCATTGACTTTAATGTGTTTGGAGTGAGGAGAAACGTTTTTAGACTCTATATATTATATATTTTGTTACAAAAAAGTCACCCCAACAAAAAAGTCGCAAAAAATGCATTTTGCTAATTTTTCACAGATTCGCAAATCTTTCACCAGTTTTGCAAACTTTTTTGCAAACAGGCTCATTACTAGTCATGGTCATTGCAAGCACTTCCTTCAGTCTTAAGAAAACAGTACAATTGCAGATAAATAATCTCTAATCATCTCATCTCTGAAGATACTGTATCCCGCTCATACAGTACAGTATTTAAACGGAGCTATTCACATCAAATTCAGTTTATTTAACTTTATTTTTTGTTATTCAATTACAGTTTATTTCCTGTTCCTGGCTTTTTCTGTTCTTATATGGTATGAGTCGCAAGTTAAACGTCGTGTTTTGATGAAATACATCTGTAAAAATGTAACTATATAGTATGTAGTTATGGCTTTTATTTGATCTTAAACCTACAGTACATGATTGCAATGCAAGTCATAACTCCTATCTCCCCTGAAACTGTGCTTTGAAATAAACAATCACAGTTAAACATGATTGTTTCGAGTAGGCCATAGCACTTGTAGGTAAAACACTGTAATTCTCATTCGAAATCACAGTTACAAAGAATAGAACTTCACCCGCTAAGCTGTAATCAGTGCACATTTTGATACCTTTTTGACAACTCCTTCTGATTTCCCGTGGGCAGCATTTCAATATAAAGGGTAGGTGACTTCCTGTACATGCTTTTTAAATGTAATATTGTTACTATTATACATATCTTTGGAATTTGAACAGGTTCCTCTAGCATGGGAGGTGGAAACGAATTTCAAAAACATATGTGAGCTCTGATACATCTTCCAGGCAAAGACTCCCAAGAATGTATTAGACCTAACTGTCAATCTAAATCTGACTCCTGCATGAAGGGAAAATGGAGACAGTTGCTAAGAGGGGGATAGTACAGAAATTTTAATTTATTATATTTAGAAAATACTTTATTTTCATGAGATGGATCTTATAGTACACTTTATTTTCACATTAGTTCCCCTTTAAATAAACCCAGTAGATGTAAGGATACACCTCCTCTGTTCTAGTGCCAATTTGGCTTATTTTCGGACTCTGTAAGGAGTAGTTCATTGCCTGGTTATAGTGGTTGTTTCTGAAATGTAGCCTTATTTCTGTGTATGACACCCAGTTCTGTCCTTCTGCCTGCCTACTGGACTTTGCTGACCTGCCCTAACCTATTGGTCAGACTCTGACTATAAAACACTGCTGCCTCCCTTTTGATCTCTAATCTGCTGAACACTCTTGTTGAACCCCTTTACTCCATTAAGTCTCACCAGCTACTCTCCACGTCACCGCCCCCGTCCACACTCCAGGTGGGTTCTGTGTTGTGCGAGGCTGTGTTATCTTCTGAGGTCACTGCTCCTTCCTACCACCAATAAGTCTGACAGTAGGATTGGTTTGCCACCAATATGGATTCATGTAGTTTAGCTGCTGCTGTTTTATTATTACAAGGGAAAAATATTGAATTATTAGTTTAAAATATGGAGTCTATGGTAGATGGCCTTACCATAATTCAGAGCTTTCTGGATAAGGGTTTTTTTCTGGATAAGGGATCCAGTACCTGTAGTTTAATTAGAAATTCAGCAAAATCCTTCACATCATTTACCTTCACTTTCATTATCTTTCAATGAAGTACTGTATTATACCCACGTTCAATTGACAATAGGTTATAATTTAAGAGCAACATGCCTATGACTACGTATCGGTGAGATACGAAACGCGTCAGGATTCCATGTTTTAACCGACTGAATAAAAGCTGTTTTACCTACGAGTGGCTCCAGGAGTGCTTGCCGTTTTTCTGCACATTTCCTCACTCACCCCAGCTACGGGTTCGGGGCGATGCACCCGGGCCACCCTGCACGTTCGGTGAGTGCTTTTCCTTATTAGCCGTGTTTGAGTTAATTGCGGGATTGGATTTATGTGCTGGACCCGGGGTTTCACATACACCTGGGTCAAAAGAGTTTAAGGGTGAGCTCAAATGAGACATAAGATTGATTCTCACCTTTCTTTTGAATTTTCATTCATTGCACAGTTAGAGAACTTTTGTTCCTTTCCTTGTCCCGTTTTCAATTATTAGATATAGGACCATTTGAGCCGATATAAATTATTTTTCTGTACAACAGAATCCTATCAACAGATTTTTTTTGTTTCTTTGTTGTTGTTTTTAACCCCTTAAGCCTCACATTAAAGGAACAGTAACAACCAAAACATTAATGTTTTTAAAGAAATGACAATATCGTAAAATGTTGTCCTGCTCTGGTAAAACTGGTGTGCTTGCTTCTGAAACACAACTCTAGTCTATGTAAACTAGCCATGGGGGCAGTCATTCAAGTACAGGATATACATTAGATAAAAAATAAGTTCTGCAGAATCCCATTGTATACTATAGAGCTTATCTGCTGTGTATCCTGTGCCTTTTCTCCTTTTCAGCTTTGAATGGCTGCCCCATGGCTACACATCTGCTTGTTTATATAAACTATTGTACAATTTCTGAAGCAAACACACCAGTTTTATCAGTGCAGCACAATACATTATATTTTCATGACACTCGGTTTTTTTGTGTTATTGTTCCTTTAAAGCAGATTGCAAAATAGCTTGTTATATGATCATTCTGAAGTGGGGTAAAGAAAAGATACATGCAGAAATATTCTGTGGCATACAGATATGTTTATCAAAGGCATTAAAACTCTAAAACACGTGGGGGCAGATTTACATAGGGTCGAATATCGAGGGTTAATTAACCCTCAATATTCGACTGCCAAAGTTAAATCCTTTGACTTCGATTATAGAAATCAAAGGATTTACCGAAAAATCATTCGATTCGAAGGATTTTAATCCATCAATCGAACGATTTTTCTTCGACCAAAAAAAGTTTACAAAGCCTATGGGTACCTTCTCCATAGGCCAACATTGAGGTTCGGTAGGTTTTAGATGGCGAAGTAAGGGGTCGAAGTTTTTTTTAAAGAGACAGTACTTCAATTAGTGAATGGTCGAATAGTCAAACGATTTTTAGTTCGAATCGTTCGATTCAAAGTCGTAGTCAAAGGTTGAAGTAGCCAATTCGATGGTCGAAGTAGCCAAAAAAATTCCTTCACTCGAACTAAGTATATGTGCCCCATGCTGTACATTTTGCAATGTTCTACATTACCAAAGCGTCATATGAATTTTATAAGCACTGTTAAATTTGAAATTACATTGCTTTAGATTGAAAGAGATATTGTTTTATGTACAGAACTCAAGAAAATAGATCATACTGTACATCAAAAAAAAACAAATTTTTATCTGGTTGGATGTTTAAGGTAAGTAAAGTTAAACAAATACAAGCCTGGCGTGACTAAAACCTCCAAGAACTGTAATCCTATGTATAGCTCAAGTCCATCAAAGACCACCTCTGTCAATTACTGGCAAAGTCATAACGTTAATACATTTCTCTGTTGTGTGAATGAATGTGCATTGTAATGAACACCAAGTCAAACTGCTGTAATCGATTAAGTTGTTTATTGTGTTAAAACGAAATAAAAATACCCCTACAAATACAATAATAGAGCTATTTGCACCAAACACTGTAAAACAACAGATATAGGGGTTATGTAAAACCAGTGACATGATTTATTCTTATTCTATTAACCTACAGCAATTGTTCAACAAAGAGCATAAACTGGTCACTTGTTTGATGAAAACATCTGTTGGTTGTTATTGTTACTTGACCTGTAGAGATGGCGCGAACTGTTCGCCGGCGAACTTGTTCGCGCGAACATCGGGTGTTCGCGCTCGCCGGAAGTTCGCGAACGTCGCGCGACGTTCGCCATTTTGGGTTCGCCATTGTTGGCGCTTTTTTTTGCCCTCTCACCCCAGACCAGCAGGTACATGGCAGCCAATCAGGAAGCTCTCCCCTGGACCACTCCCCTTCCCTATAAAAACCGAAGCCCTGCAGCGTTTTTTCACTCTGCCTGTGTGTGCTGAAGAGATAGTGTAGGGAGAGAGCTGCTGCCTGTTAGTGATTTCAGGGACAGTTGAAAGTTTGCTGGCTAGTAATCGTGTTGATACTGCTCTGTTATTGGAGGGACAGAAGTCTGCAGGGGTTTGAGGGACATTTAAGCTTAGGTAGCTTTGCTGGCTAGTAATCTACCTTCTACTGCAGTGCTCTGTATGTAGCTGCAGTGGGCAGCTGTCCTGCTTCTGATCTCATCTGCTGACTGCTGCAATAACAGTAGTCCTTGTAAGGACTGCTTTTATTTATTTTTTTGTTGTTTTACTACTACTACTACTACTACTACTACTACTACTATAAGAGCCCAGTGCTATTAGTCTAGCAGTGTTGGGGAGTGGGACTGGTGTGCTAATCTGCTGCTCCTAGTAGTTCAGCAGCACCAACTGTAATTTTTTTTTTTTAATATTCATTTTTTTTTTATTTTACTTTTTTTTATTTTACTACCGCTGTAGTAGTGTATAAGTTGACCTTTTAGGCATTATTTGCCCTGTAGGCATTTTTTGCCCAGTGTGTTATTCAACCAACTGCCATCTAGCTGTGTGACCTTGTTCACATTCTGTCTAAATATCCATAATATTACCGTCTCCAGAAAAAACACCGGAGTGACTTTTTTCAAGCAGCCATAATATATTTTACGTAATCCGTATCCATCGCTGTAGTAGTGTATAAGTTGACCTTTTAGGCATTATTTGCCCTGTAGGCATTTTTTGCCCAGTGTGTTATTCAACCAACTGCCATCTAGCTGTGTGACCTTGTTCACATTCTGTCTAAATATCCATAATATTACCGTCTCCAGAAAAAACACCGGAGTGACTTTTTTCAAGCAGCCATAATAAATTTTACGTAATCCGTATCCATCGCTGTAGTAGTGTATAAGTTGACCTTTTAGGCATTATTTGCCCTGTAGGCATTTTTTGCCCAGTGTGTTATTCAACCAACTGCCATCTAGCTGTGTGACCTTGTTCACATTCTGTCTAAATATCCATAATATTACCGTCTCCAGAAAAAACACCGGAGTGACTTTTTTCAAGCAGCCATAATATATTTTACGTAATCCGTATCCATCGCTGTAGTAGTGTATAAGTTGACCTTTTAGGCATTATTTGCCCTGTAGGCATTTTTTGCCCAGTGTGTTATTCAACCAACTGCCATCTAGCTGTGTGACCTTGTTCACATTCTGTCTAAATATCCATAATATTACCGTCTCCAGAAAAAACACCGGAGTGACTTTTTTCAAGCAGCCATAATATATTTTACGTAATCCGTATCCACCGCTGTAGTAGTGTATACGTTGATCTTGTGGGCATTATTTGCACAGTGTTTTCTTCAAACCGCCATCTAGCTGTGTGAGCTTGTTCACATTTTGTCTAAATATTGATAATATTATCGTCTCTAGAAAAACCACTTGAGTTACTTTTTTTCAAGCAGCATTCTTATATTTTACGTAATCCGTATCCACCGCTGTGTATACGTTGACCTTGTAGGCATTATTTGCACAGTGTTTTCTTCAAACCGCCATCTAGCTGTGTGAGCTTGTTCACATTTTGTCTAAATATTGATAATATTATCGTCTCTAGAAAAACCACTTGAGTTACTTTTTTTCAAGCAGCATTCTTATATTTTACGTAATCCGTATCCACCGCTGTGTATACGTTGACCTTGTAGGCATTATTTGCACACTGTTTTCTTCAAACCGCCATCTAGCTGTGTGAGCTTGTTCACATTTTGTCTAAATATTGATAATATTATCGTCTCTAGAAAAACCACTTGAGTTACTTTTTTTCAAGCAGCATTCTTATATTTTACGTAATCCGTATCCACCGCTGTGTATACGTTGACCTTGTAGGCATTATTTGCACACTGTTTTCTTCAAACTGCCATCTAGCTGTGTGTATTATCGTTTCCAGAAAAACCAACTGAGTTTTTGTTGTTGTTGTTTTTTTAAAAATAATGCCAGGCAAAGGCAGGCCGCCACGCAGAGGCCGTGCTAGGGGCCGTGCTGCTATGCAATCCTGTGGCCCTAGCAAATTGCCCAGTTTTAAAAAGCCAATGACCCTGAACTCCCAAAATGCTGAAGAGGTAGTTGACTGGCTTACATAGCACACCCCATCCTCTACCGTTTCTAACTTTACCACAACATCCTCCTCATCCTCCACTGCTATGGCCACCCCACGTAACACTTCCTCCACCACCGGTGCCCCTTCTTCACTGGAGTCAGAAGAGTTATTTTCCCATGAGTTTCTTGAACTGAGTAATGTGCAACCATTATTGGCAGAAGAAGATGAAGGAGATGAGGACGTTACACCAGATTTAATTCTGGCAGAGAACACGACAGAGATGGACATAATGATGAGTGATGAGGAGGAGGTCCCCGCTGCTGCTTCCTTCTGTGATGTGTCAGAAGAAATTGATGCATCTGAGGAGAATGATGATGAGGAGATTGATGTTTTGTGGGTGCCTAGTAGAAGAGAGCAAGAGGAGGGTAGTTCAGATGGAGAGACGGAGAGTCAGAGAGGCAGTAGGAGAATAAGACTTAGAAGAAGCAGGGAGGACAGCCCGCAGGGATCAGTAGGGCAACAACATGTATCGGCACCTGTGTTCAGCCGGCCAACGCACCCGCCATTGCCGCCAATGCCGCCAACTTCTACTGTTACCGCCAGATCGCACACTTCCAAAAAGTCAGCAGTGTGGGATTTTTTTAATGTGTGTGCCTCTGACAAAAGCATTGTAATTTGCAATGAGTGCAGTCAGACACTGAGCCTTGGTAAGCCCAACAGCCACATAGGTACAACTTCTATGCGAAGGCACATGAGCGGCAAGCACAAAGCACTTTGGGAGCAACACCTCAAAGGCAACAGGCAAACTAAAAGCCACACTCCTTCTGGTCCAGCATCTTACTGCTCTACCTCTGCTCTCCTTGACCCATCTGAACCACCCTCCACTCCGCCTTCCACCTTGACCACCTGTTCCCATTCCCAGTCATCTGCCACCAGCCAAGTTTCTGTGAAGGCCATGTTTGAGCGTAAGAAGCCAATGTCTGACTGTCACCCCCTTGCCCGGCGTCTGACAGCTGGCTTGTCTGCACTCTTAGCCCGCCAGCTTTTACCATACCAGCTGGTGGACTCTGAGGCCTTCCGCAAATTTGTAGCAATTGGGACACCGCAGTGGAAGGTACCCAGCTGCAATTTTTTTTCTAAAAAGGGAATACCACACCTGTACCAACATGTGCAGAGCCAAGTTACCGCATCTCTGTCACTTAGTGTTGGGCCAAAGGTCCATATGACTACTGACGCATGGTCCTCCAAGCATGGTCAGGGCAGGTATGTCACCTACACTGCCCACTGGGTGAACTTGGTAATGGCTGGGAATGGGAAGCAGGGAATGGGTAGCTCAACAACAACAACAGTGGAGTTGGTGTCACCGCCACGGATTGCACGCGGTTCTGCCACCACCTCTACTCCTCCATCGCTCTCTACCTCGTCTTCTTCCTCTTCTTCTTCTTACTCTGCTGCTGGGTCCTCCTTCTCCTCCTCCACACCTGTGCACCCCCAGCTCCCCCTAGGCTATTCGACGTGCCAGGTACGCCGTTGTCACCATACCGGATCTGTACTCCTGTCATCTCTGCAGTCACAGGCCGATCGGTGGCTGACCCCACACCAACTGCAGATCGGAAAAGTGGTGTGTGACAATGGAAGCAATCTGTTGGCAGCGTTGAGACTGGGAAATTTAACACATGTGCCCTGCATGGCACATGTGTTAAATTTAATAGTCCAACGTTTTGTCTCCAAGTACCCAGGATTCCAGGACGTTCTCACCCAGTCCAGAAAGGTGTCGGCCCATTTCAGACGTTCCTACACAGCCATGGCACGCCTTGCTGACATTCAGCAGCGCTACAACATGCCAGTCAGGCGTTTGATTTCTGACAGCCAGACTCGCTGGAATTCAACGCTCCTTATGTTGGAACGTCTGCTGCAACAACAAAGGGCCGTCAACGAGTACCTTTTTGAACTGGGTGGTAGGACTGGATCTGCAGAGCTGGGGATTTTTTTCCCCCGTTACTGGGTGCTTATGCGCGATGCCTGCAGGCTCATGCGACCTTTTGAAGAGGTGACAAATATGGTCAGTCGCACCGAAGGCACCATCAGCGACCTAATACCCTTCGCTTTCTTCCTGGAGCGTGCCGTGCGACGAGTGACAGATGAGGCTGTAGACCAGCGTGACGAGGAGCTGGAAGCGCACGATTTATGGTCGGAATCACCAGAACGAACCCAGGCACCTGCTGCAACGCAGGGAGAGGTGCCAGAAGTGGAGTCAGAGGAGGAAGGTGGCTTTGTGGAGGAGGAGGAGGAGGACCAACAGGAGCAGGCTTCCCAGGGGGCTAGTGGTGACCTTTTGGGGACCCCTGGTCTTGTACGTGGCTGGGGGGAGGAGACCGTGGATGATGCAGTCCTTGATAATGAGGAAGCGGAGATGGATAGCTCTGCATCCAACCTTGTGAGAATGGGGTCTTTCATGCTGTCATGCCTGTTGAAGGACCCCCGTATCAAGAGGCTTAAGGAGAAGGACCTGTACTGGGTCGCAACGCTACTAGACCCTCGGTACAAGCATAAAGTGTCAGAAATGTTACCAACATACCACAAGTCCGAAAAGATGCGGCATTTACAAACCAGCCTGCAAAACATGTTGTACAATGCTTTTAAGGGTGATGTCACTTCAGGAACTCATCAACATTCCAGGGGCAGAGGTGCCAGTAATCCTGCCACGAGCACACCTGCAAGGACAAAGCCCTTTGGCCGGTCTGTAACGTCAGACATGCAAATGTTTTTCTGTCCAAGGCAGCGCCACAACCCTTCTGGATCCACCCTCAAAGAACGCCTCGACCGGCAGGTAGCGGACTACCTGGCATTAACTGCAGATATCGACACTCTGAGGAGCGATGAACCCCTGGACTACTGGGTGCGCAGGCTTGATCTGTGGCCAGAGCTGTCACAATTTGCCATGAACCTCTTGTCTTGCCCAGCCTCAAGTGTGCTCTCAGAAAGGACCTTCAGTGCAGCAGGAGGGATTGTAACTGAGAAGAGAACTCGCCTAGGTCACAAAAGTGTCGATTACCTGACCTTTATTAAAATGAATGAGGGGTGGATCTCGGAGGGTTACTGCACGCCGGAAGACTTGTTCTGACTTCTATGCAGCTGTCCTTCTCTTCAAGCCTCATGACTCCACACACAGCTGTCCTTTAGCGTCCTCCTCCCTCCGCCACCGTTACAAACTAGGGTGCAAACCCTACTGGTTTAATTTTTTCTGGCTTCTGTGCTTCAGTGGCTGCAACCAAAAAAACTGGGCAAACAATGTGTACAAGGTCAACGTATGGCGAAAAATGACTATTTTCAGCATTTATATGGCATATTTTTTCTGGCAACTGTGCTTCAGTGGCTGCGTCCAAAAAAATGCATATTTTCTGCATTTATATGGCATAATTTTTCTGGCCTCTGTGCTTCAGTGGCTGCAACCAAAAAAATTTATATTTTCAGCATTTATATGGCATAATTTTTCTGTCAACTGTGCTTCAGTGGCTGCGACCAAAAAAATGCATATTTTCTGCATTTATATGGCATAATTTTTCTGGCCTCTGTGCTTCAGTGGCTGCAACCAAAAAAAATTATATTTTCAGCATTTATATGGCATAATTTTTCTGTCAACTGTGCTTCAGTGGCTGCGACCAAAAAAATGCATATTTTCTGCATTTATATGGCATAATTTTTCTGGCCTCTGTGCTTCAGTGGCTGCAACCAAAAAAATTTATATTTTCAGCATTTATATGGCATAATTTTTCTGGCAACTGTGCTTCAGTGGCTGCGACCAAAAAAATGACTATTTTCAGCATTTATATGGCATATTTTTTCTGGCCTCTGTGCTTCAGTGGCTGCGGCCAAAAAAACTGGGCAAACAATGCCTACAAGGTCAACGTCGTTGACCTTGTAGGCATTGTTTGCCCAGTTTTTTTGGCCGCAGCCACTGAAGCACAGAGGCCAGAAAAAATATGCCATATAAATGCTGAAAATAGTCATTTTTTGCCATACGTTGACTCAACGTATATGGCAAAAAATGACTATTTTCAGCATTTATATGGCATATTTTTTCTGGCAACTGTGCTTCAGTGGCTGCGACCAAAAAAACTGGGCAAACAATGCCTACAAGGTCAACGTATGGCAAAAAATGACTATTTTCAGTATTTATATGGCATATTTTTTCTGGCAACTGTGCTTCAGTGGCTGCGTCCAAAAAAACTGGGCAAACAATGTCTACAAGGTCAACGTATGGCGAAAAATTACTATTTTCAGCATTTATATGGCATATTTTTTCTGGCAACTGTGCTTCAGTGGCTGCGTCCAAAAAAAACTGGGCAAACAATGTCTACAAGGTCAACGTATGGCGAAAAATTACTATTTTCAGCATTTATATGGCATATTTTTTCTGGCAACTGTGCTTCAGTGGCTGCGTCCAAAAAAACTGGGCAAACAATGCCTACAAGGTCAACGTATGGCAGTTGTTTAAAGAGAACAGTAGATTACTAGCCAGCAAAGCTACCTAAGCTAAAATGTCCCTCAAATCCCTGCAGACTTCTGTCCCTCCAATACAGAGCAGTATCAAGCAGATTACTAGCCAGCAAACTTACTATCATCTGTCCCTGAAATCACTAACAGCTCTCCCCCTACACTATCTCTTCCAAGCACACACAGGCAGATTTTTCAGATACATTTTTGCCCTTGATCCCCCTCTGGCATGCCACTGTCCAGGTCGTTGCACCCTTTAAACAACTTTAAAATCATTTTTCTGGCCAGAAATGTCTTTTTTAGATGTTAAAGTTCGCCTTCCCATTGAAGTCTATGGGGTTCGCGAACCGTTCGCGAACCGCTCGCATTTTTGCGCAAGTTCGCGAATATGTTCGCGAACTTTTTTTCCGACGTTCGCTACATCCCTATTGACCTGGTGTACAATTTGTGCATTTTATTCCATTACCCCGTAGAGCAGCCCTTTCATTCACAGACATTCATCCAGAAGCCTTTCATGTCTCTGACTGTCATTAAGTAAGTTAGCTCTTGGCCAATAAGGCAGTGAATACACTGACAAGCAAGCTCTGAGATGGTGAGCCAGTAGAATGGGAATTAAAGCACCCCGACATTTTGCTTGTATAACACAGGCACTAGATTGCAGTATGACTTACAAGACAAAGTAAGAAGCGTATTATAGTGATCATATATTTAAGTGGTATAAATTGGTAGCATATACTGCAATACTGTACAGTAGGAGAATTCTATGTAGGTCAAAGACCACAGACTGACAATCTCTATTTCAATAGAATGTGGTTGGTTTTTCATGGTGGCTTTAATAGCCATTAATGATTTAGGCTGATGATGGTAATGTCTGTTGGTAATTTTTTTTTAGTTCTTAAAAACATTGTAATTTCGAAATATATATTTTAGATACATCTATACATTTATTTATATGTTCCGCAAGATTTTGACTGTACGCTCAAAAGCAACAACATTACACTCTATATAAGGAACTAATATTCAAGCTATATTTTCTCTCTTTTTGTTTCAGAAGCGCTGGTATTTTGCAGTTTATATTGTGCCCAGAGACTAAATCTATCATTTTGTTTTAGGCTAGCATCATGGTCAGAACACACTTCAGCTAATATCCACAGATAAAGCACTGAACCAGAATATGTTTGATAACCTGAAGATGTAAAATCATTACTGTAGAATACAAAGCACTTACAGAATGACCTAAATGCTACCGAAAGAAAAACGAAGCATAGATCTATGTTTCGGTCCACAAAACAACCGTAGCAACTATGATTTAACAAACTCCTTAAGGCTAAAGTTCACAAGCATTATACTGAGAGATAAAATGTTTATTGCTTCCATTTCTATTTTGAACAGGTTATTCTGTTTCAGATGAATATTGTGTAACTGCCCTTTAATTGTAAAGAACACATATTTACAATACGATTAGTAAAAGCATGCAATACTGCAATGTTAAACATTTTTTTTTTTTTTAGAAAAGCCTCTTGAATGTATAAAATGTGAAAATATGCATATGGGTAAAATAAAGGATATGTGAAGGTTAAGTTAACCTACTGCAGGAGAACATTCTGTTTATATAACAAACAAGGGAAAGTTGTGCTCACCACTAATTTTTAAAACCATTAGGCTTTGAGGCTGTGACCACAAAATACATATAGACAAATACAAGAGTCCTCTGCACTCAACCCATTATCAATATATTTAAGACAGAGACATTTTGTGCATACTGCTACTGAAAAATGCCTTACCCTTTAAACAAAACAGGGATTGTTTGTCCATATATTGCAATATATTTAAGCTGGACAACTACATCAAAGTCATTCCCATATCTGGCCAGTCCTACGCTCAATTTTTATCTGATTCATTAATTAAACTCCCATAATTGGCTGCCCTTATATATATATATATATATATATATATATATATATATATATATATATATATAACTTCATGTTTATTAAATAGATTAAAAAAGGAACCGGCCAACTTTCGGTCTCTCTCTAAGACCTTTATCCAGACCATGGTAACTGAAAAATCCTGGTGTGCACCTTTTTTCCATGGAATATGGATAATGCAGCTTTTTTAAGGTAGCACCCAGGTACGTGATTTATTTTTGAAGTTACTAATGGATGGTGTGCGCTAGGACTTTGATGTATATATATCTATATATATATATATATATATATATATATATATATATAGATATACACATAAACATACATAGGGGCAGATTTATCAAGGGTCGCATTGTCGAAGTAAAAAATACTTCGAAATTCGACCATCGAATTAAAATACTTCAAATTCGAATATCGAATTCGAACTTTTTTCATCGAATTTGTGTATTCTGCGGTCTAAGTAAAATCATTGAATCGACCGATTAAATACTTCGAATCAAATGATTTTAACGTACGATCGAACGATTTTAATTCGACTTCAAAAAACTTGTTGCTGCAGCATATACGTCCATTATATTTAAACTTCGTGCCATATGCAAATTAGGCATCGCTAGCGTAACTTCGCTTTGCCTGACGAAGTAACGGTAGCGAAACTTCGCTACCATTCGCCTCCCTGAGCGCAACCTCGCACTTTAGCGAATTTGTGTAGCGCTGGTGAAACTACGCCTGGCAAAGTGCGGCGAAGTGTGGCGAAGCTGTCGCTGGTGCAACTACGAATCTTAGTGAATTTGCCCCGTGGAGTGAGAGACCGGGGCCTTAGGGTTTATAATGTCAACACTTTGAGAAGTAAACATCTTAAAAACCATATACTGTACCATAACAACTTCCAAAAAAGTTTGGAAGTCAAGAAAACACACGTGATTTTTTTCATTTGAAGTCTATTTAGAATTATGTTACTGTACATAAAAAGAGACTCAAAATGGAGCACTGCATCCCCACTATAAAAACATCAATAAAGGTAATGACCTTCAGAAGAACCTTCAGAAGAATAGGTCTCCCATCTAACAGAACAACCTTCTATTACTAAATAAATAACTCTTTATCATTAAGTCTGATATGTGTAACAGCATAAAAAAAATCTTATGGAAATAAAATTCCAAACTAAGCAAAACTAAGTCCAATGTGTTAAGCTCATACTGAAGATAAGCAATAGAGTACTGTATATATTTTCCCTTTAAGTTTTATTCACTGACTAAAATAAGTTATTTTGAAATTGTATCATTAATGCACCCTCTTGCTGAAATAATTGGATGACCTTGTGGAACTGTCAATAACTTGTGGCAAAATACATTGGATAGGTAAATGGGGCCTATATGCTCAAAAAATTAGAGAGATCAAATTCATATTACATTCAAATCCCAGTTCTAATATATGGACCTTCCTTGCAGCAATCTTTAGATTTACAGTATATTCTCTAAAACAACCATTCTAGGAAAACTTCAAAGATTGGGAAGCTTGTATTCATGATGATGGCACAATTAGAAACAAAACATCCAGATCCTACAGTCAGAATAATGTGTATATTGGTGAGAGATATGTATAAATAAAATCCTTCAGAAACAAAATTGATCTGCATTATATATTTATATATCATTTACATTAATACCAGGTATTATCTACATTTTTATTGACAAGAACTTGGCCGTGAACATAAAATACAATCATTCTTAACATGAGAACATCTTTCCTTGGGAGAAAAGCTCCAAAATTGTTCCGATGATTTAGTTTTATTGTCTACACAAACCCCACCAACCACAGACTGTCTCAAAATCCTTGCTATAAATATAGAAGTATAAAAAAAATTGAGCAAAAAACTATTCACAAGTTACAATTTAAAATAAATGATCATAAAAGTTAAGTACTTTGCCACCAGCCAATTAGTAAACATTAACTATGTGCATTGCCAACAGCCCAAGACTCAGTATATGTTTTAGCATCTTGTCATTGGGGAGGTACAGGTTTACACTGATTATTTACATTATAATATAATAAATAATAAATAAATATAATAATAATATACTAAAATAGTATATATATATATATATATATATATATATATATATATAATATAATAAAATCAGAAAATTCAATACAGTGAAAGGAGAGCATTAACAGGTTATATGTAGCCAATACTTTCTAACTTCTCAGTCCAAAATAAAGACGATTTGATGGTTTAGCATGGTCGCAAAATGCAATTGATAAATATTGTAAATTAGCATTAAGGTCATTCGTTTATTTTATGCCTCAAATCACATTTGGTCTTTATTGATATTGCCACAATGTCAAACCTTGGGAATCCCTCAGCAGAAATATTTCTCCCTCTGGGCCTCAGTCAGAAGAGAACAGCACTTCTGTTTTCCTATTCTTCGCATGTTGCCATTGAATCAATGTTCTTTAAAGCAGCAACATTGATTTGTTCATTTCGGTTTCATTGTTTCACCTGTCTAGCACACATGGATATTTTTCATTCCTATTTAGCATTTTATTTTCTTTCTCTTCGGTTGTTTCCACATTTTGGTTTAAAACAGAAAATGGTGAATTAATTTATCGTAACACAGGAAAACTGTTTTAACGTTGATATGTTACTATGTATGCAAAGTAAAGCTCTGCAGTCGGCAGATGTAACTGAAATGAATACAATCATAATTCAATTAATTTGCATTTGCAAAAAATATAATTTTATTTAAAAAAAAAGAACATCAAAGTATATCATTATAGATTATAAAAAAGCATATTAAAGAATCCAACCATAAATTTGTCAGAAACACCACTAATCAGTTGTAAGGGATATAAAAATAGTTGTGCTTGTACAGCACTATATTTTCATTAAACATAATGAATATGTTTTTTCAGCTTGTTGGAATAGCTGAGCAAAAGAGTTTATGGTGGCAAGCAGTATGCAATTCCTACAACACTGTACACACTTGTTTTATATCTTTGAATCTAAAATTAAGATGCTACGACTACATGAATAATGGGCACATAGATTGCAGGTGTGTAGTCCAGGTATGGAACCCTGTGGCTAAATTAGAATATTCAACCTTCTCTAATATATGAAGGCTGACTAGAATATAAACTAACTACATCTGGGGTGGTAGGTTGCCCATGACTGAACAGTTTGTGCTTTTATCAATCAATTTAGCCAACTGAAAAACTGACTGACTCAACAGTATTCAGAAGAGCAAATGTGAATAGTGAAAAACTTAGCATGAAGTCAGCACACACTGCATAGATTTATGGCACTAATAAAAAATATTCTTATATATTTTATTATTTAAGCTTTAGCTGGATGAGTTTTAGAATGTAATTGTGGCTTTGGGACCCTTTCTTTTAGACAAGACTGACCTCTGCTAGTCTGGATGGCAGGAGGTTACTTCAGAGTACATTGGAGGCTTTCATGGATATTCATACAATGTTTGTAAGAATAGATTAGTTGCTTATTTCAATTTATTTAGTTATATATACTAGCAATATATTACACAACAATAAAAACAGTTTATTCAACAATAGATACAAATTTTATAAAACACAAAGTGGAGGTTGCTTTAAAAAGTAGTCCCTGACATATCTCTGATGGGTAAATATGATGTTTCTAACAATATCAGCCTAGAAGCCACAGTGCAATATGCTGAGCACAGTTTTTTTTGTATCAAGTAAATTATACGACTGTCTGTCTCTGATTGGTTCCTTAGCCCTTCAAACTCTTTCTTTCCCATTACCCTTTGCCTAAGCTGGCTTCTGGTTATCAGATCCTGCTCAAGCCTGTGTTTTCGTCCATTATTCCGTTTTTTGACTCTCTGCCTTGTCCGGCCCACCACAGAAAGTTTCAAGGCCCCAAAAGGGCGTTGGTGAAGACCGGGGTTTGTAAGGGGTTCCCTGTTACACAGAAGGGTTTTCCAGCTGCCTCCCAGGGCTCCACTCTAACAAGATCATTACATTTCCCAGAGAGGAGAAGCCGAAGCCAGAGCCTTCCCGTATAGTAAAGTGATAACATAGGCTACTTTGGATTTTTCATTGGGGAACTGAGAAACTGTAAAATGGATTTTGCATGGATTCAAAAAAAGACATAAAGTCTCTGGGTAGTGAAGTGGTGCAGAAATCTTAGGCAGCATACCCACAGCACCCCCCGAGGACCTGGTTAGCAGAAGGAGACACAGGAGGTACGGGAACACCAGGCAAAGGATGATGAATGTTTCAGCGCATCCAAACAAAGCAAGAATTGCAGCAGCATCTGGGAAAAATACATCTGTTGCACTTCTTGGACCTCTAAGCACTTAACAAGAGCCTCCAAGACAGATTCTAGAGAGGTGGACGGGCCAGCAGCCAGCTAACTGTAACAATCTTATTAGAGTGGAGCCCTGGGAGGCAGAGACAGGGAGAGACAAAGGAGCATGAAGGAAAGGAAAAACAGCCAATAGAATACATTTCACAACCTGTTTGTAAACAATGCACACATTTGTGATGTCATTACGCAGCATCACAATGCACTGAGCAATGACACACCACGTCACAACGTGCACACAGCAGGAAGACCACAGACCCTCCGGTCAGCATGCCTAACGTTAAGGGACTGTGCCTGACCGGCGTGACCCTTTACAGGGCCTTTTAAATAGAAATGCCTATTGGTGTAATATTAAATAACAAAGTAAACAAAATAAAATACATTGCATATCCTAAATGGTATAAATGTATGAGATTAGTTACCAGTAATCTTTAAATTATAGCTCAACAGCTGTTGCTGAAATAGAGCTGGACTTCTGAAGGTTGCTAGCACTTATCCTTCAATGACAACTTGAAAGGCACAGGAGGTATAAGTACCTTGAGTAAACAGTTACAGACCTTGAGAGGCAGATCATGTATTAACATTGGGCAAACTCTGTCTGTTAGGTTATTATTTGATACACTATATCATAATTTGGGCAATTTTAGAGGTAAAACAAAGAACGAGACATATCTAATGAACTTCATAAAATGAAGGAAAAGTTGATTTTTGGGAGGCACATTCATCCCTTGCAAGGTTGTAAGGATCGGGAAGTCAGGACACTGGGGAACAGGCAGATTGGGCAAATGTTTATAGTGTATAGAGTGGTATTAGAAGAGATTTACAGTCAAGGCACAGGCATAGGTCAGGGTAGACAGGATAGTAAGAAACAGGTCAGGAGTCAATAAACATAACTATCATATAATAGTAATACACGTAGGAACTTAGTAAGACCTACAGTCAGTCATGAAACCAGGGTCCTTATGGTTCTTTTATTTGGTGATTTGGTGATGATGACATTAGCGTCATGCAGTGCACTGATGTTACCAGGTTGCTGGGCCCTAAAACATTATATGGATGCCAAAGAATATGAGAATATGGAGGTGACACAGAAAACCATATTATAAATAATCATTGATAGGTTTCAGAGAGGCAAAAAATAAATAAAGATAAAGATCTGGGAGAAAATCATCAAAAATTGGGGAACTAAAATCATAAGCAGGAAAAATAACCTTGTTGTGAACAGCCGAAACTTTAGATGGGTCATTTATTAATTTAAAATAATACCCCTCAGTGCTCATTCAACAATCACTTGTTCAAGGCAATTTGGTCTGATAAAAAGAAATCTGATGTGAGCACAGTGAAGGAACAGAACTCCTTTCCACAATGCTAATGCTGGCACTTTTTAACTTGTGTGTATGAATGAAGTACAGTACCTGCATCTTCAGGCATTCACTGGTGCTAAGTATGTTCAAGAATTTAGGTCTACCCAACAAGTTTGTTAACCAGACCTTCTATTTTAGACCGCATGTAGTGAATTGTTGCCCTCCGCTCAGTTTCTCTACTTCAGCTGGATATTTGGAGGATAAAGATTATAATATAAACTGTCCCTACTCCTCTCACTGGCATTTTTCCTTTATGTGCATTCTGAAAAGAAGTTACAGGTGAGCACAAAATGTTATTTCTCAAGTGTGGAAAGAACATTCATCTCTTATAAAAACGTGGATTTAGCTTGTCAGTCTGCCCCTCTGGCTACTCTTCAGACTTCAGTGTGACAGAAAACAATCTAAAAGTTATGTGTAATTTTTTGAAATATGTTTTGTTGTGATTTCAATTGGTGTTTTTCAAAAGTTTTTATAGTTTTCAACTTGAGTAACCACTGTTTCTTTCCATGTATTTATTTTCTGTAAGTTGGATCAATTTCTTTTGATTTTTTTTAATTAAAAATCGAACTTAATTTGTTTGCCATTATTCTGTATTATTAGTTGTAATATTCGAAGCTTTAATACTATATTTTTGTTTCCCAGTTGCATGCAGGTTTATTGAAATACTTTACTGAATGTTACTATTGTTATAGTGATCGAGATCATTATGGATTTCTCTCTCAGACATACAGTATATGTGGGTAATTATGAAGTGATATTTCTATGGACCTCCAGTTGTGATTGTTTATTGTTTATTTATAAAATTATACGAATGGCAATATAATTCACCTACTGGAAAACCCCTGTCTAGCTATGATACATGTTGTACAAATTCTTCTTGTACAGTGGAAAGAATACATTATTAGGGTGTTAAACATGTGCTTGTTATACCTTGCTTTTGCATTGACCCCTATTGTATAACTTTGGTTGCAAGGATTTTCATGGTGTTTCAGTCACCTACTGTATGGGGCCAATCATTTTAATCACTGCAGAATTGTTGCGTCTTCCTTCTCCAGGAAGGCAAATATTTTCATACATATGGGAAAGAGAAATGCATAGATGAACTGGTTGTCAGTTAAGAAACTAACAAATTCTGCATCCTAGTTGCTTTGTTTCCTGCCTAAAAATCTCTGATTCTTGGTAAATTATAATTACAAAAACCATACAAAACAAGACATTGATCAATATAAATGTCATTTCCCCCTTCTTAAAACATTGTTTCATTGTTTTGTGTCTTGTTTTCAAGAACTCATAAGTTAATAGTGCTGGTCAAGCAGAATTCTGAACTGAAATCAATTTTAAAAGAGCAAACATGTTTTTTATATTTCATTTTTAAATTTGACATGAGGCTAGACATGTTGTCAGTTTCTCAGGTGCACTCATCCATGTGACTTGTACTCTGATAAACTTTAGTTACTCTTTACTGGTGCACTGCAAGTTGGAGTGATGTCACCTTCTCCCACAGAACAATGGGAAGGTAACAGGATAACAGCTCTCTGATACCTCTGCTGAATGACTCAGCTGCTTGATCTGTTAGGAGCTCCATGGGCTAATAACCACTGCTGTTACTATCCTGAATTTAATCAAGTGGTTGAACAGGCAAAGCTGTCTGTACTGCCTCTTATTATTTTAGGGTGGCTTCAGGCATTTCTCTGCCAGCTAAAACTATGGAAAAACTGCCCCATGTGCCATTAGCCCCAATTAGCTTGTACAGTAAAGGGTATATAACTATATACACACAGTATGTGCTTGTAAATAATGGTTCTACTGACTTCGATACAGTGAGAGGCAGAAATAGTGGCACCC